>CM065382.1:5900000-6232500 GCA_033060915.1 Euryodendron excelsum
TACATGTTCATATTTATAGGTCAAGGATTAACCCACACTGAAAAGTATTGTCGGTTAAATTTTTCTTCGTTTAAGAAGGGAAAAACTTGCATCATATCTCAATTTCAATTCACATTCCGTGTTATGAAAATACTTATCATCCTCAAAGAGGAAAATTTTCTACGAGGGTTTTGAATATTTCAATGCACAGTTCTAATCATAGCAGGACTAGGTGGTACTAGAAGAAAATTAAAATAGTGGAATAATGGTTTATAGGTCATTTTTTTTTTTTTGGTGATTACAAGAGCCCTTACAAGGAGTTCGTATACATCAAATTGGAATATGAAACCCATATATTTCACCTTAAATTCAAATCAACACCCCGTATTTCACATCTTAACACATTTACGGCCCCGATATCATAGTGAAATACACCAATGATGACTAGGTGCACCCGTGCAGGGGTTCCACCTTACGCTTACCTTTCACCAGGCTATTATTCGTTTGTTCAGGTCCAAAGTCCATGCCAAAGGCAGCTTCTACATACAGAAATGCTGTTACTTGTTAGTACTAATTTGACCCTATTTACCAAATAGTCATCAATTAATCTATAGATTTTCACGTGACGAACAGGAATTAAGCTAAGAAAAGATTTCATTCCTTACATGAAAAACACAGATGGTTCGATGGAATTGAGGCCAAAGCTATTTGCAAATCAATGGGACCCGAGCCCTCTGAGTTTATGAAATTCTTATTAGCTCACATAGTTTTTTCAGAGCATTTATGATAAAACAATAGTGTATTGGGCCCTTTAACCTTGAGAGAGATTTTTGCCTGACTCTCAAATTTTTTTCTTGTCCCTCTTTCAACAAAATCCGTGAGTCTGTCACTATAGAATCAATGTTGAGATGGTCGGAATGTCATCACAACATGGTAAATTGGTAACACTGGCCATCGAAAATGTGGCTAAAGATTTTGGGTAATTGAGATATTATTGACTGGACAGAAATAAATTAATTCAGGCAAGATAGTATAATTTGTTCTCATAGTGCACATATAAAATGGACATTTTTTTTTTGGTTTCATGAATTTCAACAACCAAAGCTGCAAAGTGGCTTCTCTTACCCAGTCAGTAGAGCTGAAAGCCAAAAAGAACTAGGAAGATAAGAGATTGGAGGCATTAACCTGTTGATCAGGATGGTGTGTGATGACAAGGAAAAACAAAAAAAAAAAAAGTAGCATACAAGCACAGAAACTGTGAAAATTAGCCCTTCATTTCTTGGTTTCAAATTGAATACAAGGGACTTAATTTTATTGTACCACCCGAAGGAAGGTGATATACCAGGAACAACAAACTCTTCCTTCTTAGCCTTTGAAGCAAAACTCCTTCAGAAACACCCTAAAAAAGAGAGGGCCACCGAGCCAGAAGACCAGGAACTTCTTCAGAGAGGAGTATGCCATCTTTTCCTTGGTTTTGCTTCTTTTCAGGCACAAAAGATCGTTTTGAGGAAGTTCGAATTTATACAGGCTTCAGCATTGATGAGATATGAAGCACATTGATTTTTCAAGATTTCGTAAGATATTGCATTAATTTTATTAACTACCATGCATGTATGACTATATTGCTCTACCTATATGCTGCTCTGTTTCTCTCAAATAATATTAAGCAAGCTTGGTGGATAAAAACAAATCATTATTCATACCAAGTTGCTATATTTGAGTCCATTAATGCCAAATTGGCAGGTAAAATTTGCAGGATCCATAACTGCAATTTCAAATTACTATACGTTGTTTCCATTTTAAGCTAATCCAAAGACTATAGAACTTGAATATCAAATTACCTTTCCCAATATGAAAAAGTCGGTTGGTTCATTATTCAGTATTAAAAATTAATGTGATTAAAAGATTTTCTATTTTGAGAAAATCCCTATGCCAAGAAAAGATTTCATTTTGGTGAATTAATATCGGAAAGGAAGAAGAAAGAGAGAAAGGTAATTGCATAGATAAATATAATTATTTGTCATTCTCTGAAAAAAGTCATACACTCCTCTTTATTATTAACCGCCGTGAAGTATAAAATTTCTAACGTATCATTTATTTAAAGATATTTTCAAGCAAAATGGTCTTCTACTTTATATAATTTAAACGAAAATCAGATGACATGTTGCATTTTACTGTCTGTGGGCCGGCTTTCCGAGAAATAACTCACCATGTGCTTCTATGCCATTTGCTTCATACATTTGGGTTATATATACGAGGTGAGAGTTGCACCATCTTCATGGCAAACCTCATGTGGCTTGTTTCCTTGCTGGGTTTACTAAGTGATAGAGCATTACAGTAGCAATGGAGGTTCTTGTAGAATTTTCTGGGTTCATAGGGAAGTAAAATGGATCGTAATCTTTAATTTAAATTGATCTCATAAGCATGGTTGCAGACTCCTGAAAACTCACTTTGTGCCAATCCCCTGCCGAACCTCAACATTCAATTGTGGTAAGGAACAATTTCACAGGCCACAACAAGCATAGTTTATCTCCTCTCTCTAAGCACCAAAAGTAGCAATGAGCAAGAAACTACATACACAATTCCATTCCTTGCAAAATACATACTTGACTACCCATTACAAAGCTTTAATAAATTCGATAAATTACATGATCAAAATTGCAGAGGGGAAAGAACAAATGATAAAAAATTGTTCACCATTTTCTTTTATTGTATTTCTTGTCCTATCAAACTCTTCTAATCCTTCATACATGCAAGCTCAAAACAATAAATTCGATTAAGATGCAAGTACATCGAATCTTGTTTGATTGTTATAATCAGCCTTCGCAGTCTCCAAACCAACATCCATTGCAGATCCCGTCCTGATGTAATCCTCCTGCAAGTTGTAATCATCCTCCAGGGCATCTCATGCTGCACGTGATTTATTGGCTTTTTTCAGCCTCTTTTTCTCTGCTCTCTTCAACTTGGTGTTGAGTATACCTGCTGCAGCATACAACTTCTCATTCTGCCTGATACCAGCATTTTTGGCCGTCTTCTCTGCTGCATCTTCTTCTTCAGATCCCATGGGCTCGTCGTCACCATCATGAATCACGTCGTTGCCTTCATTGTCACTTTGAGTTGAATGTTGTGGCTGCAAATCATCCTGCAAGGTGAACAAGACTTCAATGTAGGGTCCATTAACATGCACAATAAAGAATGGAGAAGACATTAAGGAAATAATTTGTTTTTGCCAGAAATCACAAACCTCGAGCATCTGCTCATCTAAATTTAGAGGACAATTTGGAGGAACTTCAACATGTTTCACATCATTGAAAGATTCAAGGCTCCCAATAAATGAAAACTCACTGCTGTAAACCTCATCAATATTGAACTCCTTTCCAAGCTCTGAAACTATTTTCGCCTCTGACGGTTCTCCTTGATTCCTAGTCGGAGGCATCGTATAGAATGGGATTTTACCTGGGAAAAAATGATAAGGGAAAGGCATAACGTCAGCAGGGAATTGAGCTCCTTCTTTTACATATAATTGGTCTGCACATCTTTTCTGGAAGGACATTGTGCATGCTTTGTCAGCACAGAAAAAAAATGATAATTGCCCACTTGGGAATACCTTCATTCCAGTCATGCAAGACAGTTCTTGCAGCAGCTTCGACATCCATGCAGAACACCACCCTTTTTGAGCTTACCCCTAACAGTGGCCACTTTTCGTAGAAAATCATCAACTGAGTCAAAGCTTGGTAGCTTGTATAGTGTCACCAACATACTTGCTGAGCATAGGTTGAGAATTTCCTTAACTGGCCACCAGGTGAGTTGGAATAACCAATATATAAAAGAAGTACAGCAAGAGTGAAGGTAATGAAACTCAGAAAATAAAATCATGAAAAACAAAGCATCCAAAGTTCGGTAACTAGTTATTTACGAGAAAAATCAAATACCGTATTTCCTGATAACAATAACATAAAAACAAAGTTCAACCAATCAATCTTAAAAGTTAAGATCAACTTTTCCAATGCGGTGGTGAAGAAGAACCTAAGCCAGATGACGGAACGGGAAGACCTAGGATGTAGAAGATCATAACATGAGTGATTCGATAGATTTGGATTCCTATATATCCACTCATGTGGTACTTCATTGTACGATATATAAAAAAATCTATCTGTATAGATATCATCATCTACATCCAGAGAACCGTATACTTTGGAAGAAGCTTGTACAATTTGGGAAGGGATTTTGATTGATCAAAAAGAAGAACCCACTTCAACCGATATGCCTTAGGCACGACCATACATGGCATAGAAATCACACTTCGAAAGGGAGGCTCTATCAAAGTCATCACAACACACCATATCATGCTCAGCTTTGAACAGACACGTGAAGTTGGCGCAGGTCAAGTCAGGCAGAACTGCATCTTTCCATTTGAAATTTACTTTCAAGTAACAGATAACACCATCACAGCCATCTGTGAAACACATTCCAATAGAACAGCCATAGCCAAAAAATAAAAAATGAAATTACACTCAGGGGCTGATCCAGAATTTTCATTCAGTGGGGGCAAAACTTTCATAGAATCATATGTCAATTGTTTCCTTATCGACAAACCATTTTCTTTGATAAGTAAAGAGATAATTACATTCAATATGTCAAAAAAAGGATGGAACCATCTCTATACAAAAGTTGTATACAAAAAAACTATACCCCTCAACAAAATTAAGATCACCCATAAAATCAAAAAGATGGTTTCATAATTCCCTCACAATTTCACAATTTTAAATTACAAATGACTCCTACTGCTTTTCCTATTTTGAAAATAATGAATGATAGCCTGATTAGGTATGATATTAAAAATGTCTTAATATACACAATCAAGCTATCATTCATCCACCGATCACTCATTCGGTTGTGAAAATTGTTTTTCACAACTTTCATAGCAGAAAAAGCTCTTTCTATAGTTAGAATCGAAATAGGTAAAATCAACGCCAAAGTCAGAAGAACTATAAACTCCTAGGTTCGAAACATCAAGGAAAATTTTGAAAGTTTGGGGATTTGGGTCACGACTTATAAGGCATTGATAGATAGAATGAAAATGTTGGAGTTTGAGAATTTGAATTTTTTGTTCTAGAATAGAAAATAAAATATTAAAAGTATAATGACATTAATTTAATATTAGGATGGAGAGTTGTGTTTGTGTTGTTTATTTGGCTAAATAATGAGATGTTAATGAAATTCAATTGAAAAAAATGCAGGTGTTAGTAAATCTTTTTTTTGTTGCTACATGGTAGTAAAATTAGTAAGGGCAAAGGTAGATGCTAGTATATCCAGTGAGGGTAATACTATTTACAACCTAGAATCAAATAAATATACATAAAAAAAAATTTCAAAGTAGTAGAATTTACCAAGTTAATGGGGGCAACTGCCTCCACTGGTCCTGGTAGTGACGTTTTCTTGATCTTCTGATCGAGCTTCGACAGAGCCGATCCCCTTATATTTTCCCCCGACCATACTAGGGCCCTTCCCAAACATTCGGTCGGGTACCGACAAAGCCGATCCCCTTGGCCCCCGAACAGACCAGGAACTCAAGCGTACTTCCCATGCCATCCCTCCTTCCTATCACATCAGTGGAGGCCACAACTAACACTGGACACAGTAGTGTACTCTTGACGCAAGGACGTAGAGTGTATGAAAGACAACTACCCTCACTGCTGACACCGTCCTGACACGCTACGCACAGTGTGGGACAACAACCCTCTCAAGTACTCTGTCACGAATCTAGCCCCAATGAAGCACCGCCATGTGAAAAGGTCATCAACCACTCCCATGCATGCATACAAAAATAAAACAAAGGTCTTCTTTACCAAGTATGCCAAAGATAAATCCTAGTAAAATATACTCTGAATAATTGCATTCTCTGAAATCTAACTTCACCATTGGAGGGTTCTTGATAGACACCATACCGGTGTGTTTGTAGCAGGGAATCGCACGTCATCAGGGAGAGAGCTTGTCGAAAACCTGGGCCAAGACTCACAAGATTGCTACACCATCAAGTCCCATGCTACATCCGCCCTTGTTTGCACCCATAAAAAAAAAAATTGTAAGAAGGATGAAGATTATAAGGTGCATATAATCAACAGGGCCACCCAAATAAAATCGCCCAGATATTCATGTGATGGAGTGGCAACTAACGGGGGTGATTTTTGTTGTGACTCGTGAGTAATTATCTTCTATGAATTTAAATAAAACACATACAAACACTGATAATCATTGCCAAATTAACACGGTGCCTACCAAACACGGAAAAAAGGTTGCAGACCTTGTGAATTCTGATGGTCTACCAACCACGCACGTCATGTTGCAGTGGCTACTCCGCAGGAGAAGGTGCAGACTAATAGCTTGTTTGGAACTTGGAAAATGGAGGGAGAGAGAAAGGAGAGAGAAATTTTTAAATCTTTTCACTCGCTTTTTCTTTTTATTTTTTTTAATAAAATTGAATAGGGAAGAAAAAATGTATTTTTTCCATTTTTTCTTTTCTTCCTTTTCCATTTTCTTCTCTTACTCTTTTCTCTCCCAAGTTCCGAACCGGCTGTAAAGAGTCCCTTCTGATCAGCAGCGAGTTTATGCCCCCAACAAGAGTAGTTTGAAACTTATTTCTCATTTTTAGGTTATTTTAAAATTATTTACCAAATAATAGTTGTTTTAGAAGTCGTGTGTTGTGAAAACAGAACTTTTGAGTTAATGCAAATTTGATAAACAAGTTCAAAGCCACATTAAGATGAAAAATAAGTATGAAAACAAATCTTGTTTTTATAATAAACTTGGTCTGCAACCACGTGTTTAAGTTTTAAGGTGAAACCTGCTAGAAGTTGCAAAGTTTTTGGACCTGAGGATGAGCTTGTCTGTGTTCATATAATTAAGAATTAAACCACATTGAAAAGTATTAATCATCTTGTTTTTCTTGTTGCGTGATCGCGCGCTGGGATACCATCCCTTTTTGTCAGGTTTTTAATATTTCCATCCACGGTTCAATCATATATAGCAGGGTTGATAATCCGAGAAAATTTTGAAGTTGAAGAAGAATGGTTTATTGTTATGGTTTTTTTTTTATTCGGTGCCCTTGTGATGTTTTATATAACATAAAATGGAAAACACACTTTTCCTCTCCCTCAAACTCTCAGATTTTGGGAGCAAACAAAAAAGGAAAAAATAAACCTATGTGAGTTTGCCGGGTGTTTGATTTGCTTTTTAAAAAAGTCATAAGTCATAGGCAAGTTAGTTTTAAAAAATCACTTATTTTAGTGATTTTTTTAAGTTTAAGTTTGTTGAAAAGTCATTTTTTTCGACTGAAGCCAAACACAGTTTAGAAAAATCATAAATTATTAAAAAAATCACATCTAAACACTTCTTTAATGTGTGGTATGCAAAGGTGGACTTAAAGATTTTTATTGAGGCCAGAACAAGGTGTAAAAGTAAAATTATGAATTTTGGATTAAGATGAGACCTTAATGACTCAAAATCTTAGGCTTTTAATCCAAGTCCTAAAGCTCTTCTATTTCTCGCGTTCTTCTTCTAGTGGAGCCATAACTATGACGTTCCACAAGGAGAAGTACTGATGACCCACGGAGTTTGTTGACAACATTGGAAAGTATGCATAATAACCACAAACCCTGATCTAAAAAGGCCATTTTTATAGCCTGTTTGAAACTTGACAAAGGGAAACAAATAGTAAGTGGGAGAGAAATGATGGAGAAAGTTATTTAAACTTTTTTTATTAAAATTTTGATTGTCTTCCCTCCTACGCGCAGTAGAAACAGAAGTGAGAAACTTTATTTTCCTTTCTTTCCTCAATTTCCAAACAAGTTATTAGAGATAAGAAAACACAAGAAGAATAGAGAGAATTGGTGAAAACAACTTGAGATTATTACAAGGATCCTTGTACGGGTTTATATAACGTTATTCAAATGTAAAATATGATTTCACTTTATATCCAAATCATCACATACTTCCCACATGCCTATTGCCTAATGCATTTATGAGTGAGATGATTGTGGTGAGATGTATCACTTCAATGCTCCCTTCTTTGAATTGAGGTTTTAAATTTTAATTGACAAAGCGAAAGTCTAATTCACTTCAATAGAAGGCCAGATAGCCCTGTTCAAGCAGGAAATTTTATTGGATGCACACATTGGTGGACTTACATGGGGCAGCCTCCAGAGTAGAGTTTCAAAGATTCTCTTTAGCTCTTATAGAGTTTTGGATATTTAGAATAACATAGTGTGTTAGCCCTCCCAAAACTCAAAGAGTTTTTACCTTAGCCCTCCTTTCAACACAAGATTTTTACTTTGATACTTTTCAACTAAAATTTTAGGTTCGCCACTAGATGCACGCACTGCACATTTCCATGTTCGCACAGTGAATCGCGCAAATGGCAACACAAATGAAAACACGAGTGGAGTTAATGCTGAGATAGTTGCGAATGTTATAGAAAGAATTATGAGGAAGCCAGAAAAGCACAGTGCTGACTGAACGCTACCGCAAAATAGCAGCTAAAAGTAAGAAAATAGCATTACAATATTTATTATTTAAGCACAAAACAAATGAAAATTAGCACTTCATTTATTGATTCCAAACTTGAAACAACATAGACTTTGTTAATATTGTACCACCCAAAGGAAGGTGATATACCAGGAACAACAGTCTCTTCCTTCTCATCCTTTGAAGCAGAACTCCTTCAGAAACACCCTCAGAAACAGAGGGCCGCCGAGCCAGAACACCAGCAACTTCTTGAGAGAAGAGTATGCCATCTTTTTTCTTGTGCTTGCTTTCGAAGTACAAAATATGGGTTTGAGCAAGTTCGAATTTATACAGGCTTCAGCACAGATGGGAAATGAATCACATTAATTTTTCAAGGGTTCCATAAGATCATTTTTTTAAAAATTTTATTACATACCATGTATGTACATGTGTGACTATATTGCTCCAAGCCTCCACCAATACGCTGCTCTGTTTCTCTTGTAGTGTCAATTAATCTTCGTGGATAAAGAACATTGTTCAACCCAAGTTGCTATGTTTGAGGCCATTAATGCCAAGATTTCTAGCAAAAATTTACAGGATCCATAACTGCTATTTCAAATTACTATAAGTTGTTTCCATTTTAAGCAGATACGAAGATATATCTTGAATATCAAATTGGTTTCCCAATATGAAAATTTCTTTTGCTTAAATCGCTTGTCTCATTATTAACAATATTCGATACTAAAAATTGGATTTGGATTCTCTCCATTCCATGAATTGGAATGGAGATCTCCATTTCATAATCAATGGTCTAGATGTAATCTTATCACATGTCTTACTAAAACTATGTCGTTTTGTATTAAAATTTATTTCCTTATATATAATTATAACATTATTTATTTTTAAATAAATTTTAAGTCAACTCATCTGAACCATTTATTTTTATGTTATCTAACGTGTCAACACTTCAATCAATGGAATGGAGATCTCTATTTCAATTCATGGAATGGAGAGAATCCAAACCCTAAAAATTAATGTAGTTAAAAGATTTTCTCTTTTAAGAAAACCCTTTTGTCGAGCAAAGCATTCATTTTGGGGAATTAGTATCGAAAAAGGAAGGAAAAACAGAGAGGCAATTGCATAGATGAATATAATAATTTATACGCTCCTCCCTTCATTACTTCTTTATCAGAATATCCTGAATGCATATTCTCCTCCTGAAGGGATGGCATTCCAATCATCTGCAGGTCTCTTGACGTGGTGGTATTCCAACTCGGTAGCCAACTTTCAATGCATGTATATTAATGTGTAGATTCCAGAACTATAGGCAAACCATTTGTCTGTACTGATGTCTCACATGAAAACAGTTCAGGTTGCTTTTGTGCTTGCTGGGCTTCACCAAGAGATGCAGCAGGACAGCAGCAATGGAGGTTCTTGTAAAATTTTCTGAGTTTATAGTGAAGTAGTGAAGTCGAAAGGAACATCATAATCTTCAATTTAAATGGATCTCATACGCATGATTGTAGACTCCGGAAAATTCACTTTGGGCCAATCCCTTGCTGAACCTCACAATTTGATTGTGCCAAGGAACAATTTCACAGGCCAGAAGAAGCAGAGTTTCTCTCTCCTCTCTCTGCCCCTCTGTTTCTTGTAAGTTGTAAGTGAAAGCAAATACAGAGCAAGAAGCACCCAAACTAGCAACAAGCAAGAAACTACACAATTCCATTCCAAAGCTTTTAAAAATTCAACAAATTACAGCATCGAAATTGCAGAGGGCCAAAAACAAATGAACAAAAATTTAGACCATTTTCTATTATTGTCTTGTGTATTTCCTCTAATCCTCATCAAACTCGACTCCAGACGCAAGTACCTCGAATCTCGTTTGATTGCTATTATCGGCCTTCACACTCTCCTCACCACGGTCCACGGCAGATCCTGCCCTGATGTAATCCTCATGCAAGTTGTAATCATCCTCCATGGCATCTCCCGCCGCACATGATTTATTGGCTTTTTTCCGCCTCTTTTTCTCTGCTCTCTTCAACTTGGTGTTGAGTATGCCTGCTGCAGCATACAACTTCTGATTCTGCCTGATACCAGCATTTTTGGCCGTCTTCTCTGCTGCATCTTCTTCTTCAGATCCCATGGGCTCGTCATCACCATCATGAGTCATGCCATTGCCTACATTGTCACTTTGAGTTGAAGGTTGTGGCTGCACATCATCCTGCAAGGTGAACAAGACTTCAATGTAGGGTCCATTAACATGCACAATAAAGAATAGAGAAGACATTAAGGAAATAATCTGTGTTTTTTGCAGGAATCACAAACCTCGAGCATCTGCTCATCGAAATTTAGAGGACAATTTGGAGGAACTTCAACATGTTTCACATCATTGAAAGATTCAAGGCTCCCAATAAATGAAGACTCACTGCTGTAAACCTCATCAATATTGAACTCCTTTCCAAGCTCTGAAACTATTTTCGCTTCTGACGGCTCTCCTTGATTCCTAGTTGGAGGCATCATATAGAATGGAATTTTACCTGGGAAAAAATGATGAGGAAAAGGCATAACGTCAGCAAGGAATTGAGCTCCTCCTTTTACATATAATTGCTCTTCAAATCTTTTTGGTAAGGACATTTGCATGCTTTGTCAGCATAGAAAAAAATGATAATTGCCCACTTGGGAATACCTTCATTCCAGTCATGCAAGACAATTCTTGCAGCAGCTTCGACATCCACAACGCCACCCTTTTTGAGCTTGCCCCTAACAGTGGCCACTTTCTGTAGAAAATCATCAACTGAGTCAAAGCTTGGTAGCTTGTATAGTGTTACCAACATACTTGCTGGGCATAGGTTGAGAATTTCCTTAACTGCAAAATTGATAGAATGGCCACCAGGTGAGTTGGAATAACCAATAAAATAAGTACAGCAAGAGTGAAGATAATGAAACTCAGAAAATAAAATCATGAAAAACAAAGCATCCAAAGTTCGGTACTAGTTATCTCCGAGAAATATCAACTACAGTATTTCCTGATAACAATAAAATAAAAACAAAGTTCAACCAATTAATCTTAAAAGTTAAGATCAACTTTTTCAATGCGGTGATGAACTGGAAAACATATTTCTTTCAGGAAAATCAACACCATGAAAACAGAGTAGCATATGTTGCACAAGATTATTAAGTGGCTCCCGGTGTCACAGAGGGCTCCATCAAAGTCATGACAACACACCATATCATGCTCAGCTTTGAACAGACACGTGAAGTTGGCGCAGGTCAAGTCAGGCAGAACTGCATCTTTCCATTTGAAATTTACTTTTAAGTAACAGATAACACCATCACAGCCATCTGTGAAACAAAGCCCCTTGATTCCTAATATTCGGTTTTAAAAGAAGTTGTAATTAAAAGATTTTCTCTTTTAAGGAAACCCCTTTGTGAAGTAAAGTATTCATTTTGGGGAATTAATAGATAAATATAATTGTTTGTCATTCTCTCAAAAGTCAGAATAGTTATGCGTTGTCTTTTTTACTAACCGCGTTTTCACATTTTTTCTTAGTCATTTGTCTTTAAACAGCTTAAATTTGAATTATTTACAAAGTATAAAACTTCTAATATACAGAGTATGATTTAAAGATATTTTCAACTAAAAGGGTCTTCTACTTTATAAATTGGTAGAAATAACATAGATTTGGTACCCAAAAAGAGAAAAAATATAGATTTTATATGTATATTGACCAGATCTGGGGGTTCTGGCCCTGGTATTACTTAATTCCCACCCTATTCTGAATGCCCATATATGTACATCTGTCCGTAGGTATCACATACAAGCTCTACATATCATACATATTATTGGAAATGAATAGGGTTTTCGACTAATTCACTGCGTATCAAGATGTGGCTTTCTCGAAAGAGGTGTGAATTTTTCAGGGAGTGTTGGAAATGTATTGTCAATGTCTGCTCTCTGTTAAGATTTCATCAAAATTTGGGTTTGTGGAACTTTTCTTTTTGGGTTTATAAATAAACCTTATTGAGCCTAGCCTATAGTACTCAAATTATGGATTCTGATGGAAAATACCCATCAGATACATACATTGAAATTTACCTTTCCAGTTGGAAAACCACCAGGTCAAAGACCTACAGATGATTGGAGACACTTTTGGTTAGTAAACTTGTGGTTTCGAGGTTTAATGGTTTTAAAATCTCAAAACAATCTTAGAATGGCATGAAACATGACACCTAGCAGAATCAAGGCTCAAAAGTACCGAGCTGGGGGAAGGTTCCATTAAGATGTAAGCTGTTACTTCACTGGGAAAGCAATGATACAGAGTTACACACTTTTCCTCTATTAACCAGACTCCCAATTCTAGCATGATGATGATGTAAATAGTGTCGAATGCTACCTCTTTTTATTGTTTTTGTGAACAACTTGGTACTAAATTTTGCAGGTGAGGGTGACAATAGGAGTGTTCTGGATGCATTTTTCTTGGGGAAGGCTACTTATTTTTATTTAATATTTTTGAATATTTTTTTTCCTCTTTTTTTATATCATTCCTTAAGTCCCATAGGTTTGATCTAATAGATTTTGATTCATTTTCTCATTGCGCGAGGGGTACGAAATAAGTCAAATTGATTTTTAATCAAAAGTATTATGTCAAATCTTTAATTTTTTCTTCTTTCTCTATCTCTATCCTATAGGTACAATGTTTGAATCAATAGAGAACCTTTTCTTTTGTATGAATCGATATTATTCCATTCCAATTCCTTCCTCGATGCCTCCCAAAAAAAATCTCAAATTGAATCCCAAATTGACGGGTGCCTAGCAGAAGCACTTAACAAACGTATTGAATCTACAGTGAGGGAGTTCTTGAGTGCACTTGGTAGATTGCAAGCGGAGCAGTTCAAGTAGGATTAATGCACATCTAACTCAAGGGGGTATCATTTTTTTTATTTTCTATTATTTTAAGGGCCATTATGGCTTATGGCTTCAACGTGGTTCTAAAGTTTTCAGGAAATAATTTACCATAAGCTGTTTTGGGTATACTGGAAGTGAGAGAAGGTTTCTAAATGCCCATTACCAAATAGCTTCAATAAGGTTCTGAAGTCAGGAAGTCATCCTAACAATTCCCCGCCATAGCGTTTGGAACGAATTTTTTTAGGAACCGAATATGAATCTGAACTGATTTCAGTCTAGAGAAGAGGATTTATAACCACCAAAACTATTGAAACTTGTTTAGATTTGACTTGCAATGAACTTCTGATTGGGATTGTTTCTATGGCATTTGCTTCCCAAATTTTGGTCATATACCCCCTTGGGGCCCTGTGGGTGGGTGGGGGTGAGAAAACAGTTCATTTTGCTTTTTTCCTTGATGGGTTCACCAAGTGATGCAGCAGGACAGTAGCAAGCGAGGTTCTTGTAAAATTTTCTGAGTTCACAGTGAAGTCAAATGGAACATCACAATCTTTAATTTAAATTGATCTCATAGGCATAATTGGAGAGACTCCTGAAAAATCACTTTGGGCCAATCCCTTTCCGAACTGCAGAATTCGGTTGTGATAAGGAACAATTTCACAGGCCACAAGAAGCATAGTTTTTCTCCTCTCTCTAAGCACCCAAAATAGCAATAAGCAAGAAACTGCATAATCCCATTACTTGCAGAATACATACTTGACTATGCATTACAAAGCTTTAAAAAATTTGATTAATTACAGAATCAAAATTGTAGAGGGGAAAGAATAAATGATAAATTACACAACAAATGGTGTAAAGGAAATCTAACGCCACCATTTACAATGGCAATCACGGGGAAGAGTATTCTCTTTTTGGTTTTTTTCATCCTATAGTCTTCAGGGTCAACCAACTCAGTGTCGACTTGATCGGCAATGTTGTATCTAGACTTCAAAGTAGCAACAGCCGTCGGACTGTCTATAAGTTTCTTAAGGCGAGTAGCCATCAGGGGATGACCACGGAAGAGTAGGGCAGAAAATGAAGAAAGTAAAGGTTCGAAAGACTTACAGTATTAGGGCAGGATCCGTTCTCTCTCTTTCACTAGGAGTCTTAAGCCAGGTTCGAATGTTAAGAATGATGAAGATACGCCCAATTTATAGTGAATCTTGTTGTCGATTTAGCTACGACAATCATGACACCTGACTCAACCGTCACCTCGAAAGTCCATTCGAAATGTCCACGTGGTGCGAAGCGACGAGAAAGCTAAAGGACAAGCTTTAAATGCAAATCTCAGCCCTTACCCCCTTTGTTAGTCCAAACAGTGTGCAAAGGATAGGGGGTAATTGTGGGCTCAATAAGAGCCAAATCCAAGACCAGGAGATACCAGCTCAGTAAGATCAGCCCACTAGTACCGACCTATCAAACAAAACCCATGTTGATCAGAGGTAAGGACCTAAAGGAGCTGGCCCATGGATCTTAATCCAAAAGGTACTAAGACTAATAAAATTCATAATACAAATCCTATTCCTAAGCAAATTAAGACAAACAAAAGATAAGTCCAATATATTAAACCAACTCAATACACTAAAGAGAATATGGCATTTTGAAACTTATAAATACCCTCATACACTAAAGGTGTAAGATACGTTCACTTGAGTTCTAGCTCTGTATATTCTATTCAATTCATTATGATTAAACTTGCTAACTTAATCATCGGAGTGCCTTTGGCCCAAAAAAAGTTGAGACATTCTCATTATCTTCTTCTCTTGCAGATTATTTATACTCATCGATTTAGTTTGAAAGTTCAACCAGACCTTCCTAAAAATTCCACCTATATAAAACTTTTCAACACGTTATAAAATTCTGAAAACAATTGTTTGTTAGCTCAACCTATCAACTCTAACATAGTTGTTCCTACTCAGTGCCAGTGGATGAATGTTCTAAACTTTGGATTGTTTGGCAACCTGAATATCATTTCTTTATTTCATAACCTCAAATTGTTCTCGTATGACAGGTTTGCATTTTATAATATAGAAATATCTTATTAATACTCAAATAAAAGTAAAAAAATTGAAAAAATGTCCAATGTCAATAAATAAATAAAAAGAAGAAGCTTTTTTTAATAGTTGCTAAGAGAATTCACAAGATCCCATCAAGTTAAATATTGCAAAAACAAGCTTTGCTCTAGCCGGTTTGAATGATGCGACAAGTGGTTGACCAGTTTTTTTGGTAGCATTAAAAATGGGGTATGTTTGTCAGAGAGGTTTACATGAAGGGAATGGCCAACCCTGTTTCCTCAACCCTGTGGCATTTGACCCAAATATTTCTAGGAGTAATGAGAATGGGGTATGTTTGTCAGTGTGCAAAACTTTCCTGAATATCATCGCGTGCGGAGTGGCCATTTCATATTTCAAACTTATGAGATCTAGCAGTTGTTAATTCATTCTGTATGTTTACTTTTCATATTTCAAACTTGTGACATCCAGGCCCTTTTATATCATTTTGTATGTTTACTTTCATATTTTAAACTTGTGGCATCGAGGTCCTTGTTATACAAAGATTCATTAATTACGGTAGTTCATTGCTCAAAAAAATGTTTATTTGGTTCATAAGAAGGAATCAACATTAAAGACATTTAATTTTGCATTCCATTAAAAAAAAATATAAGAAGATAAAGCTTAAGGTAATATGATGTCAAATTTTGCATTAGTTTAAGGAACAATCAAAGGGCCAAAATTCAAGGACATCAAAGTCTTAATTATAAGGTGCGCCTAATTAATACACAGTCCCTCCAAAACATCAACAGGGGCACCCAAATAAAACAACCCAATACTCATGTAGTTCAGTAACGTTAGATTGCCTATGCCTCGGTTGTTGAAATCTTGAGTTCTTATAGTCAATGTTAGTGTGAAATTATAAGGCTGCTTGTGAGTTTTTTGATTGCTAGATTTTCTCACAAAAAATTAGTGTCTAATGTAATGCGTTTCTCGTGATGTAATTATCTACTATAGATTGAAAAAAGCAAAAACTATATAAATCACACGGGAAAAAAAGGTGCAGACCTTGTGAATTGTGATGGTCTACCAACCACGTCATCTTGTTGATGTTCTACATCCAACGTCACGCTTTTAAGGTGAAACCTGCTGGAAGTTGCAGTCTTTGGTCCTTAGGATGAGCTTGTCCCATGTTTATATTCATAGGTCAAGAATTAAACCACTTTGAAAAGTATTTTCAGTTATATTTGTCTGCAGTGTGTCAATTTCAATTCACACCCCATGTTATAAGAAATATTTACCATCTGAAAAGAGGAAAATTTCTATGAGGGTTTTGAATATTTATGTCCACAATTCTAATCATAGCAGGGCTGGTACATCAACGATGACTAGGTGCAACCGTGCAAGGGTTCCACCTTAAACTTACCTTTCATCAGGCAATAATGTCTTGTTCAGATCTAAAATCCATGCAAAAAACAGCTTCTACATTCAGAAATGCTGTAACTTGTTAGAATGATATACTAATTTGACCCTATTTACCAAAAAGTCATAAGTTAATCTGTAGATTTTCAAGTGAAGAACAGGAATGAAGCTGAGAAAAAATTTAATTCTTTGCATGAAAAACACATGGATGGTCCGATGGAATCAGGGGCAAGACCATATGTCTCAATGAGACTTGTGCCCTTTGAGTTTTTGAAATTCTTACTAGGTGATAATTTTTCAAGCATTTGTAATAAAAAATACTGTATTGGAATTGGACCCTTCAACCTTGAGAGAAAATTTTACCTTTGACTCTAAAATTTTTTTAAGAATTTTTGTTTTGTCCCTCTCTCAAAAAAATTGTTGAGTCTGCGACTGGATAGAATCGCGAATGTCATCACAGAATGGTAAATTGGTAACACTGGCAATCGAAAGTGTGGCTAACTTTTTTGGGTAATTGAGATTTTGTCCACATAATTTCATATATAAATTAAATGGACATTTTTCATGAATTTCAACAAGCAAAGCTGCAAGCTGGCTTCCCTGTAAGTAGAGCTGAAAGCAAAAAGAATTAGGAGGATGATTGCACCTAGTCATGCTAATCCCCATAGATTGGAGGCATTAACCTGTTGATCAGGATAGTGTGTGATGAAAAGGGGAGGGTGGAATAAAAAATAAAAAAAAGGTAGCATACAAGCACGAGACAAATGAAAATAAGCCGTTCATTTCTTGGTTTCAAACTTTAATTACAACATTCTTAATTTTATGGTACCACCCGAAGGAAGGTGATATACCAGGAACAGCAAACTCTTCCTTCTTAGCCTTCGAAGCAAAACTCCTTCAGAAACACCCTAAAAAAGAGAGGGCTACCGAGCCAGAAGACCAGGAACTTCTTCAGAGAGGAGTATGCCATCTCTTCCTTGGTTTTGCTTCTTTACAATATACAAAAGATAGTTTGAGGAAGTTCGAATTTATAAAGGCTTCAGCATTGATGAGATATGAAGGACATTGATTTTTCAAGATTTCGTAAGATATTGCATTAATTTTACTAAGTACCATGCATGCATGACTATATTGCTCTACCTATATGCTGCTCTGTTTCTCTCAAATAATATTAAGCAAGCTTGGTGGATAAAAACAAATCATTATTCATACCAAGTTGCTATATTTGAGTCCATTAATGCCAAGATTGCCAGCCAAAATTTGCAGGACCCATAACTGCGATTTCAAATTACTATTCGTTGTTTCCATTTTAAGCTAATCCAAAGACTATAGAACTTGAATATCAAATTAGCTTTCCCAATATGAAAAAGTCGGTTGGTTCATTATTCCCCCAATATTCAGTATTAAAAATTAATGTGATTAAAAGATTTTCTATTTTGAGAAAATCCCTATGTCAAGTAAAGCTTTCATTTGGTGAATTAATATCGGAAAGGAAGAAGAAAGAGAGAAAGGTAATTGCATACGTAAATATAACTATTTGTCATTCTCTGAAAAAAGTCATACACTCCTCTTTGTTACTAACCGCCATGAAGTATAAAATTTCTAACGTATGATTTAAAGATATTTTCAAGCAAAATGGTCTTCTACTTTGTATAATTTAAACGAAAATCAGATGACATGTTGCATTTTACTGTCTGTGGGCCGGCTTTCCGAGAAATAACTCGCCGTGTGCTTCTATGCCATTTGCTTCATACATTTTGGTTATATATAGGTGAGAGTTGCACCATCTGCATGGCAAACCTAATGTGGCTTGTTTCCTTGCTGGGTTCACCAAGTGATACAGCAGGACAGTAGCAATGGAGGTTCTTGTAGAATTTTCTGGGTTCATAGAGAAGTCAAATGGATCATAATCTTTAATTTAAATTGATCTCATAAGCATGGTTGCAGACTCCTGAAAACTCACTTTGGACCAATCCCTTGCCAAACCTCAACATTCAATTGTGGTAAGGAACAATTTCACAGGCCACAACAAGCATAGTTTATCTCCTTTCTCTAAGCGCCCAAAGTAGCAATGAGCAAGAAACTACATACACAATTCCATTCCTTGCAAAATACATACTTGACTACCCATTACAAAGCTTTAACAAATTCGATAAATTACATGATCAAAATTGCAGAGGGGAAAGAACAAATGATAAAAAATTGTTCACCATTTTCTTTAATTGTCTTGTGTATTTCTTCTAATCCTCGTCAAACTCGACTCCAGACGCAAGTACCTCGAATTTTGTTTGATTGCCATCATCAGCCTTCTTCGCACTCTCCAAACCAACATCCATTGCAGATCCTGTCCTGGTGTAATCCTCCTGCAAGTTGTAATCATCACCCATGGCATCTCCCGCTGCACGTGATTTATTGGCTTTTTTCCGCCTCTTTTTCTCTGCTCTCTTCAACTTGGTGTTGAGTATACCTGCTGCAGCATACAACTTCTCATTCTACGTGATACCAGCATTTTTGGCCGTCTTCTCTGCTGCATCTTCTTCTTGAGATCCCATGGGCTCGTCGTCACCATCATGAATCATGTCATTGCCTTCCTTGTCGCTTTGAGTTGAAGGTTTTGGCTGCACAACATCCTGCAAGGTGAACAAGACTTCAATGTAGGGTCCATTAACAGGCACAATGAAGAATGGAGAAGACATTAAGGAAATATGATTGGCCACGTAGGTCTGCCAAACCCAATCCCAAGTATCAACAGTGAACATGGGTTGCATGGACTACATGGGCATTGCTTGGGCATGTGTATGGACGTGGGAGGAGCTGCATGGCTGGCAAAGCTTGCATGGGTCATGCAAGGTGGGAAACAACCACCACCCACTACATGCAGCAGTTAGCTAGAGGTGGAGTTAGTGTAGGAGTGTGTTTCTTATTCATGTATTTTTCATTACTTGTTATTTCCCATTTCGTGTCAGGTAAGTTTAGTAGCTTTAGTTTCGGTTAGGTAGTGGTGATCATGTATTCGTGGGTCGGTGGGACCTTTGCCTATTTAAGAAATCAGCAATATGAAATGAAAGGTGGCAAAAAAAAATTTTCTTCACTCTACTGGGTACCATTCTCACCCTAACGAGAATACAACTTCCATCGTAGCCAAGCTTTGACTAGGACCTAACATTGGTATCAGAGCCAAGTTGCAATGGCATCAAACAAAGAAAGGCTCAAGAATCTGGAGGTAGGGCTCAGAGCCCTTCAGGATGGGATGGCTCGGATGGAGCTCGGAATGACCGACAAGCTGCACCAGGTGGAAGACACCCTTAACAAACTATCTGAAGCATTGATCTCGATGAAAGAAGGCTCTAGCTTCAACACTAATGACCGAGCTGGTCATTTTCGAGGCAACCGAGAGGAGAGCTGCAATGAAGCCAAAGGACCCCGACAGGTGTTCTCCTCAAAGATGGCGAAGCTGGAATTTCTGAGACTCTTAGGAGAAGACCCAACTGAATGGTTCAGTCGCGTTAAGCAATTCTTTGAGTTTCAAGGCATCACTAAGGCGCAGAAAGTGTCGTTAGCTTCCTTCCATTTAGAAGGTGAAGCTAACCAATGGTGGCAGTGGATACAAAAAGTTTTTCAGCAAGAAAGACGGGTGCTGACTTGGGAGGTCTTTAAAGATGAGCTCTGGGCACGTTTTGGACCATCGCACTGTGAGGACTTCGATGAAGCTCTCTCACGAGTTAGGCAAGTCGGTTCCTTGAAGGAGTACCAGTGCTAGTTTGAAAGGCTAGGGAACTGTGTCAGAGGGTGGACTCAAAAGGCGCTAGTCGGGACGTTCATGGGCGGCTTGAAGGCAGAGATTGCAGATGGGATTCAGATGTTTAGACCTCAAATACCAAAAGATGCCATTAGTTTGGCAAAGATGAGAGATGACCACCTCGTGAGGCAGTGGAGGTTCACACGACCACCACCACCTGCACGTGCATCACTCGCCCTTCCACCACCAGCTTGTGTGACTCCCGCTGCACTTGCTACTCCAATTCGAAGGTTGACGTGGGACGAGATGCAAAGACGCCGGGCTCAAGGGTTGTGGTTCCATTGCAATGAAAAATTCACGGCAGGGTACCGATGTCAATGACCCCAGCTGCTGTTGTTAGAAAAACACCTCAGTGCAGGCAATCTCAAGTGCAAGGACATCACGAACCAGCAACTGCAAGGCGATGACCAGGGTGAGCTGCCTGAGCACGAACCTGAGCCGAAAATCACGCTCTATGCATTGACAGGGTGGGCAGCGCCCAGAACCATGCGGATGCTAGCCAAGATTGGTTCTTATGAAGGTTCGGCGTTGATCGACAGCGGGTCGACCCACAACTTCATCAGCGATCGCTTGGCCAACATGCTTAAGTTGCCCGTGGTACTGACGGAGGCATTTGCCGTGCGGGTGGCCAATGGAGAAAGGCTAAAGTGTCAAGGGCATTTTGACAATGTGCTGGTGGAAATACAAGGCACTAAGTTTTACCTCACTCTTTTTTCCTTACCATTCTCAGGTCTTGACCTTGTACTGGGCATTCAATGGCTTGGAAGGTTGGGTCCTGTAGTATGTAACTGGAAACAACTAACCATGGATTTTACGTTGGAAAACCAAGGCCGAAGGCTGCAAAGGATGGGTGTACAAGTTATTCAGGAGGCTTCACTAAAGGAGATTTTGAAGGAATTCCACCAAGGGCATGCATTATTCGATGTGTGCTTTCAGCCTACGATAGGGGCGGCACCACAGGATGAGCCTCACGGCGAGAGGTCGCAAAGCATGCAAAGGGTGCTGGAAGAATACAAAGACGTGTTTAAGGAGCCCTCCAGTTTACCACCGGTACGCGAAGAAGATCATTGTATTTGGCTTAAGGAGGGAACTGAACCAATCAATGTATGGCCATACTGATATGCCCATTTCCAGAAGGCCAAGATTGAGAAATAGGTCCAAGAGATGCTGAACTCAGGACTTATTCGGCCGAGCACTAGCCCATTTTCCTCGCAAGTGTTGTTGGTAAAAAAGAAGGATGAAAATTGGCGTTTTTGCACAGACTATCACGCACTCAACACCGCCACCATCAAAGACCGCTTTCTTAGCTTTTAAGAAAGCCAGGACCATCACGCCCACCCTGGCAATGCTGAATTTCAACAATTCCTTCACAATTGAAACAAATGCATCTGGGGATGGAATTGGTGCAATGTTGACTCAACAAGGCAAACCAGTGGCATTCATGAGCCGAGCTCTCGAGTTAACTAAGAAATCTTGGTCCACCTACGCCAAGGAGATATTGGCCATTGTGACGACAATACGCTTATGGCGGCCTTACCTACTCGATAGAAAATTCTATGTCCAAACCGATCAAAGGAATCTTAAGTACTTCTTGAAGCAACGAGTGGCTACCTCGGAGCAACAAAAATGGATAGCCAAGCTCTTGGGCTATGACAATGAAATCACTTATCGCCAAGGCCGTGAAAACTCTGCCGCCGATGCTCTATCACGTAAACAAGGTAGCCCCCTTCTTCACCACATTTTCATTTTGCAAGTCAGTATGTGGGAAGAAATTGAGCAAGCTACAAAGAAGGACCTATACATCCAATCAATGGGGTATATGGCAACAACCCAACCTGACGGTCCATATAAGTGGCGCAATGGACTCCTTTTTTACAAAGGTCGGGTCATCATACCTGCCAACCCCGCCTTACGGGCTAAATTGCTACATGAGATGCATGACACGAAAGTGGGTGGCCATTCGGGAGTTCTACGTACACTTAAGAAGTTAGGCCAGCAATTCTATTGGCTAGCGATGCATAAGTCCATCCAAGAGTATGTCAAAGGGTGTGAGGTGTGCCAAAAGGCCAAAACAGAAACTTTGGCTCCTGTTGGACTCCTACAACCACTACCAATTCCATGTCAAGTGTGGGATGACATCACCTTGGATTTCATTAAAGGGCTACCAACCTCGCACGACAAAGATACAATCCTTGTGGTAGTAGACAGATTAAGTAAGTCAGCCCATTTTCTTACTTTAACTCATCCATTTACGGCAAAGATGGTGGCAGAAAAGTTTGTCGAAGGGGTCATCAAGCTCCACGGCATGCCCAAGTCCATCGTGAGTGACCGCGACCCTACCTTCTTTAGCAAGTTCTGGCAAGAGTTCTTTAAAATGTTGGGCACTAAGCTAAAACTCAGCTCCATATATCACCCGCAGACCGACGGACAAACGGAAGTTGTAAACCGTTGCATTGAACAATATCTTCAGCATTTTGTCCACCAGTGGCCCCGCAAATGGAACTGCTTCTTGCCTTGGGCAGAATACTGGAACAACACCACGTATCACATCTCCACAGGAATGACCCCCTTCCAAGTGCTATATGGTCGACTTCCACCTACCATTCCGTCATACAAGGATGGCCTATCACCCGTACACAAAGTTGATCAGCAGTTTTTAAGTTGAGATGAACTGCTTCACCAACTCAAAGCTAACCTCAACAATTCGGTCAATCGAATGAAACAAATGGCAGTTAGGAAGCGGAGGGATCTCTCATTCCAGGTTGGCGACTTGGTCCTACTAAAACTACACCCATATCACCGACTGTCAGCCTTCAAACGTGTTCACCAAAAATTGGCTAGCCGTTACTATGGGCCTTACCAAATTCTAGAGCAAATCGGCCTTGTCGCCTACAAGTTGCAACTACCAGAAGGAGCTTGCATCCACCTGGTTTTCCATGTCTCGTTGCTCAAGCGGTTCGAAATTCAAGGGAAATATACCGAGGCACCAACAGTGGAATTACCACCATTCACGGATGACGAGGTGGTCATTTTAGAGCCTCAGGAAATTCTTGAAACCCGTTGGATTAAACATGGTGGCCGACTGATCGAGGATAGCTTGGTGCAATGGAAGCATCTACCGATCGAGGAGGCAACTTGGGAGCTGACATGGCTGTTGCGGGAAAGGTTTCCAACCATGGCCCTTGAGGACAAGGGTCCGTTTATGGGGGAAGGATTGATAGGCCACGTAGGTCTGCCAAACCCAATCCCAAGTATCAATAGTGAACATGGGTTGCATGGACTGCATGGGCATTGCTTGGGCGTGTGTATACTCGTGGGAGGAGCTACATGGCTGGCAAAGCTTGCATGGGTCATGCAAGGTGGGAAACAACCACAACCCACTACATGCAACAGTTAGCTAGAGGTGGAGTTAGTGTAGGAGTGTGTTTCTCATTCATGTATTTTTCATTACTTGTTATTTCCCATTTCGTGTCAGGTAAGTTTAGTAGCTTTAGTTTCAGTTAGGTAGTGGTGATCATGTATTCGTGGGTTGTTTCGGTTAGGTAGTGGTGATCATGTATTCGTGGGTTAGTAGGACCTTTGCCTATTTAAGAAATCAGCAATTTGAAATGAAAGGCGGCAAAAAAATTTTCTTCACTCTACTGGGTACCATTCTCACCCTAATGAGAATACAACTTCCATCGTAGCCAAGCTTTGACTGGGACCTAACAAAATAATCCGTGCTTTTTTGCAGAAATCACAAACCTTGAGCATCTACTCATCGAAATTTAGAGGACAATTTGGAGGAACTTCAATATGTTTCACATCATTGAAAGATTCAAGGATTTCAATAAATGAAGACTCATTGCTGTAAACTTCATCAATGTTGAACTCCTTCCCAAGCTTTGAAACTATTTTCGCTTCTGACGGTTCTCCTTGATTTCTAGTTGGAGGCATCGTATAGAATAGGATTTTACCTGGGAAAAAATAATAAGGGAAAGGCATAACGTCAGCAGGGAATTGAGCTCCTTCTTTTGCATATATATATATATATATATATATATATAGGGACTTATTTTCAATATAACTAGAGGGTGGGGCACACGCAATGCGTGTGCAAATGGTTTTTTTTTTTTTTTTTTTTTGGCCTCTTATAAGTTTGTTTTTTCATGTTGAGCATCATGTTGTTTACTTTTATTGTAAATCTATAGCTTTTTTTCTTTGGCTAAGTTAAATGTATAGATTAATAAACTTTTAAATATTTTGAAAGTCACACATACCACAATTTTAAATTATAAACTATACTTTAACTAATGCATATGCGTACATAGTATTTGTAAGGTACACGATACTTCAAAATTATTTAAGAAACATGGACAATCTATAAGGTAAAAAGAATAAGATTAGGAAGAAGTGTAAAATAGTAGATCATATAGCAACCAATAAATTAAAAAAAAACTTACATCCTTGGATTTGACTTGCTTCGACATAGAAACCAACTTAGAATATCTATTCAAATTGTTTTGTAGCTTTCTTTGCCATCAACCTGAAAGAATATAAAAATATGTGTAATTAGAGAATTTTGACATTATCTATAGTATATATATACCTTTGTAGAAGATTTACCGTGTAACAATCCTACACATGTCTTTATAAGCTTTTAATTTCTCCTTTTTTTGTTGACTGTAGAACTGCGTTTTTAACAACAAAATAAATATTGTTTCAATAAATAACATAGTAACAATATAATTGAAAACAATAAGTTTATGCATAAGCTTAAGAAGCAGAGTTATAAGAAACTTTAAATTACCACTTCTATATCTTTATTATCTTGGTACTGTAAGTTTCCACTGTTATTAAATTTAAAATGAAATAATTCTCATCAAATTATGATGAGAATATAAATGTGCATATATATAAACATTTAAAGTTGTCTCAATTTAAACTTATAAATGTTGTACCGAAATGCCATATCTTCATCCCATTGATGACGTCGAAAATTTATTCCCACCTACAATAGTTCAAATCATAGTATCTTGTTACCTCCAAAATGATGTATTAAATATTTAAAAAAAACTTTAAAAAATGTAATGCATACCTCACTTAAATCATACTCAATTTTAGATATAATAGGATTCCTGCTAAAAATACACAATGAAGTTATGTAACTATGTATCATAAGTCTTATAAAATATGATATTGGTAATGAGTAATACTTGAACTTGTAGAGATATGTAAATGTAACATTGTTAATAAGTTTTCATACCTAAACTGATTTTGTGAATTAAACTCTCGTAGTATTAGCTTTCGCAGCCAAGTTTTATTGGCTTTAATTGATGACCCCCTCCCGGGACTGTAAATAGAGAATTGTCTCACCTATAATAATTATTAAAATATACATGTGATTAACAAATTCAGAATATATGCATGTATATAAGTTGTTATTTTATATTTATCGAATCCTCATAAAAGTCAATGAAAAATTAAGAGTATATGCATGTATATAAGTTGTCATTTTATATTTATCGAAGCCTCATGAAAGTCAATGAAAAATTAAGAGATTTACCTGCTTTTTAACTTTGGGATCGCATGAATAATCTTGCTTGTCTTTAAATCTATCAAAAGTATCTAGTTTTTTAAACTTTTCCAGTATAGGTACATCATTAGAAAACATGTTAGTAGAATTGTATTAATTAATGAACGGTAATCAAACTCACATTTACAATGTAATATTTTTACATGATAGGTCAACTCTTTTTAAAATTCTTTCACTTGATAATAATGCAACAAATATTTTTCATACATCAAAATAGGTGATATGGTGTTAGATATCAACACGAAAATGTAAATACAAATTGAAATATTATTTACAAAAAAAAAATTAATGATGATAATTGAACAAACTGCTGAATTCAAATAAAATACATGAAGCCATCTCAAGTGGTAGGCAGTAGTACATCCTTGTATACAACATTTTTTGTGTACACTCCGTCTCGTCCTTCAACTAATCCATTTTTTATCAGAATTTTTGTCGAATATTGTGATGTTCCTCTCGATAATGCCACGTATAATTGTCCATGACTGAAGACGTGTTCTGGAAGAAAAATACCAACATCTGGAATTGTCTATCCTTTGGCCTTGTTGATTGTTAAAGCAAAACTTAGACGAATTGGAAACTGTCTTCGAGTCATCTCGAACGGTAGTTTTATGTTCTCTGGGGTCTTTAAGGGGATTCGATGGAAGAAAGTTCGGGTACCCTTGAAATGGCCTAATAATATCTCAGCGTCTATGAAATTGTCTCCCAAACCACGACAAATTAGTCTCGTACCATTACACAAACCATTGCTTGGATCAAGGTTTCTTAAAAGCATAATCGGTGCACCAACTTTCAATCTCAATTCATGTGGCGGTAAGCCCCCAGGCGCAATAGAATTCAAAAACTCTTGTTGATATAAATTATGAGTGTCATTTTCAACTTCATCGAATGAGTAGTAAACTCTTTCTTGTCCTTGAAATTTTTGAATCACCTTTTTGTTTAAGCAGTCAACATCTTTATTTCGAGGAGTTATCAAGCCTCTGCGAACCATATATGCACTATCAGTGGAATGACTAACCATATTAGGATATACTTGTTCAATCAATTTATCCATTGAGTTCTGGTTTTCCTAAGGGATACCATTGATGTTGGAATTTGCATCATATCATCTAAAATGGTAGGTTCTTTTCCATCACCAATGCAAAGCAAGAAATCAGAAAATTCTCGATCATTTATAGACCTCATATTTTTTTTTAATCGAAGAACTCGAACGCTTCTCCACAAAGGTGACTTAGCAATGCATGCATCAATTGTTTCTACTTTCGTGGCCTTAGGTACAACAAGAAGTACTTGTCGAAAATCACCACCAAAAATCATAACTTTTCCTCCAAATGGTAATTGTAGACCATTTATGTCTCTTAAAGTCCGATCCACTGCTTCGAATGCATAACGATGAGTCATTATTGCTTCATCCCATAAAATTATTGTTGTTCGTCTTATTAGTTCTGCTAAATGTGATTGCTTGCTAATTGCACAAACTGAAAATGTATCTGGATTCAATGGGATTTTAAATCATGAATGTGCAGTTCTTCCACCAGGTAAAAGAGTAGCTGCTATGCCTGATGTTGTTGTAGCTAAAGCAATACGACCTTGACTTTTCAATGATGCTAATAGAGCCCGATACAAATAAGTTTTTCCTGTACCTCCAGGACCATCGATAAAAAAAGTTACACTTTCATTTTGTTCAATAGCTTCCATAATTGCATGAAATGCAGATGCCTAATCAGTATTCAATGACGCTATTGAATTCAAATCTTCTGCTAGAATGGCAACAGAAAGCTCATCTCATATTAGCTTCGCAATTCCAGAATTGTCATTGAAACCGACAGTGAAACTTGAAAGATCATACTCAAATATGCTTTTGTTATGTTGCATCAGTAGAACATTCAAATCTTACAATAGTTTATCCATGGGATTGTCATTATTTGTAGAAGACGAAGTAGGATAATCTTCAACCATGGATCCATAAAATTCATCCCACAAATTTCGAACACCAGTTGGCTAACAATAAACCAATATAGTAGCAAACATTCGTCTAAGTGCAGATGGCATATGGGTGTTTGATGCCTCAGCTAGACATTGTCGAATGCTATTATCAGACTCCAATAAGTCACGCTTCTCAGCTGTTTGCTTAAATGTTGGATATGTAATTCCATCAACAGTTAAGAGTTGTTCAAAAGAATGAGGGCCCCTTACATGATTTAGTAAAACTTTCAAGTAAAATCTTTCCCCTTCATATGGTGACCAATAACTTTATAATGACTCACCCTTTCTTCCCATTTTTTTGCATCCTTGTGCCATCTGAAATGTTGTGGGAACTCTCGATATAAATAGCGGTTTGCTCTGACATTTGCAACATTCGTCTCAAAAAATTTAGTTAACATTGTCTTTGTATACCACTCGTTAGCCAAAATGTTTGAAATATTTTGGTCACTATGGAATTTGATCTGTTGTCTATTTGGCTGGTGGATTTGTAGATACTCTACTGATGGATACATTCGGCTCATTGAAAATTTGAATATCTTCCATAACGCTTCCGGAGCACAAACCCATCTTGCATTAACAAATGTATGTATTTCATCATTGTTGGGGACTGGATGTACTTCAAGTGATACTCGATCAGGGCCTTTATAAACATATTTCCATATTAATATGACAATCATACTTCAAAAGGAGCCATGCATTATGTGGAATGACCCAACTGTTGCCAACCATGATTTCAGTATTATTATGTGAAGAAACCACCCCATCTTCTCGTATTCGATAAATTGGGTATGAATCATTTCCTAAAGTGGTTACAGCAGAAAATAGTTTAGGATAATTCCTTTTACATCTCCCATTTTTCATGCAAGGGCACCGCTCATTATACATA
Organism: Euryodendron excelsum; assembly: GCA_033060915.1. Classification (NCBI taxonomy): domain Eukaryota; kingdom Viridiplantae; phylum Streptophyta; class Magnoliopsida; order Ericales; family Pentaphylacaceae; genus Euryodendron; species Euryodendron excelsum. The sequence continues at coordinate 5,929,083 of CM065382.1, forward strand.
CCGCACGGACCGTGGATCATGTGTGTAAGAACAGAATTATAAAGTTCAAGCTCTTCTTCTTTCTTTGGAATTTCTGCTCTTACCATGTAATCGTAATCATCAGGAGTGCGTAGCTTATCATTCTCATCCAAAATGAGTACCATATGCGCATGTGGTAACCCCCTTTTTTGGTACTCAATTACGTACACATATGCAATAACTTTGTCCAGAATATGTTTGGTAAGAATGTCTTTTTTAAATTCCTCAAATTTGGATCGAAACACTCTTGTAAGCAAATCAGGACGATCATAAGAAGCTTGTCTCGGTAAAAGCTCATTCTGAATTTCCTTCCGATTAGGATTACATGTCATAATGAGGAAAATGTCAGTTTTTCCATACTTCTGAACTAAAGTCATCGCGTTTTGATATCTTTGGTACATTTCACGTGGACTACCAACGAATGATGATGGTAATATGGTTCTTTGTCCCATGTCACCTATGGATTTGTGGTTATTAAATATTAGTAATTTTTGTAAACATAAAGAAAGTTATAAAATTTTCACTAACATTGTTGACGATTCATACCTGCAAAATCTCTGCCCATTGCTAAAGAATCTTGGAGACCAATATACAATTCTGCTCAAATGTCGTTCTGGTTATCTCTTAACCATCTAAGTTTGTGAGATTTAATCTTAGCAAAATTTTCAACTACATATTGTTGCATAAGGCATCCCCCACGAAGAATAAGTGATTGATGATTAGGACGTATCTAAAATATGTATAAATATAAGGTTAAGTAATAAAATGACATTTAAATGTGAACATTGAATTAAATTATAACTTTTTTAATTGAAACATATACTCACCTGCAACATATATGCATAGTAGTCATGACATGTCACCTTGGATCCATTATTGTTTTGGGTATTTACATCCCATCCATATGTTCCATAAGGTAATAATAATGGATATTGCAATGGATCATAGAAGCCCGTGACAACTTGAACATTGAGAAGTCGACCACTTATAGATTGAACAATAATATATCTTCCTTTCATATTTGCAGCTTCCTCCCCACCAACTAAAATCGCAGCAACTTGAGAAGCTGTAGGCAAGGTGTATTGACGTCGATCAGATGGTTGTTCTCTAATGATGAGCTTACAATTATTAATATCTGAACGATGTGCCATTTGACGAAATATATGTACAAATGGGTTATAAGCATCTAAAATATGCTTTATCTTCTCAATCAATTGTATCTGTAGTCCATCATTTTCTGACATTCGATTTTTCACTTCATGATCAGTGTCATATATGTAAAGCTGCAAATATCGTGGTCTGTCACTTGCATTCGGTAATAGACTACTAATCTTATGGTATATTGCACCTTGTGCACTGAAAGTGTACACACCTCTTGATCTTCCAACCAAGTTTTCATCAACATGAACTCCCATTGAAGTGAAAGAGAATACATGGTTGTAGGCTCTGATCTCTGTGCAGTTTGTTCAGATAAAAGTTCGACCATCTCAGTCGGAACTAGTATTAGTGGCAAAACAGTCCTTCCAGTCTTGCAACACATATCATACGATTCATGAAGGAATAATCGTGCTCCACAATATGGACATATAGTGGGTCTTGATAGTTATGATGTTGGTATTCCTCGGGACTCGTGCACAATTATAGTTTCTCCTATTGTTGTATGATCGAGTACCACCAATTGTTTGCATAGTTACTGGATTAGCACTCATAGGATCAACATCAATCTCATATTCTATAGAAATATAACAAATTCACAATTATCACATTATCAGATATATGGCATTGCATTTTAATATAGTACCAAACTAAGTGTCAAATGTTATAAATTTAAGGATATTCATTTAAGAACAAAGTATTTGAGTAATACCTTCTACCAAACCTTGTTGATGTGATTCTTCTCTACATCCACTTGTGCTACCATGCTTATAAATTGAATGAGTAGGAATATATCGAGATGGGCATATGATGTTTGTATGTTGAGTTGATGTGTACCATATTCTAGAAACAATAGCAATTGATTGTAGACCTGCTAAATGCTTGGGAAGTGAAGATCCTTAATTAGATTTTGTTCATATTTTTAAAAATTAGCTTTTGCATAAATAGTATAATCGTGACATATCTCTCTTTGTTAAATTTTTTCAGAAAGAGACTGAATGTCAGCTCATTCTGAGCGATTGCAAAGCCTTCTCATTCTTTGTGTTTGACGTCGTCGGTCTAATCTTTGAGAAAGTTGGTTATGAGACATGTTTTGCACTTGTAATTGCTCTGATAATCTATATCTTTCTCTTTCTTCCGCAGCCGCTTCTGGGGTAAGACGTTGTCGACGACGTCATTGTTAGTCACAACGTTGTTCTCTAACTCATTTTAAAGACTCGACTGACTGATTGCCTTCTCTAATTTTCGCAACATTTGATGACTCCAGTATTTCATGTATAGTATCTTCGAGGTTCAAATCCATTGGCATTTCCATTTTTCTATCCCTTCCTGTAATAGTTATATATTATCAATTTGGTATAAAATATAAGAAAAAATGTGAAGTGTAGACGTTGGGCAATGTTAAATTATCTAAAGAATAAAGTGTTGCCCCAAATATGTGAGAGTTTGGTACATTAATAATGTTTGTTTTCTATTTTTTTTTAAAAATATTGTTATTATCTCGTTAAGAAGGTTGACATCCCTTTATATTTCAAGCTTTAATATAAATATCACTAATTTGTCCATGCTTCTCTTTTTTTTTTTTTTTTTTTTTGAGGACTTTTTGTTTTTGAAATATTGAAATTGTCTTTTGACAAAATTTATGAATCAAATATATAAATTTTATATGTGTGGGTGTGTGTGTAAGTGTTCCATGTCATATAAATGGATGTAATACGTGAAGAAGTTTAAATCTTCTTTAATTTCTTTGAACAAAGAAGAGAGTCTTTTTAATTTATTATTTTTTTATGTGTATGTTAATTTTTATCAGGGTGATAGAAATCTATGTACAGTTGATATTTTTCACAGTTTAAATTAATTGTAAATATCGTGTTGAACAAAACAGTCTAAATATATGTAACATAACTATTAGCAAATAAGAAAAATCTTATCCTCAAAAAAGGGTTGGGAAATTTAACGAATAAAATTACTGACTACTGCATGACATATATGATCAAGGTGTATTGCATTTTGATATATTCAAAATGTACATAAGATATAAATACTTAATTGGAGACATTCAGTGGAGATATTCAGTATCCACTAGAAATTGTAGAACAACTCCAAAAGGACATTCTGAGTTATAAATTTTATATGTGTGGGTGTGTGTGTAAGTGTTCCATGTCATGTAAATGGATGTAACACGTGAAGAAGTTTAAATCTTCTTTAACTTCTTTCAACAAAGAAGAGAGTCTTTTTAATTTATTATTTTTTTATGTGTACATTATTTTTTATCAGGGTGATAGAAATCTATGTACAGTTGATATTTTTCACAGTTTAAATTAATTGTAGATATCGTGTTGAACAGAACAGTCTAAATATATGTAACATAACTATTAGCAAATAAGAAAAATCTTATCCTCAAAAAAGGGTTGGGAAATTTGACGAATAAAATTGTTGACTATTGCATGACATATATGATCAAGGTGTACTGCATTTTGATATATTTAAAATGTACATAAGATATAAATACTTAACTGGAGATATTCAGTATCCACTAGAAATTGTAGAACAGCTCCAAAAGGGCATTCTGAGTTATAAAATTGCACAAAGCAAAGATTAGGTGCCATAAACATAAGAGATACTTAAATAATGCACTCATTTAATACCCAAAAAATTCTAATGCAATTATGAAATTGGTGATTTGTCCCAGACCAAATTTTGCCTAGCTAAATCATGTTGTGGAGTAATAGAATTTGAATAAGAATGTAAAGTAAATTCTTATTTTTGTAATAGAAATTTTCGTTAATGTAGCTATTGCACCATTATGGACCTTGTAACAGTACTTATGTACCATGAATTTGGAGTCTTAAAAGTGAACATGGTTGGAACTCTGAAAAAAGCTGAGAGTTGTCCGTAATTGTATGTGCATAAAGCAGAAATAGGGAGTCACATTAACGTATTGTGCATAGAATTGAGGTGGGAAAAAAAAAAAAAGACAATAACCCATGCGGGAAACAACAATTTATTTATTTTTCCCTTTACATTACTACTTTAAAATAAGCACAATTGTAAGCCATGGATGCCATGGGTAGATCGGTGGCAGGTAGAGTGTTTAGTTTTTGTGGGTTAAATTGGAAGATGAAGTTGGGTTTATTTTGAAGTATTGGTAGATCAAGTAAGGAAGAAGAAAGGAAGAAGGAAAAAAAAAAAAAAAGAGGAGAACGATTCACAGAACATCGTAGGTGATGGTGTGAAAATTTAATCAAGTGCATTGGTATACAGTGGGTTGACAATGAGTTTGGAAAAGAAAACTTTGGTAGTCAGTGCAAAATCTGTATACATGTCCCTTTAACACCACATCTTAATTTTTTTTGGGGAATTATAATGGTTCTTTTTAACACCACATGCATAATGTTTGAAGGGCACATGTAGTTATTTTATTCCTTCAAAATTCCTTTCAATGGTTTTATAATTTTTAATTGCAGGCTAGTAACAGTAATATATATATATATACACACACACATATATTATGCATAGTGAAGTTGGGTTTATTTTGGAGTATTGGTAGATCAAGTAAGGAAGAAGAAAGGAAGAAGGAAAAAAAAGAAAAAAGAAAAGAGGAGAACGATTCGTAGGACATCGAATGTGATGGTGTGAAAATATAATCAAGTGCATTGGTATACAGTGGATTGACAATGAGTTTGGAAAAGAAAACTTTGGTAGTCAGTGCAAAATCTGTATACATGTCCATTTAACACCACATCTTAATTTTTTTTGGAGAATTATAATGGTTCCTTTTAACACCACATGCATAATGTTTGAAGGGCACATGTAGTTATTTATTCCTTCAAAATTCCTTTCAATGGTTTTATAATTTTTAATTGCAGGCCAGTAACAATAATATATATATATATACACACATATTATGCATAGTGAAGTTGGGTTTATTTTGGAGTATTGGTAGATCAAGTAAGGAAGAAGAAAGGAAGAAGGAAAAAAAAAAGAAAAAAGAAAAGAGGAGAACGATTCGTAGGACATCGAACGTGATGGTGTGAAAATATAATCAAGTGCATTGGTATACAATGGGTTGACAATGAGTTTGGAAAAGAAAACTTTGGTAGTCAATGCAAAATCTGTATACATGTCCCTTTAACACCACATCTTAATTTTTTGGGGGGGAATTGTAATGGTTCCTATTAACACCACATGCATGATGTTTGAAGGGCACATGTAGTTATTTTATTCCTTCAAAATTCCTTTCAATGGTTTTACAATTTTTAATTGCAGGCCAATAACAGTAATATATATATATATATATATACACACATATATTATGCATAGTGATGCTTGGCATGGGCAACATAAATAATGTATTTGTGATTCATACCTACAGAAAGCGAGAGTTTGCTTTGGGACACCCGACAAAGCAATGGTGAAAACCCGCTGATACTGGGGTGTTGAGCCGTTGAATATGCAAGAATGTTTTGACTGGAGTTTTTGGGGCCAGAGATGACTTGGGTCGCCAGAGAAGTAAAGATCTGAGAACTAACCGGAGAAGTTGCAAAGATCAGAGATTTGAGAGTCCAAAAAGCTTGAAAAACGTAGGCAGTTACAAAGTGGGGAAATATTTGTGTAGATTGGTATTCCAATTTTGCCCTTAGAGTTAGTTACAGTTTTTTGATGCCCTCATTGGTTTGATATGTAAATTTTATTAATTTGTCTAGTTATTTTTGGGAGGTGAAAAATATACGTAGCATCTAAGGTGCTGCCTTTATATATTAGAATAGATAGACAACTTTTGATAAATAATATTTGAGAGAGTTTTCTTATTTTTTGACTTTAGGTATTCTTTGTAAATTAACCAGTAGTTGATGTATTTTTTCAGGTATTCTCTAAGAATTAACATATTGAAGAAGAGTTGGCTTCTGGATATTAATGCACGAATCAACGAATTCAAATTAGTTATCCCTTGTTCATTATTTTGCTATACATTTCCCTACATCAGTTGGTATTAGAGCTTAGTGTTCGGTGTTCGTACGCGAATCAACGAACCCTAACTTATTTGTCACTTTTTTTATACGCTTCCTTGTATCAGTTGGTATCAGAACCTAACTTTCATTATTTGTACACGAAATCAACGAACTCTACCCTATTTATCACCCTTCATCCTACACGTTGCCCTTTGAGTCTTTGGACCTGAGGATGAGCTTGTACGTGTTCATATTCATTGGTCAAGAACTAAACCACATTGAAAAGTATTGTCGGTTATATTTTTCTTCGTTTAAGAAGGGAAAAACTTGGATCGATATCTCAATTTCAATTCACATTCCGTGCTAAGAAAATACTTATCATCCGCCAAGAGGAAAATTTTCTACCAGAGGGTTTTGAATATTTCAATGCACAGTTCTAATCATAGCAGGGTTAGCTGGTACTAGAAGAAAATTAAAATAGTGGAAGAATGGTTTATAGGTCTTACATTTTTTTTTGGTGATTACAAGAACCCTCACAAGGGGTTCGTATACATCAAATAGGAAAATGAAACCCATATATTTCACCTTAAATTCAAATCAACACCCCGCATTTCACATCTTCACTCACTTACGGCCCCGATATCATAGTGAAATACACCAATGATCGATGACTAGGTGCACCCGTGCAAGGGTTCCACCTTACGCTTACCTTTCACCAGGCTATTATTTGTTTGTTCAGATCCAAAGTCCATGCCAAAGGCAGCTTCTACATACAGGAATGCTGTTACTTGTTAGTACTAATTTGACCCTATTTACCAAATAGTCATCAATTAATCTATAGATTTTCACGTGACGAACAGGAATTAAGCTAAGAAAAGATTTCATTCCTTACATAAAAAACACAGATGGTTCGATGGAATTGAGGCCAAAGCTATTTGCAAATCAATGGGACCCAATCCCTCTGAGTTTGTGAAATTCTTATTAGGTCACATAGTTTTTTCGAGCATTTATGATAAAGCAATAGGGTATTGGGCCCTTCAACCTTGAGAGAAAAATTTACCTTTTGACTCTCAAATTTTTGTCTTGTCCCTCTCTCAACAAAATTCGTGAGTCTGTCACTATAGAATCAATGTTGAGATGGTTGGAATGTCATCACAACATGGTAAATTGGTAACACTGGCAATCGAAAATGTGGCTAAAGATTTTGGATAATTGAGATATTATTGACTGGACGTACAGAAATAAATTAATTCAGGCAAGATAGTATAATTTGTTCACATAGTGCACATATAAAATGGACTGTTTTTTTTGGTTTCATGAATTTCAACAACCAAAGCTGCAAAGTGGCTTCCCTTACCCAGTCAGTAGACCTGAAAGCAAAAAAGAACTAGGAAGATAAGAGATTGGAGGCATTAACCTGTTGATCAGGATGGTGTGTGATGAAAAGGAAAAAAAAAAAAAAAAAACAGTAGCATACAAGTACAAACAATGAAAATTAGCCCTTCATTTCTTGGTTTCGAACTTAATACAATAGACTTTATTGTACCACCCGAAGGAAGGTGATATACCAGGAACAACAAACTCTTCCTTCTTAGCCTTCGAAGCAGAACTCCTTCAGAAACACCCTAAAAAAGAGAGGGCCACCGAGCCAGAAGACCAAGAACTTCTTCAGAGAGGAGTATGCCATCTTTTCCTTGGTTTTGCTTCTTTTCAATGTACAAAAGATAGTTTGAGGAAGTTCGAATTTATACAGGCTTCAGCATTGATGAGATATGAAGCACATTGATTTTTCAAGATTTCGTAAGATATTGCATTAATTTTATTAAGTACCATGTATGTCTGAGACTATTGCTCTACCTGTATGCTGCTTTGTTTCTCTCAACTAATATTAAGCAAGCTTGGTGGATAAAAACAAATCATTATTCATACCAAGTTGCTATATTTGAGTCCATTAATGCCAAGGTTGCCAGCTAAAATTTGCAGGATCCATAACTACGATTTCAAATTATTATACGTTGTTTCCATTTTAAGCTAATCCAAAGACTATAGAACTTGAATATCAAATTAGCTTTCCCAATATGAAAAAGTCGGTTGGTTCATTATTCCCCCAATATTCCGTATTAAAAATTAATGTGATTAAAAGATTTTCTATTTTGAGAAAATCCCTATGTCAAGTAAAGCTTTCATTTTGGTGAATTAATATCGGAAAGGAAGAAGAAAGAGAGAAAGGTAATTGCATAGATAAATATAATTATTTGTCATTCTCTGAAAAAAGTCATACGCTCCTCTTTATTACTAACCGCCATGAAGCATAAAATTTCTAACGTATGATTTATTTAAAGATATTTTCAAGCAAAATGGTCTTCTACTTTATATAATTTAAACGAAAATCAGATGACATATTGCATTTTACTGTCTGTGAGCCGGCTTTCCGAGAAATAACTTACCATGTGCTTCTATGCCATTTGCTTCATGCATTTTGGTTATATATATATGAGGTGAGAGTTGCACCATCTTCATGGCAAACCTTGCGTGGTTTGTTTCCTTGCTGGTTTCACCAAGTGGTACAGCAGGACAGTAGCAATGGAGGTTCTTGTAGAATTTTCTGGGTTCATAGAGAAGTCAAATGGATCATAATCTTTAATTTAAATTGATCTCATAAGCATGGTTGCAGACTCCTGAAAACTCACTTTGGACCAATCCCTTGCCAAACCTCAACATTCAATTGTGGTAAGGAATAATTTCACAGGCCACAACAAGCATAGTTTATCTCCTCTCTCTAAGCACCAAAAGTAGCAATGAGCAAGAAACTACATACACAATTCCATTCCTTGCAAAATACATACTTGACTACCCATTACAAAGCTTTAATAAATTCGATAAATTACATGATCAAAATTGCAGAGGGGAAAGAACAAATGATAAAAAATTGTTCACCATTTTCTTTAATTGTCTTGTGTATTTCTTCTAATCCTCGTCAAAATCGACTCCAGACGCAAGTACCTCGAATCTTGTTTGATTGCCATCATCAGCCTTCTTCGCACTCTCCAAACCAACATCCATTGCAGATCCTGTCCCGGTGTAATCCTCCTGCAAGTTGTAATCATCACCCATGGCATCTCCCGCTGCACGTGATTTATTGGCTTTTTTCCGCCTCTTCTTCTCTGCTCTCTTCAACTTGGTGTTGAGTATGCCTGCTGCAGCATACAACTTCTCATTCTGCCTGATACCAGCATTTTTGGCCGTCTTCTCTGCTGCATCTTCTTCTTGAGATCCCGTGGGCTCGTCGTCACCATCATGAATCATGTCATTGCCTTCATTGTCACTTTGAGTTGAATGTTGTGGCTGCAAATCATCCTGCAAGCTGGTGAACAAGACTTCAATGTAGGGTCCATTAACATGCACAATGAAGAATGGAGAAGACAATAAGGAAATATGATAGGCCACGTAGGTCCGCCAAACCCAATCCCAAGTATCAACAGTGAACATGGGTTGCATGGACTGCATGGGCATTGCTTGGGCGTGCGTATGGACGTGGGAGGAGCTGCATGGCTGGCAAAGCTTGCATGGGTCATGCAAGGTGGGAAACAACCACCACCCACTACATGCAGCAGTTAGCTAGAGGTGGAGTTAGTGTAAGAGTGTGTTTCTCATTCATGTATTTTTCATTACTTGTTATTTTTCATTTCGTGTCAGGTAAGTTTAGTAGCTTTAGTTTCGGTTAGGTAGTGGTGATCATGTATTTGTGGGTTAGTGGGACTTTTGCCTATTTAAGAAATCAGCAATCTGAAATGAAAGGCAAAAAAAATTTTCTTCACTCTATTGGGTACCATTCTCACCCTAACGAGAATACAACTTCCATCGTAGCCAAGCTTTGACTGGGACCTACCATTGATATTAGAGCCAGATTGCAATGGCATCAAACAAAGAAAGGCTCGAGAATCTGGAGGTAGGGCTCGGAGCCCTTCAGGATGGGATGGCTCAGATGGAGCTCGAAATGACCGACAAGCTGCACCAGGTGAAAAAGTCGGTTGGTTCATTATTCCTCCAATATTCAGTATTAAAAATTAATGTGATTAAAAGATTTTCTATTTTGAGAAAATCCCTATGTCAAGAAAAGCTTTCATTTTTGGTGAATTAATACCGGAAAGGAAGAAGAAAGAGAGAAAGGTAATTGCATAGATAAATATAATTATTTGTCATTCTCTGAAAAGAGTCGTACACCCTTTATTATTAACCGCCGTGAAGTATAAAATTTCTAACGTATGATTTATTTAAAGATATTTTCAAGCAAAATGGTCTTCTACTTCATATAATTTAAACGAAAATTAGATGACAAGTTGCATTTTACTGTTTGTGGGCTGGCTTTCCGAGAAATAACTCACCGTGTGCTTGCTGGGTTTTTATAATTTGCTCCTTTCTCAATTCTACATCAGTTGGGAGTGGGAAGGGGGCAAGGGGAAAATCCTATTTAAGAAAGGTTAAATTTTTTTGGTTAAGTGCACCAATCAATAGCTTAGTTAGTAACTTTTGACTTTGATAAAATTTCTCTTGAAAAGGTGAAAGTTAAAGGTTAGCTAGTAGAATAGCTTAGTGGGTGTCGACAGAGTGAGGAAAGAAAATTATGTGATTGTAATTATTTTTTACATAGTGTATTTTTCTTCTGGGCTGGTGGTTTTTCTCCTGTTTTGGGAGTTTTCCATATAAATCCTTGTGTTATGTTTTTCTCTATTTATTTTGATATTTTTGTCTTTTCTATTTCCAAAAAAGGTGTGTTTGGGAAGGCCAAAATTCCCAACAGTGCTTCTATGCCATTTGCTTCATACATTTTGGTTATATATACGAGGTGAGAGTTGCACCATCTTCATGGCAAACCTTATGTGGCTTGTTTCCTTGCTGGGTTCACCAAGTGATACAGCAGGACAGTAGCAATGGAGGTTCTTATAGAATTTTCTGGGTTCATAGAGAAGTCAAATGGATCATAATCTTTAATTTAAATTGATCTCATAAGCATGGTTGCAGACTCCTGAAAACTCACTTTGTACCAACCCCTGCCGAACCTCAACATTCAATTGTGGTAAGGAACAATTTCACAGGCCACAACAAGCATAGTTTATCTCCTTTCTCTAAGCACCCAAAGCAGCAATGAGCAAGAAACTACATACACAGTTCCATTCCTTGCAAAATACATACTTGACAACCCATTACAAAGGTTTAACAAATTCGATAAATTACATGATCAAAATTGCAGAGGGGAAAGAACAAATGATAAAAAATTGTTCACCATTTCCTTTAATTGTCTTGTGTATTTCTTCTAATCCTCGTCAAACTCGACTCCAGACGCAAGTACCTCGAATCTTGTTTGATTGCTATCATCAGCCTTCTTCGCACTCTCCAAACCAACTGTTAATGTAAACTCGGCAAAGCACCTCTTCCATCGTTAAGATTTGCCTCCATTGTCAAAGATACAGATTGGTGTCCATTGTCAAAGTCTCCACTTGCCTTCACCTACCAATCGAGTTTGTCAAATATGTATCAGCCATTGATCAAGACAAAGCCATGATCAATGGCTGATTTGTTCCCCCTCTCCCGCTCTATAAATTCCTCACTACAATCTGTGAATGTGTATCTTGTACAAAACGATTCATCAATAATAGTTCTCTTTTTCTCTCTATATCTTTTATTCTTTATAACATGGTATCAGAGCTTTGAAGGCCTGGTGACCTCTCTCTCTCCCTCTCTCTCCCGCTACTGTAATTTTTCTCCAGCTGCTCTGCCAGTTTCTCAACAAATTCTGTATTTTCTAGGTTTCTGTCAAAATCCAAGTCACTGAACCTAAAATCTGATACCACCATCAGATTCGTCTCCTCCATCTGAGTCCATCGGTAAAAAAATCGTCCCCAGAAACCTCTTAACGCGCCCCCACGCGCCTCCTGAAGATACGCGCGTAAGATTCACACGCAGCCCATACACCACGCGCCGTCACGCGCCGCCGCCTTCAGACATGCGCCCACGCGCTTCTCACGCGCGATCCCACGCGTGCACCCTACCGCTGACGCCAGCCCTAGTGACGTGTTGCTAACGTCAGCCCTAAGTTGCCGGTCCACACCTTGTCCCCGGTCCACTCGAACAAGTTCAGATTGGTTTGCTCCTCCTTTTGGCCGGTTGGGGTCTTATTTGACTGTTATTGGACCGGTTCAGACCGATTTTGGCCTATTTTGGGCCTCCTGAATCTGATTCTACCATCAGTTTTTCCTAATTTGGCTTCGTTTCTACTGTTTCCATTGTGTTGGAAATATTTCTCATTGTTGATCTTGTCCTATTAATTCTATTATCCCCGTCCTTCAACTATGGATCGTCCTGAGGTATCTCGGCCTATTTCTGTAGCTCTAGAAGGTCCTAATTACATTCCTTGGTTTCAAGCCATGTCCAATTTTCTCAAAGGCCGAAAGCTTTGGCGTTACGTCACAAGAGATATTCAAGCACCAGTTATAAGTGACACAGAACTGTCTACAGAATACACTGAACGACTTAAGGATTGGGATAGTAAGAATCATCAAATCATTACTTGGTTTCGAAATACATCCATTCTTTCCATAAGCCTCCAGTTCGAACGCTTTGACGCTGCTTCCTCCATCTGGGCCTTTCTCGCTCAACGCTACACTACTGCAGATCTTGCTCATTAGTACCAACTTTTGAGTTCTTTACATCGTTTGAAACAAGAATCTGGCCAGTCTATCAATGCCTTCCTATCTCAGATGTATATTCTATGGGATCAATTGACTCCATCTGAATCTACTTGGATCTGCTCTAATGATGCTGCTCAGTTTGCTCACTACCGAGATCAGCAGTGCCTGATTATGTTTCTTATGGCTCTCACTGATGTTTTTGAGCCTGTTCGAGCCTCTCTTCTACATCGCTCTCCTCTTCCTTCATTAGAATAGGCTATTTCTGAGCTCTTCTTCGAGGAGATTCGTCTTGGTCTCACCAAATCACCACCTACAGACACAGTTCTTGCTACCTCTAGCTCTCACTCTAAAGGCTTTTCAGGTAGTTATCAAGGTTGGTCCACTTCTAGTGGTTCTCGTAATTCTTTGGCTTTATCTTTCAATCCTTCGTCTTGCAACGATGAATGTACATTCTACAATGCTACTAATCATCGTCTACTTACCTGTCTCATTCAGATCTGTCAACACTATCATCGACGTGGCCCTGGTCACTATCATAGTGATTGTCCTAACAATCCTTGTCGAGACCTTCACCCTAAGTCTGCTGCTACTATTACAGATTCTGATGTTCCCACATCCTCCTCTATGATCGGTGTCAGTGATCTCTCTACACTCATTTAGCAATTTATGACTACCTCTAGTAATCCACCCCCTATTGCTCTGTCTGCCACTTCAGGTACTTCTTCATGGTTCTTTGATTCCGGGTGTAGCAATCATTTGACTTCTGACTTGTCTACTTTTTCTTCCAAATCCTCTGTCTGCTCTTCCTGTCATTTATACTGCTGATGGATCACCTATGACTATTGACCACATTGGTCATGTCTCCACTTCCACTCTTGCACTTCCTCATACCTATTATATTCCTAAACTCACGCTAAACCTTATCTCTGTTGGCCAATTATGTGATCTTAGCCTTACTGTCATTTTCTCGTCTACTGGTTGTGTTGTGCAGGATCCAAAGACGGGACAGACTCTTGGGATAGGCCGTAAATGTGGTCGACTATTTTAGCTCATTCACCTTCATCTGCCTACTCAGACTGCTACTATCACCTCTACTAGTGCTCCATCTGCTCCCAACTTCTCCCTTGATCTCTGGCACTCACGATTAGGTCATGTCTCTATAGGATGTTTACGCTTTCTTTTGTCTCAAGGTGTTTTAGGTTCTGTTCCCAATAAACATCTTGATTGTCAATCCTGTCAACTTGCCAAGCAACCAGCTTTATCTTTTAACAACAGTACTTCTCTTTCCTTAGCTCCTTTTGATTTAGTCCACTCTGATGTTTGGGGTCTTTCCCCCACTCCTACTATGGGAGGATCCAAGTATTTTATTATATTTGTTGATGATTTTTCTAGATATACCAGGATTTATATCCTGCAAAATCGATCTCAATTTCAACAAACTTATTATGATTTTGCTCACATGGTCCAAACACAATTTTCTTGTAACATTAAGATCTTTTGGTCTGACAATGCTCAAGAATATTGTGATAACTCTTTTCTTGCATTTCTCCGTGAGCATGGGACCATTCTTCATCGCTCTTGTCTTGGTACTTCCCAACAAAATGGTCGTACTAAACAAAAACATCGCCATCTTCTTGATACAACCCGTGCTCTTCTTATATCTGCTGTTTGTCTTGAACAGTTTTGGGGTGAAGCTGCCCTTACTGCTACTTACACAATTAACCGTGTACCTTCGGCTCCTCTTGGTAACCTCACTCCCTATGAGCCTCTGTATGGTACTCCTCCTGATTATCATTCTCTTCGTGTTTTTGGCTGTGCTTGTTTTGTTTTGCTTCAACCTCATGAGTGCACCAAATTAGAGCATCGAGCTCGTCTTTGTTGCTTCGTAGGCTACGGGATTGAGCATAAAGGTCATCGTTGTTGGGATCCTCTATCTAAATGCCTTCGTGTCTCTCGTCATGTTGTCTTTTGGGAACATAAGACCTTTTTCTCTTTATCGCCTTTTCATTTATCCTCCTCTTCCTCCAGTCCTTATTTCACTGATCCTACTATTGAGCTCTTTCCTGATGATACTAATGTACCTACTGCTGCGATACCTACTGTGCCCCCTGTTACTATCTATCTAGAGGAGTCTCTTACTAGCTCTCCATTGTCTGATCCATCTCTACCCTCTTCATTCACTAAGCCCACTATCAGGCGTTCTACTCAGGTAAGGGAGACTCCTTTTCACCTTCGTGATTATCACTGTTTTTCCACCATTCTTGCTCATCACAAGCCTTGCTCCTATCGCGAAGCTAGTTCTAACTCCCTTTGGCAGCAAGCTATGGATGTGAATTACAGGCTCTTGCCAAGACTTACACTTGGGACTTGGTTGATCTTCCTCCTGGTAAATCTATGATTGGTTGTTGATGGGTCTATAAGATCAAAACCCTTTCTGATGGTTCTGTGGAATGTTACAAAGCCCGTCTAGTTGCCAAAGGTTTCACTCAAGAGTATGGCATTAACTATGAGGAGACCTTTGCTCCTGTTGCTCGTCTCACTTCTGTTCGAAGTCTCATTGCTATTGCTGCTATCCGACAGTGGTCCTTGTATCAGATGGATGTCAAAAATGCCTTTCTCAATGGTGATCTCTCCAAGGAAGTTTATATACAGCCTCCTCCTGATTTTCCTCACGCCCACATCAGGTCTGCAAACTTCGCCATGCTCTATATGGTCTTCAGCAAGCTCCTCGTGCCTAGTATGCTAAATTCAGTTCCACCATTCGTGAACTTGGATTCTCTTCGAGTGATTATGATTCTGCTCTCTTTGTTCGTAAAACTACACATGGCACTGTTCTCCTACTACTCTATATGGATGATATGATTCTCACTAGAGATGATGTACATGGTATTTCTAAGCTCAAGGTTTTTCTTGGCAGACAATTTGAGATGAAAGATCTTGGTTCTCTCAGTTACTTCCTTGGTCTTGAGATATCTTCTGCTTCTACCGGTTACTCTCTCTCTTAAGCCAAATATGCCTCAGATCTCCTTGCTTGTACTAGTCTCACTGATAGTAAGACTACTTCCACACCTTTGAAAGCTAATGTGCGTCTTACTCCTCTAGATGGTGAACTTCTATCTAACCCTACTCTCTATCGGCAACTTGTTGGCAGTCTTTTTTATCTTACTGTTACTCGTCCTAACATTGCCCATGTTGTTCACCTTGTCAGTTAATTTCTGTCATCACCTCGCTCCACTCACTATGCTACAGTTCTTTGCATTTTGCGATATGTTAAAGGTGTTGAGTCAATGCCTTGATTTTGATGATAACAAAACATGGTTAAATGATCTAATAATTCTACTTAGTGTGCAGATGAATTATTAATTAGATCTTGACTTGAACCTTATCATAATAGAGGATTTATGATGAAAAGCATGATGAAGTGATGTATTCTACAAAGGTGATATTATAAGAAGAAAAAAAAAATCTCAAGTTGATGAAAATCCTAGATTGAAGATTGATAAGCATGAAAGAATAGCATATTCAACAATGGTGATTTTATAAGGGAATGAAGATGATGGATATCAAAGAAGAAGAATGAAAATAATCAAAGTCTTGATTTAAAAGATTGAAGACTTTGAGTACTTGAAGATATCTTGCAAGAATGGAGAAAGGAGAGACCAACTCAAAAACATAAAAGCTTTCTTGATAGATGTAAAGATGTCTTGAAGACATGGAAGGAATCACAAGATTTGGAAAGCTTTCTTGCGTTGTTGAAGTCCATGGAGAAGCCATGTTGATTGAAGAAATGAAGATTCTAAGTCATGGAAGCTCTCTTGAAGATATTGAAGAAGACTTGAATCAATGGATGAAACTATGATAATGGAAGAGCTCTGCAAGTGATGAAAATGAAGAAAACTCACCTTGAATGGATTGAAGATGTTCTTGGAGTCATCTAATCTTGAAGAAGTGTTTGCAAGCTTTAAAAAGCCTATTTAGATGATCCTTGAAGAGATTGGAAGCTTTGAAAAAGAATGAAGAAAAGTTGCAAAAATATGGGTTTTTGGAAAAAGGGTCGACTCCTCAAGTTAAAAGAGCCGACTCATTCGAACAGAGCCTTGGAAATCTGCTGGAAGCTTAAAAGAGTCGACTCCTGGCCAAAAAGAGTCGACTCATTGCAACAGAGAACAAACAATTCTGCAGACTGCTGAAAAGAGTTGACTCATTTGGACAGAAACTTAAAAAATCTGCTGAAATGCAAAAAGAGTCGACTCATTGTGAAAAGAGTCGACTCCTAGACTGTAACGGCTAGTTTTCTGACAGACGGTATGGGCAAAACTTCAACCAAATCTTCTCTCATACTTCTCCAACGGCTAGAATCGATCCATACCTATATATATGAGATACATACAGCTTCAAAGAAGAAGAAGAGAGCAATCATACCATTCATATCAAGTGCTTGAAGCTGAAAATCACCTGTACCTCACTGCCATATATTTTTGCTGAGTGTTTAAAGTTATCCATTGAGTTGTATTCATTTGTATACTCACTAGAAGAGTCACTCTCTGTATAATCTTCATTCATTCTTGTTTGGGTGGGTTTGTAACCTTGTAAGTTTAAGTGTTCTTGGGAAAAACACTTGTAAGTTTAAGAGAAGCTTTGACAAAATCTCTTGGGTTTTGAAAGCTTGGGAAGAAGTTTTTGTAAAGAGTGAGCTAGGCACTCGTGGCACAACCAGCGGCTGTGTAAGGAGTATTGCATAGTGGAATTCCTTCGAAAGGGTCGAAGAAGAGAGAACGTAGGCAAGGTTGGCCGAACCTCTATAAATCTGGTGCATATTTCTTCTGCCTCTGTTTTGCTTACTTGCTCATTATGCATGCTTGCAAATACTTATTCTAATGTACACTTCATTTACTTGATACTTATACTCTGATTATTTGTTACTAAAATACATAAACGATTTTTTTGGTTCAAATTCTTGTTAAAAAATTCTATAAAACCCAATTCACCCCCCCTCTTGGGTTGCCTACTTGGGCCAACAAAAGGCACTCTCTTACATGGTCTACATTACTCTCGTCACTCCTCTCTACAACTTAATGCTTATTCTGATGCTGATTAGGCTGGTGACCCTACTGATCGTCATTTTACCACAGGCTTTTGCTTCTTTCTTGGTAATTCTCTCATTTCTTGGCGTAGTAAGAAACAGACTCTTACCACTCGCTCTAGCACTGAGGCCGAGTATCGTGCTCTAGCTGATACTACTCAGGAACTTCTTTGGTTTCGATGGTTACTTCAAGATATGGGTGTCTCTCATTCTGGTGCTACTGTTCTTCATTGTGATAATCGCAGTGTGATTATGATAGCTCATAATGATGTGTTTCATGATCGTACTAAGCACATTAAAATTGATTGTCATTTCATTCGTCAACATGTCATGGGTGGCACCGTTCATCTTTTCTCTGTGCCCTCCGCTGCCCAAACTGCTGATATCTTTACCAAGTCTCATCCCCCGAGACGATTCCATGATTTGGTCTCCAAACTCAATTTGGTTTCTACATTACCATCTTAAGTTTGAAGGGGGCTGTTAATGTAAACCCGGCAAAGCACCTCTTCCATCGTCAATATTTGCCTCCATTGTTAAAGATACAGATTGGTGTTCATTGTCAAAGTCTTCACCTGCCTTCACCTGCCAATCGAGTTTGTCAAATATGTATCAGCCATTGTCAAGCAAAGCCATGATCAATGGCTGATTTGTTCCCCCTCTCCCGCTCTATAAATTCCTCACTACAATCTGTGAATGTGTATCTTGTACAAAACGATTCATCAATAATATTTCTCTCTTTCTCTCTATATCTTTTACTCTTTATAACACCAACATCCATTGCAGATTCTGTCCTGGTGTAATCCTCCTGCAAGTTGTAATCATCATCCATGGCATCTCCCGCTGCACGTGATTTATTGGCTTTTTTCCGCCTCTGCTTCTCTGCTCTCTTCAACTTGGTGTTTAGCATGCCTGCTGCAGCATACAACTTCTCATTCTGCCTGATACCAGCATTTTTGGCCGTCTTCTCTGCTGCATCTTCTTCTTCAGATCCCATGGGCTCGTCGTCACCATCATGAATCACGTCATTGCCTTCATTGTCACTTTGAGTTGAATGTTGTGGCTGCAAATCATCCTGCAAGGTGAACAAGACTTCAATGTAGGGTCCATTAACATGCACAATAAAGAATGGAGAAGACATTAAGGAAATGATCTGTTTTTTGCAGAAATCACAAACCTCGAGCATCTGCTCATCGAAATTTAGAGGACAATTTCGAGGAACTTCAACATGTTTCACATCATTGAAAGATTCAAGGATCCTAATAAATGAAGACTCACTGCTGTAAACCTCATCAATATTGAACTCCTTTCCAAGCTCTGAAACTATTTTCGCTTCTGACGGTTCTCCTTGATTCCTAGTCGGAGGCATCGTATAGAATGGGATTTTACCTGGTTAAAAATGATAAGGGAAAGGCATAACATCAGCAGGGAACTGAGCTCCTTATTTTACATATAATTGCTCTACAAATCTTTTTAGGAAGGACATTGTGCATGCTTTGTCAGCACAGGAAAAAATGATAATTGCCCACTTGGGAATACCTTCATTTCAGTCATGCAAGACAATTCTTGCAGCAGCTTCGACATCCATGCACAACACCACCCTTTTTGAGCTTGCCCCTAACAGTGGCCACTTTTTGTAGAAAATCATCAATTGAGTCAAAGCTTGGTAGCTTGTATAGTGTTACCAGCATACTTGCTGGGCATAGGTTGAGAATTTCCTTAACTGGCCACCAGGTGAGTTGGAATAACCAATATATAAAAGAAGTACAGCAAGAGTGAAGGTAATGAAACTCAGAAACTAAAATCATGAAAAACAAACCATCCAAAGTTCGGTAACTAGTTATTTACGAGAAATATAAACTACGCTATTTCCTGATAACAATAAAATAAAAACAAAGTTCAACCAATCAATCTTAAAAGTTAAGATCAACTTTTCCAATGCGGTGGTGAGGAAGAACATCAACCAGATGACGGAACAGGAAGACCTAGGATGTAGAAGATCATAACATGAGTGATTCGGCAGATTTGGATTCCTATATATCCACTCATGTGGTACTTCATTATACGATATATAAAAAATCTATCTGTATAGATATCATCATCTACATCCAGAAAGCCGTATGCTTTGGAAGAAGCTTGTACAGTTTGGGAAGGGGTTTTGATTGATCAAAAAGAAGAATCTACTTCAACCGATATGCCCTTAGGCACGGCCATACATAACATAGAAATCACACTTGGAAAGGGAGGCTCCATCAAAGTCATCACAACACACCATATCATGCTCAGCTTTGAACAGACACGTGAAGTTGGCGCAGCTCAAGTCAGGCAGAACTGCATCTTTCCATTTGAAATTTACTTTTAAGTAACAGATAACACCATCACAGCCATCTCCGAAACACACTCCAATTGACCAGCCATAGCCAAAAAAATGAAATTACACTAAGAGACAGATCCAGAATTTTCATTCAGTGGGGGCAAAACTTATATAGAATCGTATTTCAATTGTTTCCTTATCGACAAACCATTTTCTTCAATAAAGTAAAGAGATAATTATATTTAATATTCCAAAAAAAGGATGGAACCGCCTCTATAGAAAGCTGTATGCAAAAAACTATACCCCTCAATAAAATTAAGATCACCCATAAAATCAAAAAGATAGTTTCATAATTCCCTCACAATTTCACAATTTTAAATTACAAATGGCTCCTACTACTTTTCCTATTTTGAAAATAATGAATGATAGCCTCATTAGGTATGATATTAAAAATGTCTTAATATACACAATCAAGCTATCATTCATCCACTAATCACTCATTCGGTTGTGAAATTTGTTCTTCACAATTTTCATAGTAGAAAAAGCTCTTTCCATGGTCGAAATAGTTAAAATCAGTGTCAAAGCCAGAAGAATTATAAACTCCTAGGTTCGAAACATCGAGGAACATTTTGGGAGTTTGGGGGTTTGGATCACGACTCATGAGACATTGATAGATAGAATGAAAATGTTGGAGTTTGGAGATTTGAATTTTTTGTTCTAGAATAGAAAATAAAATATTAAAAGTATAATGGCATTAATTTAATATTGGGATGGAGAGTTGTGTTTGTGTTGTTTATTTGGCTAAATAATGAGATGTTAATGAAATTCAGTTGAAAAAAATACAGGTGTTGGTAAAAAAAAAAAATTTGTTGCTACATGGTTGTAAAATTAATGAGGGCAAAGATAGGTGCTAGTATATCCAGTGGGGGTAATACTATTTACAACCTAGGATCAAATAAATATACATAAAAAAACATTTTCAAAGTAGTAGAAGTTACCAAGTTAATGGGGGCAACTGCCTCCACTAGTCCTGGTAGTGACGTTTTCCTGATCTTCTAATCCGGCTCTGATAGAGCCGATCCTCTTATATTTTTCCTCGACCAGACTAGGGCCCTTCCCAAACATTCGGTCGGGTACCGACAAAGCCGATCCCCTTGGCCCCCGAACAAACCAGGAACCCGAGCGTGCTTCCCGTACCATCCCTCCTTCCTATCACATCAGTGGGGGCCACAACTAACACTAGACACAGTAGCATACTCTCGACGCAAGGACGTAGAGTGTATGAGAGACAACCACCCTCACTGCTGACACTGTCCTAACACGCCACGCACGGTGTGGGACAACAACCCTCTCAAGTACCCTGCCACGGATCTAGCCCCAATGATCAACCACTCCCATGCATGCATACAAAAGGAAAATAAGGGCCTTCTTTACCAAGTACGCCAAAGATAAATCCTAGCAAAATATAATCTAAATAACTGCATTCTCTGAAATCTAACTTCACCATCGGAGGGTTCTTGATAGGCACCACATTGATGTGTTTATAACAGGAAATCGCACGCCATCAAGGAGAGAGCTTGTCGAAGACCTGGGGCAAGACTCACGAGATTGCTACACCATCAAGTCCCATGTTACATCTGCCCTTGTTTGCACCCATTAAAAAAAATTGTAAGAAGGATGAAGATTATAAGGTGCACATAATCAACAGGGCCACCCAAATAAAATCGTCCAGATATTCATGTGATGGAGTGGCAACTAACGAGGGTGAATTTTGTTGTGACTCATGAGTAATTATCTTCTATGAATTTAAATAAAACACATACAAACGCTGATAATCATTGCCAAACTAACACGGTGCCTACCAAACAGGGAAAAAAGGTTGCAGACCTTATGAATTGTGATGGTCTACCAACCACACACGTCATGTTGCAGTGGCTACTCCGCAGGAGAAGGTGCAGACTAATAGCTTGTTTGGAACCTGGGAAATGGAGGGAGAGAGAAATTTTTAAATCTTTTCACTCGTTTTTTATTTTATTTTTTTAATAAAATTAAATAAAAATATATATATATTTTCTTCATTTTTTTCTTTTCTTTCTTTTCCATTTCCTTCTCTTACTCTTTTCTCTCCCAAGTTCCGAATCAGCTGTAAAGAGTCCCTTGTGATCAGCGGCGAGTTTATGCCCCCAACAAGAGTAGTTTGAAACTTATTTCTCATTTTTAAATGATTTTAAAATTATTTACCAAATATTAGTTGTTTTAGAAGTCTGTGAAAGCATAACTTTTGAATCAACGCAAATTTGATGAATAAGTTCAAAGTCACATTAAGATGAAAAATAAGTATGAAAACAAATCTTCTTTTTATAATAAACTTGGTCTGCAACCACGTGTTTAAGTTTTAAGGTGAAACCTGCTGGTAGTTGCAAAGACCTGAGGATGAGCTTTTCTGTGTTCATATAATTAAGAATTAAACCACATTGAAAAGTATTAATCATCTTGTTTTTCTTGTTGCGTGATCGCGCGCTGGGATACCATCCCTTTTTGTCAGGTTTTTAATATTTCCATCCACGGTTCAATCATATATAGCAGGGTTGACAATCCGAGAAAATTTTGAAGTTGAAGAAGAATGGTTTATTGTTATGGTTTTTTTTTTTTTTTTTTTGGTGCCCTTTTGATGGTTTATATAACATAAAATGGAAAACACACTTTTCCTCTCCCTCAAACTCTGAGATTTTGGGAGAAAATAAAAAAATAAAAAATAAACCTATGTGAGTTTGCCCACTTTTAAAGGGGGTTTGATTTGCTTTTTAAAAAAGTCATAAATCATAAGTTTAAATTAGCTTTAAAAATTTACTTATTTTAATATTTTTTTAAGTTTAAGTTAGTTAAAAAATTACTTTTTTTTAACAGAAGCCAAACACAATTAAAAAAATCATAAATTACTAAAAAAATCACATCCAAATACTTCTTTAATGTGTGGTATGCAGGGGTGGACTTAAAGATTTTTATTGAGGCCAGACCAAGGTATAAAAGTAAAATTATGAATTTTGGATTAAGATGAGGCCTTAATGACTCAAAATCTTAGGCTTTTAATCCAAGTCCTAAAGCTCTTCTATTTCTCGCGTTCTTCTTCTAGTGGAGCCATAACTATGATGTTCCACAAGTAGAAGTACTGATGACCAACCAAGTTTGTTGACAACATTGGAAAGTATGGATAATATCCACATACCATGATCTAAAAAGGCCATTTTTATAGCCTGTTTGAAACTTGACGAAGAGAAACAGATGGTAAGTGGGAGAGAACTGATAGCGAAAGTTATTTAAATTTTTTTTATTAAAATTTTGATTGTCTTCCCTCCTGCGGTAGAAACGAAAGAGAGAAACTTCATTTCCTTTTCTTTTCTCAAGTTCCAAACAAGTTATTAGAGATAAGAAAACACAAGGATCCTCATACGGGTTTATATAACGTTATTCAAATGTAAAATATGATTTCATTTTATATCCAAATCATCACAAACTTCTCACATGCCTATTGCCTAATGCATTTGTGAGTAAGATTATTGTGGTGGGATGTATCACTTCAATGCTCCCTTCTTTGAATTGAGGTTTTAAATTTTAATTGACAAAGCAAAAGTCTAATTCACTTCAATAGAAGGCCAGATAGAGTTTCAAAAACCTCAATTCATAATTTTATCGGATGCACACATTGGTGGACTTACATGGGGCAGCCTCCAGAGTAGAGTTTCAAAAATTCTCTTTAGCTCTTATAGAGTTTTGAACATTTAGAATAAAATAGTGTATTAGCCCTTCCAAAACTCAATATTTTTTCACCCTAGCCCTCCTTTCAACTAAAATTTTGAGTTCGCCGCTAGATGCACGCACTGCACATTTCCATGTTCCCACAGTGAATCGCGCAAATGGCAACACACACAAATGAAAACCCATGAATGGAGTTAATGCTGAGATAGTTGCGAATGTCATAGAAAGAATTATGAGGAAGCCAGAAAAGCACAGTGCTGACTGAACCCTACCGCACAATAGCTGCTAAAAGGAAAAAATGACATTACAATTTTAAAGCAAAAAACAAATGAAAATTAGCCCTTCATTTATTGATTCCAAACTCGAAACAACATGAACTTTGTTAATATGGTACCACCCAAAAGAAGGTGATATACCAGGAACAACAGTCTCTTCCTTCTCATCCTTTGAAGCAGAACTCCTTCAGAAACACCCTCAGAAACAGGGGGCCGCCGAGCCAGAACACCAGCAACTTCTTGAGAGAAGAGTATGCCATCTTTTTTCTTGTGCTTGCTTTCGAAGTACAAAATATGGGTTTGAGCAAGTTCGAATTTATACAGGCTTTAGCACAGACGGGAAATGAATCACATTAATTTTTCAAGGGTTCCATAAGATTTTTTTTTTTAAATTTTATTACATACCATGTATGTAAATGTGTGACTACATTGCTCCAAGCCTCCACCAATACGCTGCTCGGTTTCTCTTGTAGTGTCAATTGATCTTCGTGGATAAAGAACATTGTTCAACCCAAGTTGCTATATTTGAGGCCATTAATGCCAAGATTTCTAGCGAAAATTTGCGGGATCCATAACTGCTATTTCAAATTACTATACGTTGTTTCCATTTTAAGCAGATAGGAAGATATATCTTGAATATCAAATTGGCTTCCCAATATGAAAATTTCTTTTGCCTAAATCGGTTGTCTCATTATTCCCAATAATTGATACTAAAAATTAATGTAGTTAAAAGATTTTCTCTTTTAAGAAAACCCTTTTGTCAAGCAAAGCATTCATTTTGGGGAATTAATATCGAAAAAGGAAGGAAAAACAGGGAGGCAATTGCATAGATGAATATAATAATTTATACGCTCCTCCCTTCATTACTTCTTTGTCAGAATATCCTGAATGCATATTCTCCTCCTGAAGGGATTGCATTCCAATCATCTGCAGGTCTCTTGACGTGGTGGTATTCCAACTCGGTAGCCAACTTTCAATGCATGTATATTAATGTGTAGATTCCAGAACTATAGGCAAACCATTTGTCTGTACTGATGTCTCACATGAAAACAGTTCACGTTGCTTTTGTGCTTGCTGGGCTTCACCAACAGATGCAGCAGGACAGCAGCAATGGAGGTTCTTGTAAAATTTGCTTAGTTTATAGTGAAGTAGTGAAGTCGAAAGGAACATCATAATCTTCAATTTAAATGGTTCTAATAAGCATGATTGTAGACTCCTGAAAATTCACTTTGGGCCAATCCCTTGCTGAACCTCACAATTTGATTGTGCTAAGGAACAATTTCACAGGCCAGAAGAAGCATAGTTTCTCTCTCCTCTCTCTGCCTCTCTCTTTCTTGTAAGTTGTAAGTGAAAGCAAATACAGAGCAAGAAGCACCCAAAGTAGCAACAAGCAAGAAACTACACAATTCCATTCCAAAGCTTTTAAAAATTCAACAAATTACAGTATCGAAATTGCAGAGGGCAAAAAACAAATGAACAAAAAATGTTGACCATTTTCTATTATTGTCCTGTGTATTTCTTCTAATCCTCATCAAACTCGACTCCAGATGCAAGTACTTCGAATCTTGTTTGATTGCTATTATCGGCCTTCGCACTCTCCTCACCACCGTCCACGGCAGATCCTGTCCTGATGTAATCCTCCTTGAAGTTGTAATCATCCTCCATGGCATCTCCCGTCACACGTGATTTATTGGCTTTTTTCCGCCTCTTTTTCTCTGCTCTCTTCAACTTGGTGTTGAGTATGCCTGCTGCAGCATACAACTTCTCATTCTGCCTGATACCAGCAGTTTTGGCCGTCTTCTCTGCTGCATCTTCCTCTTCAGATCCCATTGGCTCGTCGTCACCATCATGAGTCATGTCATTGCCTACATTGTCACTTTGAGTTGAAGGTTGTGGCTGCACATCATCCTGCAAGGTGAACAAGACTTCAATGTAGGGTCCATTAACATGCACAATAAAGAATAGAGAAGACATTGACGGTCCGTTTGAAAGTACTGTCAATTTTTGTTTTTTGTTGTGTTATAAGTGTGTTTTTGTTTTTTGCTTTTTAAGAATAGAAAACAGAGAAGACATTTAAGGAAAAAATTTAACCCTGAAATAATTTTTTTTTTTTTTTGTGGAAATGACAAACCTCGAGCATCTTCTCATCGAAATTTAGAGGACAATTTGGAGGAACTTCAACATGTTTCACATCACTGAAAGATTCAAGGCTCCCAATAAATGAAGACTCACTGCTGTAAACCTCATCAACATTGAACTCCTTTCCAAGCTCTGAAACTATTTTCGCTTCTGACGGCTCTCCTTGATTCCTAGATGGAGGCATCGTATAGAATGGAATTTTACCTGGGAAAAAATGATAAGGAAAAGGCATAACGTCAGCAAGGAATTGAGCTCCTCCTTTTACATATAATTGCTCCACAAATCTTTTTGGGAAGGACATTGTGCATGCTTTGTCAGCATAGAAAAAAAAGATAATTGCCCACTTGGGAATACCTTCATTCCAGTCATGCAAGACAATTCTTGCAGCAGCTTCGACATCCACAATGCCACCCTTTTTGAGCTTGCCCCTAACAGTGGCCACTTTTTGTAGAAAATCATCAACTGAGTCAAAGCTCGGTAGCTTGTATAGTGTTACCAACGTACTCGCTGGGCATAGGTTGAGAATTTCCTTAACTGCACAATTGATAGAATGGCCACCAGGTGAGTTGGAATAACCAATTAAAGAAGTACAGCAAGAGTGAAGGCAATGAAACTCAGAAAATAAAATCACGAAAAACAAAGCATCCAAAGTTCGGTACTAGTTATCTCTGAGAAATATCAACTATAGTATTTCCTGAAAACAATAAAATAAAAACAAAGTTCAACCAAAAGTTAAGATCAACTTTTTCAATGCAGTGATGAACTGGGAAACATATTTCTTTCAGGAAAATCAACACCATGAAAACAGAGTAGCATATGTTGCACAAGATTATTAAGTGGCTGCCGATGTCACAGAGGGCTCCATCAAAGTCATGACAACACACCATATCATGCTCAGCTTTGAACAGACACGTGAAGTTGGCGCAGGTCAAGTCAGGCAGAACTGCATCTTTCCATTTGAAATTTACTTTTAAGTAACAGATCACACCATCACAGCCATCTGTGAAACACATTCCAATAGACCAGCCATAGCCAAAAACTGAAATTATAGAGCTAAGAAGTTTGCAATTCAACCTTCACTGTAGCAATAATTTTCATCATCCGCCTCCATAAAAATTATCAAATGTTTGTTATAAGACATAAAGAAAACTTGGGAGGCAAAAGATTACCTGGCCCAATTGGATCCTCTAATTTCTCAATCTTTTTACAATGACGAAGAGCAACAGATGACGCATTCTCCCCGGACCTGAGCATTACAACACCAGGGCAGTCCAGGAGTTTTATATTCTTGTCTAAGTGAACTTCTTGCATTGATCTGGTCAATCCTGGAGTAGCGCCAACATTTACAACCTGACATCTCTTCAAGCTATTAATTAAGCTACTTTTCCCAACATTAGGAAGGCCAATAACGCCCACTGTGATTGACTTCTTGATCTGCCATGGGCAAAGGTATACGATGTATAAAAATTTTCTATCAATTGGATCAAAATGCTGATGTACCACAAGGGCCAAAGAACTACACAAATCATGCAAAACGTGTCACCAGGTTAGAATCTCATAGGTGCCCACCAAAGAATACAAAAGATGTGCAATTGATTAATCCCAAATCAAAGTACATCACATCAGAAGATGCAAAGAAATTAACATTATAGCGGGGCAACACATCATACACAGTCCCTGCGTAACAAGTGTATCCCACCAAAATTCATCATCTGCAGTTGTTCTGAAACTTTGGAAATAGCCAAACCCAAACAGAACTCATTTATAATTTGGGGGAGATATATTTCTGTATTTAGGTCATGAGGTGAGAGCTAACAGAATGTAATGCTTATATTGAGAGAGAGAGAGAGAGAGAGAGAGAGAGAGGTGAAGGATTATTTCTTTAATTCAGCTATCTGAATTAGTGCCTAATTTTGGAAAGAGCGAGGTTTATTTCTTCAAATCAGTAAGTAGGCTGATGCAGTTTAGAATAAACCCACCAAATAATACTGGCACAAAGCTTCTCATGCAGAGTAATAAGTAAAATGAAACATTTCTTGAGAAACTAGATGATGATCATTGACAATCTTCTAGCGGTGGAACTTCATGTGATTTTAGGTTTTCGTCATTATTTTTTCTTTTGTGTATTTGATGGATATCATAAACTTAATTCTAAGTGGCAGTAGTTGGTACATTGTACCACTGAAGATCTATCTGAGGACTACCCTCTTATAGGCAATCACCATTGAACAAAAAAAAAAAGAGAAAAGAAAATTTTGATCTCAATATAAAAGTGTAACCATAGGCCATAGCAGCTGCAGCACAGTACAGTGTCCACTTGATCACTGCTAATGAGTTACCAATTAACCACCTGCTTGGGTAACAGTTATTCCCCACTTTCAATTAATTTAGCAAACACAGCCAAGATCAATTCTAATACTGTGCAGAAGTTCCAACTTCAAGGAACTGATTGCAGACTTAGTACACAAAAAAAATCTTCACCCAACTAAATAAATTCTAGATGTACCTCATGGCTTCTTGAATAATTCTTTAGCAATTTAATAAGAGTTTCAGCTCCAAGACAGTCACTGGTTTGCAGGAGATTACTTGATTTTGCAGCCTTCGAGACAGATTTCCAACCCAAGTTTGACCTTTGCTCCTGGGTGCTGCACTTAAAGGCAACTGCTGGTAACTCCTCCCTAAGATACTTGAGCCATTTTTCGGCAGCTTCTCGCGGTACAAGATCTGAGATGCACATAGAGATTAAATTAACCATCAAAGTAAGCAAATTTGTGATAGCCATTGGTCTCAATACTAATTTTTTAGGAAACATTAGGGAATTACAGCAAAAAAAATCAAGCATATGATGTTCAATTCTCAAAATTCATTTATTTATTAATTTTTAATGTTACAATCATCATCATCATTTTGGCTATGATCTCAAGCTAAAAATCCTCTTCATTTCCTTTAACAAAGTTGTTGTGAGCAACTCCAAAACCATGTCAAAACTGTTAACCACGTCCCCAATATGGGGTCAAACCTCAACTGAGAGAGAGAGAGAGAGAGAGAGAGAGAGGGAGGCAGAGCCAATACCGATTTTATTAAGAAGCAACACAAGATGCTTATCAGCACCAGATTTCATCACCATCCTTTCCATATCAGCACAACGGGTACCAAGAGGATCTCGAGCATCTAACACTTCCAAAATGACATCTGATGCTTCAATGACTTTGACCAACTCCTTGTAGAAAGCCCTCTCTGAGTTATCTGTAGAACACTAATTCCACTCAAGACAATTGAAGTAAAGCGAACCAAAAAAAAAAAAAATGGCCAGACAAAATAGAACAATTTCTATCCAGAATGCATCTTCCAAGAACAATAAGAAGTAGCATACCCCGGATTTTACCAATTGCAGTGAAATCATCAATATTATTTCCCTCTCCAAAATTCTGTTCTTTTGCTGAAGCTATGTCAGCCAGTTTAGAGATATCATCATCCTCTAGTAAACCCAACTTTCTCTTTTTAGCCTGAAAAAGCAGTATAACTTCTAGTTAATCAGAATGCAGATAAATATAACAACTACAAATATAAAGCACAAAAAGAAAAAGAAGAAGACACCACAGTGACACTCAAAGATATCACAAAGCTTCAAACCCCGCCACACCTACCAAACAAATACCTTACTAACGGACATGATTAGATATAATATACATTTTGGGCAACAAATTATCTTTCATTTTGGGTTGTCTAAATTACAAATCATTTTGCGTATGTATATATGTAAATATATGCCTACATAGGAACATATTAAAGCAATTCTATCAACATATACAACTAAAACATAACAATTGAACCCATATCGCAGGTGAAGTCTGAAACCAAACCCTCTCCTTACTGACGGCATTCTTTTGATCCAATTCCTCGAGGGCACGAGCGCGCCGAGCTTCAAGGGCCTTGAGCTCTTCTTCCTTAAAGGGCCACTCATTGGGAATACCAGGGTCCTTCTCGACCTTGGGCTTACGGTGCAACCCGAGCTTCTTGGCCTCCTTGGCCTTCTTCTTGTGGTGCTCTTTCACCTTTCTTTTGATTTTGTGCTTCTGCTTCAACGTAACTCTCTTGCTCTTGCTCTCTGCAAACATCATCAATTTTATTTTCCACAACAAAAAGAGGTTCACACCACACACATATATAGATACGAAGCTGGTGGAATTACATACTTTTGCTCT
The DNA here is from genome assembly GCA_033060915.1 of Euryodendron excelsum. Taxonomy (NCBI): domain Eukaryota; kingdom Viridiplantae; phylum Streptophyta; class Magnoliopsida; order Ericales; family Pentaphylacaceae; genus Euryodendron; species Euryodendron excelsum. The sequence continues at coordinate 5,959,666 of CM065382.1, forward strand.
TGTTCACCATCTTTGATTCTTATTGAATCGGGAGATTTATCTACCGAGATAGAAAATTAAAAAATATTCAAATCCATTTTAGTTTTCAGATAATAATATTTACCTCAAAGTGATATATTCGAAAAATTGAAAAAACGCCATACCTGGGAAAATCTGCAAAGAGTGAATACGATGTAGGTGTTTCAGAACGGCCAGAGACAAATAGGTTAGGGTTTGGGAGAGAAACGGAGTTAGGGTTTTAGGGTTTCAAATGTGCGACGAGAGACGCGTCGGTCCGAATTGCATTTTCGGGTTGCGGAAAAAGGAATGGGGTGAGAGAGGCTCGAACTCTCGACCTCAGGATAACTCAGTAAGCTATGAAACCTACGCGCTAGCCAACTGCGCCACCACCCCTCGGTGTTTGGAGTGTTGGATAATTATATCCTAGAATAATAGAAAAGAATATTCCCCAAATCCCACCCATGAATTTCGTTAGCCCGTAAAAAATAAAATAAATAAAGTATGGTGGAAAAAGTATACCTGAAACAGTACATTGGCATCGTCACACGGTGTATCTGGCATACTAAAAAGGATATTTAACTGAGTAACAAACTTAAATGTGAAATTAGAAAAGTTGTTATATCGATTATCTCCACAATGACATGGATAAAAATTGTAGCATGTAACATGTGATTACATATTGACACCACGTCATTATATTAATAAAATGTTCAAAATACAAACGATAATTTTTTAAATAGGCAAGTAACGTCAAAAATTATTTGGAACTTGAGAAAATTAAGGTTGCAGGATAATTTTCCTTTCTCCTTTATTTGGTTTACATTAGGGCTTGCTTGGAGAGCTTGAGGAAGGAAAAAGAAAGCTAGGGAAAGGAAATAGGAGGTCAAAATTCTTTGAATTTTTTTTTCTCTTTCATCTCAAGCTAGAAACCAAACATAAGAAAAGAAAGAATTTCAAGTTTTTTTTTTTTCATTTTCTTTACAAATCAAGCTAGAAATAAATAACTTTTTCCTACCATTTATCTCTCACTTAATTTCTCATAATTTCTCTCTCTTCCATAAATTCTGTATTTTAAAATACAAAATGTTATTCTTACAAAAAATTCATACAAAATTTAATTATAAAGTGACGTAACAGTGGTAGTTTTATAATTAGAAACTATTAAGATAGGTGTTTGTTTTGGAGTAAAAGAATGTCACTAAAATATATCATTTTGTATAAAATTTTTGTATAAGTATAACATTTTCTTTATAAAATTCACCAACCCGTTTTAAGTTGGATTTTGTCTTTGATTCCGTCTACTAGCCGTTAAAAAGTCCCCCGGGAAAAGCCCAAGAGACGAAGACCCGACAACATTTTGCGTAAAAATTCAGGTTCGCATCTATACAATCCTTATCACCGCCACCACAACTGTATTCGCTTCCTGTTTTCTACTTCTTACATCATCACTTCTCAAAATCCTAGCCCTAGCTTTCGCTGTTTTTTCTAGGGTTTCATCCTATTCGACGCGCGCACTCACTTCAAACGGTAAGTATAGCTCATGTGACGAATGTTCAAGAAAGATTCCAATGGTTTTGTTTCTTTTCTTTTCTTTTCTTTTTCGGTAACTGTGATTGTATTTGAGTTGCGTTACTATCACTTTCTTTATATGTGTCAAGGTTCCTGGATATCGTGTACCAATATGGATTATGTGAGAGGATATTGATTAGTTATCCCGCATAAGAATGATTACCCCCTCCAATGGGCCTCGGGAGTGAGCAAACTATGGATTGGTGGTATAGGAATAATTTAAAATCCTAGTTACCGGGGATTGGGGAATCTATCGTGTATACGTTGAACAAAATTCAAACATAAAAAAAATAAGAAATTTGCCATCTGTCAAGCAGAGAAGAAGAAATTGTCATCACTGAATCAGGAATAATACATGTGCTATTTACAAATTCCAAGGTAATATTACAGTTGTTGCATAATTATACATTTGGGTTTTTCTTGTTTAACAACGTGGGTTAGACACAGAACGATTTGGGAATTTTGTTACATTGTTTAGAAATGCTTTTTATACCACACCTTCTCGTATCCGGACAGTGAAGTTGTCCTGAAGTAACACATTTTGTGTTATATGGCTTGAACTTTGGCTTTGTAAATTGATTCGTTTAATTATTGTTGGTTGATGTAGCTGTTTAGTTGTTAGCAGGGTTTGGGCATTTTCATGTGCAGGCAAGAGAATGTGTTGATCAAGGGGCAGGAATTTTTTCAAATGGCAGAATATGCAGTTGTAGCATCACGGCATCACATTTCAAGTTGCCTGTGCCCAGAAATTGTCTCTCAAATGGATGCTTTCTGCCCAACAGTTAATATATTAAAATACAAAGGTTTTTGTTTTTCCTCTTGCTCAATCACTTCAATGTCTTGGCTATGTAATTTGAGTTGTTTGATTTAAACCCTAGATAGTCCATATGCTATTATGAATTGTGAAGCTTCATTATTTAACTAAATGTTATAATTCTTTGTAAACTTATTTTTACATAGAATAGGTAGGGATTCCAAAGGATCAGGAGGCGAAGCCAAACCTCCAACATCAGTACTTCGGGGCAATCCAAGGACAACTCCAGCAGCAACTCCCTCAGACTCGACTTGCAAGCTCGGCCCAACAACTTTCGACCCTCCATCTCCCTAAATACGACAAAGTGTTAGCAACAAACAAAAACAGAAGGAATCAAATCACGAAACGCTAAGTGTCAGCACTCACCTTTTTCCTCTTTGAGGCCACACCCTTTGTAATCTCAAGGGCTACTGCTCATTTTTGGCTAACTGCACCCATAATATTTAAAGTCTGACCTCAGCAAGACTCTGAAGCAGTCATCGCCGAAGCACCATAACCCCTGGTGCTGCCACCTCCTCTCTCTTTGGGCCTTAGCAACTACGCTCTGTTCACCATGAGACTAGGTATCGAGGCTTTTGCATACAAAGACACCGGCCCCTGGGCCTCAACTGTGAAACCCTAACTTGCTTAGCATCATACTTAACTTAACAGCATACTTATGGTATATGATTATCCTTAATCAAGGAACTTGATTGCATGGTTTAATGACGACTTATATTTGGGGGATTATCATATTTTTAAGCATAATTAGTGAGCTTAATCCATGATTAATTAGCTTAATTAATCTTCATGCTTAGCTTATGTTAATCATAATTAATTATCTTAAGTGTGATTAATTATGTTAATTATGTGGATTAGAGGTGGATTAAGAAAGCAAGGAGGTACTAGATGGGGGTTTAACCCTAAGACACCTGGGTGTGTGCTTCATGTGTGAGAGGTGTGTGTTTCACTAATTTTTCTAATGAGTGTGTGTGTGTGTGTGCCATGTGTGGATAATAGATACACATTGTATCTATTTTGTGTCTTGCAAGACAAGAGATAGAGGAGCTTGGTTCTACGATTGTTGGGAGAGAAATAAGAAGAGAGAAAAAGAAAAGAAGAGGAGGAAGAAGAATTCAAGAGAAAAAGTTTTTGTGTTTATTCTTTGAGGTGAGAACTATATGTATTGATGTTTGTTCCATTGTATTTTTATCTATTGTTATATTATAGCTTGCCATTTCATGCCATGGAGGTTGAATAGAAGTGGAGTGGAGAAGGGTAATTAAGGTTCCAAAGAGGAAGCCTTGAATTTGTCATGTTGTGAATGTTTTTGGATGCTTGAGAACTTATTTATAGTCTTAGAGTTTCATTTTGAACCTTTGAGATACTTGTTGTGGTGTTAGAATGGTGATGAAAGCTTAAAAAACTATGTTGATAAGTCTATTTTCGAGCTAAAGTGTGTGGGGGGTCGCCCCCGGACCTTTGGAGGCGACACATGAAGCATTTTGTTACAAAACTTTGGTCTCTGGTCCAAGGTGTCGACACCTGCTGCAGAGGTGTCGACACATTGAACAAAAATTTGACTCACTGGCTCAAGGAGGCAACACATGAGATTGAGGAGCCAACGCATGTGCCTAGCAGACTTGACACACTTTAGTAAAACAGTCATAACTTGCTCTAGAGAACTCGAAATGATGCACCGTTTGAAGCACTAAAAACTAGACTCATGGGGCTTTTTATTGATATAAAGTGGGTACTCTAATTCTTTGTAGATTGAGAGATATAGTAGTTTAAAGATGACTTAAAATTTTTATCAACAACCTAGTTTTTCAGAATTTTAATCCAACTTTCATTGGACATAACTCCTTCATCTAAAATGTATTTTTGACCCATAACTTATCAATCTAAAGGTCTCTAAACCTATTTCCAAATGAGATTAACCTATTGCATTGTCTTGGGTTTCGGTGAAAGTGGTTCTTGTCTTTCGTTGTATTGGGGAAGGGTTTAATATCCTATTAAGTTCTAATGCATCATGGATATTTTCAATCATATGTTAAAGAGTATAAGCTATAATTATGCATTGATTATGAATTATAGCATCTATTTCATCATGTTTGATGTAGTGGGGTTTGGTAGGTTCGGAAGCAGATCATACTATTCCGGTTCAACCGAAAGAGTAGCTCAATTTAAGAGTAAGCAGTATCAGGTGGGGATATTGATGATCTTATTCATATTGAACTGAATGCTTTGTTGTGAATGATGGTGATTGATTGTGGGAATTAAAGATATTCTTTCTTATGTAGACTTGAATGTCATATTATCTATATTGGTAATGATTGCTTGATTATGAGGTGATAATTGCATACAATTCATACATTGTGTGCATGCTTTGCATTGCATAAAGGAGATTTAGTCAAATGGGGGCTAACCTAAGGTTTAGCCGATGTGGGGCTAACCTAAAGGGTGTCGATGTAAGATATCCATGATAACAAGCCATCGATATATTGGGCCAATATTATCAAAATAGCGCGCACATATGTGGTGTATCATACATTGCATCACAAGAGGTATTTTGTTTATTGTTGTTGATGTATTATTTATTGATGATAAATTCAGTGGATGTTTATCATTCCTTCTTTATGAGTTTGATTATCTTGTGAGCACGTTGATATATAGCTCACACCCACACAGGTTGTTTTGCAAAAAAATGGGGGGAATGTCCAATCCACTGTTGGTGTTGAGTTGGGGAGTTTCGAGAAGCTTTTTAGTTGAGTTATTAGTCATGTACATTATTGTACATTGTATTAAAGTCTTATTGGAGTTTGGTTATTTTGTGGTTTTGTAATATCCATAAGTGTGGATTAAGAGTTCTCTTAATGATATATGCTAGAGGATTATGAGATGGTTTGTATTTATTTAATATGATGTTATTTATTCCTATAAGAATTCTATCTTAGGGATTGTGTTGAGGTTTCGCTTACAGGTAGGTGACCTGTGCGATCACGTTCGTCCTAAGACGGCGTTAATGACGCTTGATTAGGAACGGGTGTGACATCGTTCTAGAAGACCTTCGATAAGCACAACGAATGGTGATCCATATACACATCTGGAACATTCAACACTGGAGTCATCCCTTGTATGTAATCACCAAACAAAGCTAAGTTCCTCTTCCAATACTTCTTCCACCCACCATGGATCCTGCATTTCCTACTCACACTCGGAAGAGTCATCCCTGAGGCCACTTGAAGTGCCCAATCTACTTTGGAAAAGAAGAAACGTTCACATACTGCCAAGATGCTTAGAAGCCCCATATGTCGAGGCTTGACCTGGTCAAATCCCAACTGCCTTGCCACCCCGATGGGAATTATACACCTCAATGCCATACCCCCCAGTATCAACAAGGGCAGGGAGATAAGATGGAAACATAATACCCAACAAAAGCAGCAACTTGCTAGAATACCCCCTGGGCCTACCAGCGTCAATAACCTGGTCCTACTCGGAGTATATCACCAAATCACTCACTCTATCTAAAGAATCAACATATGGCCTCAGCTATCACCTCGACCAAAAGCCTCCTTGGTGAACAGTTGGCCCATCTCCAAGAACAAGGCACCTGCACCACACCCGCATCAACACCACCATACCACTCGGGCTCAGGAGCAGCTGAGGGAAACCTCTCATAGAAGAGTATCAATAAAAACGGAGCTTAGACATAAGTGGGAATGTCAAACCAACCCAAAGATCTCACGGCACAGGACTTCAGTGAGTCAAGGTGATGAAATAACGTCCCAAGAAATAAAGGGGCAAGCGGCAAGGGCCTCTCGAGGCAAGAACAACAACAAGTGGAAGCACCCTAACATTCACCCCATCTTGTGGTGGCCCCTTGAATATGTGCCTCGCCAACCCACAAGCAATGAAACTGGCAAAGTGGTGGTGACTCCTAAGAAACAAACCTTCGACCCGGCACGAGGATCATCAGCATGTTCAAATCCCGATGCCAGTATTAAATCCAACCACCAAAAGAGTTTTTTGACGATCTCCACCCTCCAGTATCGACATCACCATCGTCTTTATAATAACGAGACAAAGACCTAGCTTCCTGCTCAGCCACCTTCAACGCGTCATACTTCAATGTATCATACGTTTCTCACTCCAAGTCTGTCTATCTCGAGATTATCTACCCCGACCTCACCAAACATGTTAAGGTGCATCAAGCCGCAGACATCCTCCAGAGTGGGACCTATTTTTCCCCAATACACCACGAACCAATGAGAATCTATACTCCATCGAGATATCACGGTAGGAAGGCAATCCTTATTCCTCAGAACAGAGAAGCCCACGGTGTTTCGAATAGCAAGTAAAATGTTCCTCGTTCAGCACCTTCACGAAAGCCTCGTTATCAAGCAACTCGCGAGTCCACACATCCATACCTTTTTGAAGGATTGACATAACCCTCATACTTAGGAAAACTGTAAGAAAATTTACCTTGCTTGAGACAAAAATGGCACACCGAGCTCAAAGGAATGAACTCCTTTGTGCCCTCATCAGCTGAGGGGAAGAGCAAAACTGCGTTGGCCAAAGGAGGGCCTCGCTCGTTGAATCTAGGAAGTAACTCCTAGAACCTATCACCTTCCAAATAGGGTGCTCGATACCAATGGTCATCTTCGTGAATGGATGGTGGAGCTTCTCCTTTACTTCGTTTCAAACTATAACTTTTTCCTACCCGAAGGGCAGCAACACGTTGGGGTTGACCTCGCCCAGCCATGACCTCGCCACAGGACCCTTAGTCTTGGCACCCAACTCTCGGCAAAGGCAAAGTTTTGGTGAAGCCAAACTCTTAGCAAAACAAAGACTTGGCCTCGGTGAAATCTAGACCCAATGAAAACCTTTTTCTGCACCCAACCTCGGCAAGAACAAGCTGCGGTGAAACCCAACTCCCGATGAGACCCTCCCTCGGTAACCAACTTCAACAAGAACAAGCGACAGTGAAACCCCTGTAGTGAAACCCCTCCTAGCGAGACCCTTCTTTAACGCCCAACCTTGACAAGAGCAGGCCGCGGTGAACCCTTTCCTCAAGAAAGAACAAGCCGCAAAAAAGCCTAAGCCATAGTGAAGGAAGTCTCGACAAAACCTCGTTTGTTAAATTCCTTAGTTTTCCCCTTCGTCGCCTCAGTGTAGCAATGCTTGTCACACCGCGCTGCCTCAGCAAGACGAAATCTTGGCAAAGACTTGCCGCGGTGTAGCCCAGCTCTCGGCAACTTTGTCTCCACAAAGCCCAACTCTTGGCTACTTGGCGTCAGTTGAACCCGACCTCGACAAAACCCTTGAGCCGCGGTAGCTCCCCCCTTTGTCTCTGCGATGAACCATGGTATCGCGGCAAAGATTGATGAACCATAATGTCACTGCAAAGATTAATAAGTTCGGAATCCTTAGCAAAACTTAGTCGCAGCCCCACCCTTGGCGTCTCGGTCGCGGCAAGGTCTCACTCTCGGTATCTCGGCCTTAAGCTTGCCTCATCGCGGCCAAACAAATCTCAAACCTTGGTGCGACTAGTGGATCTCGGCAAAAAACCCCAGCCTCGGCGAAGCCTAGCGGTCAAGCCCGATCTCGGCGCCTCGCCGCAACACCCCCTACTGTACCTCGCTGCTTCACCTCATGAGTCTTGCTATAACGCTCTGCCTTTGTAAACCCAAGAAAGCTCAAAAACACTTTGAGTAAAGCCAAGAGAAAGCAAGAATGCCAATGAACCCTTTTGAGAGAATCTGAAAGAGAATGGAAATTTTGAGAAGGGGCAAATGACTACGGCCCCTATTTATAGAGAACCAAGGGGCACCTCAAATAGGAAAAGTCACTAGTTATCATGACTGGCACGCACTATAAGCGGTTATAAATGCCAAAAATATTGCTTTATTACACTGTAGGCATCACCTCAATAAGGACACAACCATTCCATTTAAAGGGCATGTCAGTTACACCGAAACCGACACGGCTAATTAAGTATCCCGAATTCCCAGAAAAATGTGTGTACTCGCACCCTTAGTATTAGTGACAGCACACGCACAAGGGGCACATTGTAGGTACATGTGTCCAACTCTCCTATGTAGTAGGACATCTAGGCGCCTGACCGCCTCCCTCTCCATACACTTGGTCCTACAGGGCAGTTCGCGGAAATAACATGTGGGCCGAGGTAGCCTCACCCACTAAGGATAGCGTGAAGAGCGTCTCCTCTGACTTAAGACATTAAGAGGGCCCTTGCCCATATGTGATTTCGAGGCATCCCCTTCAGGTGGAACCTCTCCACTGAGCGCCCTTTCCTTTAGGCCATCCTTCCACACTTGGCCATAATTCTCCATAAGTATATCTCCATAACCTAGGTAGCGAGCAGGACCTAGGGACCCTCTCGGGGTCACCCTCGCACAGGACTATCAGGAGACAAGTGGATTCGAGACTAGAGTTGAGTGTTCGTCGAAGGGCGAGAGGGCCTCGGCCCCTTGACTCGTCTTAGAGAGAGAGATCTCTACCAAATTATGTCATCAGAGCAAGATGACAAAGGTATTTAATGAAAGTTGACCGCTGACACCTGGTTGAATCCCTGCCACCCTTTGAGGGGATCTCGACCTAGAATTGACATTTGGAATGTCGATCCTAAGGGAGCCAGCTATTAGACCTGTACACTTGCATGTCGAGGAGCCAATCCCCGAAGGCCTCCCTCGCCTATATAAAAGGGAGACCTCCCCTCAACAACGAGACATAGAGAATATACTAAGAATCTCCACAAGCCTCTCTGGTCTCCTTAGGATACACTGCCACTCTCTTTCTTTGTAAGATCGCCTTAGCTCTCTTTCCTTCACTTCCACTAGATCTCCCTTTATTAGGTTTGACCACTCACCCCTCTACCCTTCACACACACGTCAAATGTAATAAATAGCCTTGGCTTATTGTGTGTACTTGGTCAATCCGAGGGCTTTAAAGATTACTCAATGAGGTAAATTTCCTACAGTATGCTTAGCATTGTGATTATTTATTCTTATGACATGTTATTTTGTTGAACTAATTGGTTATTTGGACTCTCTCTCCCTCCCTCAAACCACTAGTAAGCATAAACTTCTACCTAAATGCTCAGGTATTGAAGTTTGAATGAGAAGGAACAGTGAAAAAGTTTCTGTTCTGTTTCAAGATTAGGACACTTCTACATAAGATTTAGACATTATAAATTTTGAATTATCCTAAAAATGCCCATGTTTTTTGAAATTAAGTTATTTATCAAAAAAAAAAAAAAAAAAATTGGTAGCACGCTCTCAACTTCTGTTCTAATTCAGAAGTTAAAGTGTAGTTTGGAGGAAGTGATGTAGTTGTTCGATGATGTTCAATTATCATTTTTTTTTTTGGTCTTCTAATAATTGGGGTACTATAATTTTACTACATGGGGATCTAAATAAGTTGATTTATCTACTCACCAGTCGCTATATGTAGATCCAGGGCCAGCTAAAGGTAATTTGAGGCCTAAAATGACAGCAACAAATGAGGCTTTTATAAAAAAAAATTTAGGCTTTTTACATCTTTAATATTGCAAAAATCATTATTTAAAATTTATTTTTCTTCCTTTTTGAGATGCAAAATTATTAATTAAAATTTTTTTATATTCGAGTTTATCTAACAAATCTTTTTCAATTGATAGTATAACTAATCCACTTAGTCTTTCTTATGACATAGTTGATTTTAGATAGGATTTTATCAATTTTAATTTTGAAAAACTTCTTTCTGCAGAAGCTACCGTTGCAGGTATTGTTAATAATATTTTATAAGCAATATATGCATTTGGAAAAGAATCTAATCTTTTTATATAGTTTAATATGTCAATTGGAGTACTTTCTTCTATTTGTAATATTTCTTTTAAAATTTTTAGTTCTGAAAATAAATCTAAACTATCAATGTCAGAAAAAGCATTATGTTTCAAATTACACCTGAGATTAATGCAAAATTTCTTTAAACTATCATCGTCTAATATTTTAATTTTTTAAAATTAAATAGAAAACCAAAAATATTGTCATATATTTGAAATTGTTCAAATCTATTTTGAAATGAAGAAATTGCTTGATCTACTATATATAAGAAATAATTTATTCTAAAAGATTCTTCAGCAGATTGGGTTGTCTCGTCATTAGCATTCTCATCAAACTGTTTTTTTCTATGAATTATACATTTTTCACGAAATATAGGTTCTATTTTCATTACAGTTGCAATCTCTTTAGAGAAAATCATAGCAGATGTAAATTCATTTTCTCTATATTTTTTTAAAAAATAAATGAGACCTTTTAATTGATCTATTGCAACATCAATACGCATGTCTTTTGATTGTAAATGTTTACTAACAGAATTTACAGCAAATAATATATCGTACCAAATGGTCATTCCCAATAAGAACTCAAAATTTTCAATCTCATATGTTGCTAAACAGTTAGTTTCACTTCTTGTTTTAGGATTTTCACTTGTTTTAGCTAATTGCAATAAAGCATTTCTTATTTGTGGAGTTTGAAATTTTATTGCTTTAACACTTTCAATGTGACTTTCCCCACGTGTTTGTGACAATGACTTTACAGTTAAACTTAGTGCACTATCTTGTAAAATTTTTCAATGCTTTGTGGAAGAAAAAAATAATGAATATATGCGTTGAACTACTCCAAAAAAAAACATAGCTTTAGAACAAAAATTTACCATATCGCAAAGTACTAGGTTTAAATTATGGCAAGCACATGGTGTGTAAAATGCTTTAGGATTTATGTCAAGTAGTCTTTTCTGTACTCCTTGGTGTTTTCCTTTCATATTAGATCCATTATCATATCCTTGTCCTCGTACTTCATTAATATCAAGTTCTAGAATTTTTATAACATCTATAATTGTGTTAAAAAGATCATTTCCAGTGGTATCATCTACTTTTAGAAATTCTAAAAAATATTCTTCTATTTTTATTGGACATATTGAAGCATCATGCATCGTAATATGAGTCATTTGTTCTTGATAACTTGCATCTGGGGTACAATCAAGTATTATTGAAAAATATTTTGCTTCTTTAATTGTTTTGATAATTTTGCTTCTAATTTCATTTGCTAACAAGTTTATCAATTCATTTTATTTATTATGTCCAAGATAATGATTATGAAGTCCATCATGTTGAATACGTCGAATATGTTCTTGCATTATTGGATCAAATTCTACAATCATTTCAATTAGACTTAAAAAATTGCCGTTATTTTCTTAATAAATCTTTTCATTTTGTCCTCGAAATGCCAAGTTATTTTGACCAAGATTTTTTACGACGGCAATAATTCTTAATAATACTTTTTTCCAATGATTTTTTTCACTATTAATTTGTTCTTGGATATTTTTATCAATTGTTTTATTTTTTGACAATCTTATTTCGAGGTCAATCCAATCATTCATATTAGTGATGTGCTCATTAGTTGTTTCATGACTTTTAAGTTTAACACCAAGATTTTTCCAATCTCTAGTTCCTTCATTAGCTAGTTTACTTGTACTAGTATTTGAATTAAACAATTTACTACAAAAACAAAATACACTATCTAAATCTTTTCAATACACTAGCCATTTTCTATCATACTTTTCTCCATTTGGTAATTTTTAAGTATAATATAAAGTATTAAAGTGTCTTGAGAGTTCATCTTTGGGGAAATTTATGTCATCATTTCTAATCGGACCTTTTTCTACTAATAAATCTCTCAATTTTGTATCAATATTCTTCCATTGACTTGGATCATAAATGTTTGTAGGAATGTGATCATTTACTTTATTAATATTTTCATTAGGTATTATTTCATTGTCTTCTAACTCTTTGGAATCATTTAAATGTTCAATTATGGAATTTTTACCTAAATCTTTGGTTGTTTTTTTACCATTACTAACAAATTTGTCAAGTGCTCCTTCTTAGATTGAATTAAATTTTCTACTCTTCTCTTTTTTTTAAGTTTTGCATAACCAGATTCGTATTTTCTAGTAGACATATTTCTTATTTATAATTAAAATTATTTACTAATAAAAAGAATACTATCTATAAAAAAAATACAATACAAGTTTGGAATATAAAAATACTAAAAGTATAGAACAATAGAACTTGATTTATTTCCGTCGAACTATGAAAGTTGTAGATCAATAGATGCTAATAAGTAATTGACAAGCATTCAAAGCTGTAAATAAACAAGAATCTGGCATTCAAATCCAATAATGCTTGAATAACTAATAAATCCAAGAAATTAAAATTAACATTTCAAAATCATAAATGCATTCAAATCTAGCATGCTTAAACACATGTTATTGACAAGCATTCCAACCATTGTAACAGATTTAAGCAGAGGAAGCAAAAATAAAACAAAAAAGCATAATATCTTATTGAATCCTTCACTTAATCGGGAGAATAACAAATATCATCATATAAATTCATCAATAGTAACTCACTAAAAGGAAAACAACAAATCATAATCATAAATCCGAACAGATAAATACAAAATGCATACAAAAAGTATATTGACGGAAAAAATTTCACAACAGTCTATTGAAAGGAAAAAATTGATTCAAACCTTGACTGCTCTTGCCATGGCATGTGCAACTGAGAGACAAAGAAGAAAACTAATTTTGAAAAAGAAAAGAGGCTGAATATTGAAAATGTGAAGCCAACTCTATAGTCTGTATTGAGTCTTGAAATTTCTGTAATTTGTCTTCAAATTTGAGAGAATGGTTGTCCAAAACCGAAGTAAAATACTTTTGCAGAAGCTTTATGTAAGTATAGTAATAAAATATTAATTATAATAATGAGATAAAGAAAGGCTTTACAAAAGGCCAAAACACATTTCACTTTCAGCTCACTAGGGAGATGTGAGTGATAGTGGAGGGCCACAAGTGTAAAAGTGGAGTATTTTTTTAAAAGTAGGTTTCTTTTATTTGGGGCCTTTTTTATGGAGCTCCAACAGCCACATGATATTTTCTTTATTTAGATTGAAGTCTTTTTTTCTTTTCTTTTGTGGGTTTTTTTTTTTTTTCATTTAGCTTGAGGCTTTTTATATTTTCTCTTGTAGACTTTTTTTTTGTATTCAGATTGGGCCTTTGTTGCTTAAAATGTATGTTAAAAATATACTAAAATTTTAACTATAGTATACAGGTTTTTAAAAATTTGGGGGCTTTTAAAATTTGGGAGCCCAAAGCGGTTGCTTTGTTTGCTTAATGGACCAGCCGGCCCTATGTAGATCATGAATGTTGCTATGGTTTATACACATTCCAATGCTTCAATCTATCTTTCACTTTGTTAATTTGATTAGGGTTTGAATTAGACGTTGCCAATGCCAATATGTAATTGCTAATGCATCTCTGTGTTAGCCAATGCATTAACTATGACTTGGGCGCAGAAATAATGGTGCATTGTGAACCTGCCAAATACTTTTATCAACACTTCAGGTGTGTGCGAGCTCTTTTTCTACAAGGAACCAGCTTAGTTTACTTTGTTTATTCTATTACTTGATGAAAATATGTTTTTTCATAAGAATAAATTTGGGTTCTTTTTTGAGAAGTACTGAGACACCTAATGAGAAGCCAAGTTTGTGTCCCACAGAAGTTGCACACCAATCTAGTGTGACATTCCTCGCCAAGTTTCCTTTTCTCCACCATGTTCGTATGATAATTTTGCAAATTGCCATGTCGGCATGCTGGCATCATGTCGTATCCATGTCCCATATCTGTATCCAAGCTTCTTAGGTTCCTTTAGTCCCCTTAGAAGTTTGGATAGCTGAGCTTAGAGCAATCTTAGGTGCATAGTGTTACTAATATCATATTTTTGGCAGTATATATGTATACATCCACGGTAAAACATAGATAATTATTGATACATGAGAAACTATTGAATAATTACCTGTTAACTTTTGAATTAACAGATGCGATTTAAGAACTCGTAGCTTGTCAAACATCTGAGACCAGAGAAGTGTACAGAGTTTTTTCTGGTTAATAATAATATTGCATATAATATAAAGTTCTATTTTATAATATTTCTCATATGAACGTTTGAACTTTTGAGAAGAATTCTTTAGACACTGTGGTTAGTGAAGGTGATTTAAACAGATACATAGATTAGGTAGTTCTTTCTGCATTATTTTTAATGATTCTTGCGTACTTAAGAAACAAGAATTGTATGTTTATCTTACGCTGTTGCACTCAGGGGCGGACCGACCAAGGGCCGAGGGTAGGCGACCACCCCCTCTAAAATTTGGAGCAAAAAAAAAAATTTTTTTTTTACCCGACCCATTTTTATTTTACTGTGTTTTATCCTAATAATTTTTCTTCACTTGAACTTATGATACTTAATAATCAACTTGAGATTTACATTCTATATGTAAGCTATAATGATAAATTTTCAGAAATGATAAGAATTGGTGGGCTTGTTCAAAAGTTAGTTTAAACGAATAAGGATAGTATCTACCAATTAGTCTATTTGCTTGTGAAGTTGATATTAATTTTACCGGTTGCAACTACATAGGTTGAGAGAGTTTTTTCTGTAATAAAAATTATTAAGACTCCATTATGCAATTGCATGGGAGATGAGTGGATGAATGATTGTTTGGTATCATATATTGAAAGGGACATATTCAAAATCGTAGACAATAAAACTATTTTGTAAAAGTTTCAAAAGATAAAACAACGAAGAGGATTATTGTAATTTGTCATTTACTTTTATTTGAACGTTGTTTTGTGTAAGAAATATTTGATATTAATATATAGAATCTTGAATATTATCGTATTCGTTGCACTATCTTATAATTAATCATCTTATTTAGTGGCGAACGGAGGGAGACGGGTGAGGGCCATGACCCTCCAAAGTTTTAAAAATCTCCTTTATATCCTATGAATTTTTAGATATTTCATATATAATATAGTGTATTACCCCTCAAAATTACTAAATTTTTCTTTCACCTTTGCAAATTTTTAAATATTTAGAATATTATATAGTGTATTGATCTTCAAAAATTAAAATATTTTTCTTAATTCTCTTATCAACCAAAAAAAATTCCCCCCCCCCCCCCCCAACCAAAATCCTGAGTCCGCCATTGGTTGCACTTCTATAGATTTTATTGCTATGGGATTTTCGAAATGTTGGCAGTGGGAAAGGAGTCTATCTGCCTGCCTAGCAAATATGCTAACAGTTGGTTGCATCAGACTGTATAGATCGCTTTAACCTCCACATGATTAAGAGCCAACTCATTGAGGAATCAAGCACAAGCCAGACTGAAAATTTTAGTTGGTGGAAGAAGCTTAGTCTGAAGACATCCGGGTCTGTGTCATCTCTATTATGTTATATTGTGATTACTTACATCTGCATAACTGTTAAACGGACCAAGAAATTAACGGCTTTGACTGGGTGGGATGTTCTCTGTCTTTGCTCCGCATATGTTCTATGCTCCACATATGTTCCATACTTGCCTGCATAAGCACATATTACAGATCTCAACATTGAATAGACTAGACTCGCATTGCTTTCGGACATCCTTGAAGGAATTATCCAAATCTTACCACACTTGTCATTCATTTTGACTAGGAGATTTCCCTGATTTGGGGCATTAACTTGATTATCGATTAAGAATATTCATTGCCTGTGGCTCATAGGTGGCTGAAGTGGAGATCTGCATTTGGGTGAATGAGATGGTTGCATTCAAGTCAAAACTGGCAAGATAATATTATGGTAGAGCTAGAAAACTGATTAAAATTGAATTATTGATTGTTCAGGATAAAGTTTATAGAGTGAAAACATTTTCTTAGCTGGGAAGTTGAAATTTTTGTAAGATGTGATAGAATTTATTTAGAGTGAGATGCTGGAGAGCTAGGCTTTACAGTTTTAATTTACTCCAGGAGCATAGTTGGTCTTCTATGATATTCAAGTGCAATAAATATATAACGCCAAAAAGAAACGTTTGTTCTCCAAGACTCTTATTCCGACCGAATGAAACCTCAGTTAGTGGAAGAGAAGATATATCCGTAGGATACATGGTAAAAATGACAATGTTTAGGGGGATGGATGGAGTAAAAGAAAAAAGAAAGAGAGAAGATGTCAGAATCATCTGTACTTTAGACTGCTCGTTGGGATGGATTGATCATGTACACATAAGACTCATAATAGGGCCACCTAGGACATATTGTGTGAGCACCAGTGGTGGAGTTATGCCAGTAACGTAATGGAAAAAATTGTTTCTATGAGATTTGAATTCCAATTCGTAGTATTTGATTGCAAGAAATGTTTCCAACCACTTGTGAGAGAGACATTAATTTTGTACCCCTTATAATAATCATCTTCGATGGTTCAGTTTCTCAAATGCCTGAATTATAGATCTATGAACACGGGATAGGAAATTCACTTTAAAGCTGTATCTAATGCTGGAATATTCCTGATACTAGTTCTTTGACTATTATTAATGCTCATTCTTCAATTTTCCTTATTTCCATGGTTGTGAGTGCAGATGAACTGGGTTATGATCAATTAGTTTATATCTTATTCATAATGTCTTCTGGCTTGCAGGAGGTACTACTTCGGCATCTTCCTTGAGTTGGTTGGCATTTTAATGCTATTGATCAGAAGACTCAACCATTTTTCCTAAAGTCAGTGATGCCATCTCATTCCTTCTTGTTTGCTTGATTGGGCAGTCGCTAGGACTTTTCTACACTGGGATAAGGCAGTCCCCGCTGAGGAAATGATATATATTATATTAAGGAGGAAAGATGCCTAAAGAATGAGAGCTGGAGCAAAGCAAGGTGGAGTATAGAGAATTGAAAGATCAATGCCTTTCTTTATCTCTAATACTAATTCTTACAATTTGATCTATCCCTGCTAAGTGATAGCAGCCCCTTTTTGACCCAGAAGTTATGCCCACTTTGGACAAAGTGAAATGATCCATATGCAAGATGGAGTAAAGGACAAAGTAGAGTATAGAGAATTGAAAGATCAGTGCCTTTCTTTATTTCTAATACTGATTCTTACAATTTGATCTATCCCGGCTAAGTGATAGCAACTCCTTTTTGACCCAGAAGTTATACCCACTTAGGTCAAAAGTGGAAATGTTTTATATGCAAGATAATTAATAGTATTATCATACTGACGCCGAAAGGCTATTGATTCGTTCATGTAACTCCAAACTTGGATACCATAAAAACTGCCTACAAGTACTGCAAAGACATCAACTTTAAGTGGTATTATTTTAAGCACAGCTAGTAACAGGCTGAATTGGCCCTATATCATCCCCAAGTTCACGTGCTTGTTCATCTAACTAATGTTTGAAGGGGTGATTATGCTTTCGTCTACATATTCATATGTGTAGATGATATCCATCTAATTTCGGTCATTAAGACAACAAGAGGATTTGGACCTTACATTAAGATTAACAGAGTTTTGGTACTTCGACTATATGACCTTGGTATGCTTTCCTTTGGTAATTCATAGGTTTTCTAAGGCTTCAAGATACACAACTTTTATAGCGGAACTTGAGAAAAGGAAGGGAAGGGAAGGAAAATCACTGTTTGCTATCATTTCTCTATTTGATTTTATAAAGAAAATGGAAGAAAAGTGAAGTAAAAAAAAGAGAGAAAGAGATAGATTGATTTAAACTTTTTTCTCCTTTTTTTCCTTTCCTTTTCCTCTCTTTTCCCTTCTCTTCCTTTCTCTCCTCCAAGTTCCAAACAGGGTATTACTCTGTATTATTTGGATTTGACCATCACTAGTCTTTGATTGCAGCTCTCTCTTCCTTTACATTTGTACTATATGTTCTTTCTTTTGTTCTGCTCTCCCTAGGGCATTTGTGACATACACGGGCGATGAACTTGAAGCAATGGACATGATCAAACATTGATCGTCAAGTATGATCCTTCAATCTATTTAACCCAAGTCTTGTCTGTCTATGTATACATGTGTTTGTGTTTGCACGTGAGATTCATCACTTAATTTTCCTTCAAGCAAATGGTGGGTGGGAACACAATACATGAGGAAAATGACAGGCACGTAGATAGGATAGGTAATACTATTCAAAACATCACAAAAGCAAAAGTGCATTTCAGAAGATAATCTTCCTTGTGCCCTACCATCTTTACAAATGACAAATCTCCTTTTGCTAATTAAGAAACTTCTTATTATCCTAATCAATTCATTGTGTCCTCTGCCTTTCTATAAAGCTAGGTCTCCCCACTTATGAATCTTCACCTTTTAATCAAAGCTAATTATAAGGAGAGAAACCGTATTGAGAAACTTGGGGTGGGGTGGGGTGGGGTGGGGTGATCAAATCATGTTTCTTAATCTTGCTCTCAAATCATATGCATTTTTCTTAGTTTCCAAAAGCCCCATTTCATAATTAAGGATTCTCAAACACTGGGAGAAGATTTTAAATTTATGCATACATTTCCATCTCTGCTCTTTATCTCTCTTAACCCAGAGCCTCGTTTATGATATGATAAAAAAAAAAAAAAAAAAAAACTCAGATTAGAGCCTCGTTTGGGTGAGTTTTTTTTTTTTTTTTTTTTTTCTATTATGGGTTTTTGGATTAGTTTCTGACTTGTTTTTATTAGTTTTGGCAAAGGCCTCAGTGTTGCAGGTTTTACTTGCAGATGCCTAAATTGAAAATGTTGCATTTAGGATGGTTTTTGGAAACTATTTGTTTGCAATTGGAACCCTAATTTAACTAGCAAAGCTTGGCGAGGTACAATTATTTCTTGTAAGGGAGGAAAAGTTGACTAGATGGGCAGAAGGAATTGAAAAACGCAGGAAGAGAGAGAAGAAGAAAGGCTATGATTACAGGGTTGATGAGGTATCACCATCCCAACAAAATGGAAAGGAAAGCCCAAATTCAATCTCGAGGACTGGTTATGTCTCCTCCATAAAATTATGGTAACCCTTTTTACATGCTATCATTGTACAATTATCAATGAAAGGAAGATTGATACAGAGAGAGAGTGTGTGTGTGTGGACCATACTGGGGCTTGGCCACTTTCTATGGTTTTTATTGCATGTTTGCCTGGTGAAAGGAACATCACATGAAACCAGTTAGGCTGGTGGGACTGTAGTGATTTGATACTGAAAATAAACCTTGATATGCTATTGATATTATTGAAGTGAAGGCCAAAAATAAGAAAATGAAGAACAGGAGCTAGATCTCACTTTTTTATGGATGCTTCTTGGAGGTTTGTGGATTCAATCATTCAAGTGTCATACACACTTGTACCAAATCCCATTCTCTCTCTCTCTCTCTCTCTCTCTCTCTCTCTCTCTCTCTCTCTCTCTAAAGATATAGTAATGACAAAGAAACACACGTTCACACTTAAAAGATTATATTTTCCCCTACAATCATTGGACACATTTGCCACTAATTCAGTAAATTGAGTTGGTTTGAAAGCCAATCCGAGCTCGGTAGGGTGGACTACTAGTGCAAATGATCCTATCTTCAGGTTTGATTAGGTGGTCAGTTTGGGGGGTTAACTTGGGTTATGTGAGGTTGATAAAAATTTAGTGTTTACTTCATGTATCAAATTATCCACAAATGTTGAAATCCTTATAAATATAGACATTTTTCTGCTTATCATTATTGTACATTTCAACTCCTTTAAAAACATTAAGATACAATATACATAGGCCATGCATGGCTTCTTTAATAAAGCTAATAAAGGCTGGCAAATTTTTTAATAGAAGTCCACCATATGCAAACCATTAACTAATACCATCTGCCATAAATCATATGTCACCAATAGGGTATCACCCCCATCTTTTCAATTTTTCTTCAGCTATTTTCTTCTTCTTTGTATTGCAGATTGAATATTCAAATAAACCCATTATTTTCAGCTTTAAAATTCTCCTCTTCTTTGATTGCTTATCGATGAAATGTTTTATTGTAAGAGATTTTCATTTTAACTAATAAGCTAATAAGGAATATTGTCTTGTGCAAGTACTCAGTTTTTCAATCAGAATCCATAATTATATGCGTTCACATGCAGAAAAAGATATGCAAATCTAAAATATTTTTGTCTGCAATGCTTGACTCAACTCAATTAATGTGTGTTATCCACCCAGCCCAGGTGTATGGACTGTTTACGCCATTTGCATCTAAACTTTGGCATATATTTGTGGAGCTCCATGCTAAATGTAACAGGTTTTTTTTTTTCTATACAACGCTCTTCACCTAGTTTCACGTTTTTTCTAAAATTTGATGTCTATTTCATTGAATTTTGCCAAAAATTTATAGGAGACCATTATAACGCTACATCGTACTAAATTTTCAAAAAAAAGATGGCAAAATGTTACTATAAAGAAGGGATATACTCCTATTACCCTCCACCCTACTACCTGTATAATTTTGAGACACTTCTTATACATAAATTAAACTATATAATAATATTTTTATCCTAAAATGGTTTCAAATTTGTTCAAGCAATGACCAAACAATGCTCAAGATAACCCCTTGGTGTTTTAAGAATCGTCCAAAATAGCAGCCATCAATACAGTCAGGTTTTAACCTCAAATAATGATGAGGTGAAATTTGAACTAATTTTTATTAAAGGGACTTAACAAGCGCTTTATAAATCTCATTTGTAATTGCTATCAATCTCCAAATAATATCACTTTGGCCTGCCATGTGTGCCACCCATCCAACCAGTTGCCATTGTGTTCACTTTGTCAGCATATCTTACATCCGAAAGAACTAAAACCGTTAGTTTTTTTTTTTTTTTTCTATAAAACCCTTTAAATTTTCAGGGGCACGCACACTTTTGCGTAAGGGTCTATTTGTTGCTGCTTTGTAAAGTCATATAAGAGGCCATTATCAGTTCTCATGACACACACTACATTTTCCCTTACGTTCAAAAAAAGTTTGGTCTATATTTAGGGGGGTATTCCTACCACCTTCCACCCTATTACTTGTATGGTTTCAAGACACCTCTTATACATAAAAAAATGTAAAAAAACGGAAATATGTTTTATTACTTTTTCTTTTTTTCTCAGAGATTTTTTTATAAAATTAAAAATTAAAACTAAAAACTTTCAAATAAGATGATTCGAATTTTCTCTTACAAAAATATTGGACTAGTAATAAGCGCACAACAAATTTCATTTAAACTGTCATCATCTCAACAAAAAATATCACAAAAAAAACACCTGTCATGCCCTTGTGTTCAATAAAAACTACATAGAAAAACGAAAAATTTGGCAGCGTTATCAAACGAACCCTTTAAATTTTTACGCACTTTTACTTGGGTGCCTGCTGCTTGTTGTAACCTGAGAGTCATATGGAGGGTATCAGTTGTCATGATTTGATTCTACACTAAAAAGGGACGGAAAAAAAGAGAGTAAATTTTAAATCAATTAATTTTTTATTTTTATTTAGTTTTAAAAATTAAATTAAAAAATAATAGTAAACAGCAATTTTTTTTTCCTCTTCCAAACAGGTTATTAGTATATTTTTTTGGTGATCATAGTTGTTAATCTTATATTGCACCAGTGCTTATACAATACAAAAAAATTTAAATACCACACTGATTAACTTACCAGTCTGTATCTATCAAATATGCCGGCCCATACCAGACTGTACCGACCGTACATAACTATACCTAAAAATTTGATTTTTTATCTCATTTCTAGTTTATCATTGTACTTTATATCAATTATTTTGTTTTGATAACTTTTCAATTTGTAATGAATGATTTCTATATTTAGAATATCTATATACACACATAATAATGGCTAAAACTTTTTTGTAGTAATTTGTTATATCAAAATGTTTAGATCTTTTGTTAAAATGGGATAGACAATGAGTATGTGTTTTAAGTCTTTTTAAAATACTTGAAACTTATAATTTACTATTTTAAAAATTTTTTAAATTATTTATAACTTGACTATATTTTATTATAATGAGATTTTATTTTATATATTTATAATATATATATATATATAATATTTATGTCGAAAAATCTAATATGATGTGAAAAAAATATTGCATTAGCCGGGCGAGATTGATAACGATGCGGGTGACACTACACCACTCTTCCATCTCTATTGTATGAGGGACTATCTGAGCGGCCAGAAAATGTTAACCAATGGCATCTACCTCAGCAGGGAAAGGACCAAATATTTTCCCACGTGAACTAGGCCCCATTGCTTTGAAATTTTCTCAAATTGTGCCAGGAGTTGGGCAATAATAGCAGTTGCTTGGCAGCTTGGCATTGATTTGATCATTTAAACCATAGAAAAAGATTCAGCCAGCTTACCTTAACAAATGTTTCATAGACAAGAATCAGAACTCAATTCCTGGCGATTAGCATTCCACATATATATGCCAATTGTTGGGTTAACAACTCAGGCATTTGTAATTTAAATAACAATGTCTGATTTATAAATATCATTAGAACCAAGGGGAAAGCCTATAAAGACTGTGATTTAAAAAGCTTATTTTTATTAAATTCTTTTTTCTTTTTCATTTCGGATTTTATTATATTTTATTCCATGAACGTACTCCGACCAAATTCAATTATATAATCAATCTTTAGCTGTAATGGTCCAGAATCATCAACCGTTCTGATTCTAGCCTAACTACCCTTTGCTTAAATACTAGGTTAACTTTACGACTTTACCCTAACTCGTTATTTCAAATCAAATGAATGTGAAAAGAATATAAAGAAGAAGTTTGCGGCTAACAACTAAATGCTTTTTAAAGTGATTCCTTGTGCCAAAAACTGCTCTTTCGAAATTCCTCTCCCATCTTAAAGTAGGAATTGGATTTCCCTTTTTTTGACAAGGAAAGACGAAAAAGAAGAAAAGAGGACAAAGATGTATCCAATTCATAATTGGTTGGCATATCATGGAATTATAATTACACCCATTGTTTGAATTTTTTTTTTTAATTGGAAGTTTACATTAACCAAAAGTACCAAACCAAGATGTTGAATATATATGTATATATAATTATATACGCATACAATATTATACACAAAAAAGTATAGACAGATTATGATTTTGCACTCTCATATGCCTTCATTACTGTATAGTTTCCCCATTGTGGCTTAGATTTAGAAGCAACTTTGGACCTATTAAAAGTTGCATTCTACTCCTCCCCAAATGTAAGTCCTTGAAATCTCTGTGGCTTCTATTAGACAGTCTACAGTCTAGTCTAATCAACATTTTTCATCAACTTATCAAGTGCAGAAAATGGTTTCATGGAAAATGCTACTGTAATCTCTTGATGCAATGGCTGCTTACTAAATAGGTTAAGAACCAATTTTTTCAACATCAAGTTATCAATCTTTCAAATTGAGAAGACACTTAAAGATAGGGAGAATCTTCAATGAGCATATTTTTCATTGACAAATGATAACACGTGCACACATGTATAATGCATTGAAAATTAAATTTTTTAGTGTTAAAAAATTGTGTTTTTATAATTTTCAATAATTTGTACAATAAAACAAAGTAAGCTTAAAATGTACTCTTATGACACATGTTAACAAGACTCTTTTTTAATAAGTTAAAAGTCTTTTTTTTTTTTTGTTGCTAATCAGGTAGTCAAATCAATTTGCACGCATCTCAACTAATCTCGAAACTTTTACAGTCCCCTCATCTCACATGAACCGAGTAATTACCAGGATAAAGACCCTGACATCTACTCGCTCTAAGGTTTTAGGTCGTAATCACCATGTTGTTTATGTCGAAAATAGAATTTGATTTGAGGTCATTATTGGCCTTCTCAAGATCTATCAATGGCCTTATCATATAAGGTAGTAGGACATTTAAGGGTTGAGGGCATACCTTAGTTTGTTGAAATTTTAGGTCACAACAGTATGGCCTTGGTTTTGCTGCATGGCTACCTCTTACCTAACTTTAAAAAAATAAAAAATAAAAAAATCACTAAAGAATAGAGCCTGTCTTGCCTTTAGGAAGTCCAAATCATTCCTGATTTTTCGATTACTAACAAACGTCAATTTAATAATATTTTGAAGGTCCACTCCATTGACTTTAAACACTAAATGTCATGAAAATCACCGTGAGAGATTGGTTTCTTCACTTTGTTTTGTAGGTTAATATCCGGACTTATTAACGAGGGGTTAGGTTTGGTGTCTTCTTCCTCCTTTTTCATCTTATTATATATATTTTTATATGCGTATAGATGTTTGTATGTATATATTTTGTCTACCATGACACCACAAGCGATTCATGGTGATGAAAGCACATTGTCCAAACTATAGCATCTTTTGTTTTCCTAAATCAAGGCGTGAATTAATGGGTCACATTCTCTTTAATTATTTTACTTTGCTTGAAAATTGGGTGATTAATTAGTAAATCAACTACTTCCACATTGTTGACTTTTGATTAGATGGCTTCAACGAAAAGCGTAGAGATATAGCCACATTACACACACACATATATATGTGTGTATATATACCAAAAAAAATATGTGCATATATACACATACATATACTCCTACTTAACAATATAAATTTTTTAAGGCCTCATAGTTTTGTTCCAATCCTCCATGGTCTCCTTAAGTTTCATGTCTATATTTGATTTTTAAGATTCTAACAAGATTCAAGCAATATATATATATATATATATAATTTTAATGAGAACTTTTAAAACTTGCATCTCATCAAAATAGATTTTTCTTATATGTAATCAATGAAAGAAGAAATAAAAGAATATGAACACTATTGATGTTTTGTATACCTTCTAGTCGATCAAAAATGCATATGGACCTATATGATATATATATCCAAAGTCTCTCTCTCTCTCTCTCTCTCTCTCTCTCTCTCTCTCTGTTGGGGGTGTTAAGTGGTTAACTCTTACTCCTCCTTTATACTTAGTATTATGATATTGATAATAATGATAAATTATTATTGGCAATGCACAGGTATAAGCATATAAGCATGATATATATATGATGGGCCACTCATTGAAAAGGAGGTTCTAATGGGTGTTAAAGTTGCAGAAATAGCCTTGACGTACGAACCATCTTTCTCATGAACGGGTCATGTCTAATTGTATATATATCGAGGCTGTGGGGACCCATTCACCATCCATCATGGAGACAAGTCTTTGGCCTTTCATAGCGACTATGAGAGAGAGAGAGAGAAGCATTTGTGAGCTGGAGAGAATACGATCCTTTGCTTTCAGTGTGTTTCTTTTTTTTTTTGTTTCTGTATGTATATATTGTTGAGAAACATGCATAAGTTGTAGAACCACACTCCTTTCAAGCGCTTGGCCTCACTCTTCAATTAAACTAAGATCATATGTATGGTTATTCAATACAAAAACTGATTGGGGTTTCTGTTTCTAAAAAAATCTGAAACTATGTGAAACTTAATAGCACTTTCTAAATGGTTTTTATGATGTTTACAATGGTTCAAGTGAAAACACTTATTATTTTTTGCTTTTTCTGAAATTCAATTTTTTTAATTTTTTAGTTTCTTGAATACATATCAAATATCAAAGTAAGTTTTTTTAAAAACAATAACAAATTGTACGAAATCTGTCAAAATTATCCTTGATTCTCCCTTTCTTTTGCCAAATTTCTACGAAAACAATTCCACGTCCTATATACATAGTATATGTATATATATACTATGTATATAAATATATTGAGCTCCCTGTTTGAATTTTGAATTCGGACAGACTTTAAACCTTGGTCAAGGGTGACCGAGAACACTTTATAACATTTATTTAGGAGAGGAGCTTTATATAATACCTACAGGTTGGGATTACTCACCACGCGCCCAAAGAGTTTCTGAGAAAGGGACGCCCTATCATAAAGCAAAGCAAAAACAAAGAACAAGATCAATATTTTTCCATACTTGGGTTCACCAAGTCAAAGAAAGATTTCTTGGGCAACCAGCCAAGCAAGAAAAAAAGCCACCCCACCCCTCCTTCCACCACCACCCTTTCTTTCTTTCTGCTGCCACTGGCTTTTCCTTTCAAGATTCTTTATTGCACTATTTACATGATGATCCCCATTACTAAATTAGTGAATTTTGATTTGGCAAAATGACCACATTGTCCTTTTGTCACGGTTAGGGTTCTCCACTTTCGGAATCAACGTGACATTGGTATGGTTAAGCTTCTTGAGTAAGTCACCCCTAGAGAAAAAAGATCTTAGCACTGCCGAAGTCCGGCTCGTCACCATCCCAAAATGAAGTTCCTCTTCGTTGGGCACTAACTGAATCGCACAACTGGATCACTCTGTCCTCTTTGGGTCTTTTGCAGAAGCAAAGGTAAGGCCAGAGCTTAGATTGGTCCGCCTAAGAATGAGTAGTTGCGAGGGCTTAAAATACATTTGCAGGATCTTTTATTTAATCCTATGATGAGCGAACCAACAATAGACACCTTGCAATTGCAAAAAAGAAAAGAAAAGAAAATAAATATTATATTAAAGCATGCTTTGTCGGATTGAAAATACTTTGTACAATTAGATTAAATATTGAGCTACAAAATTGGTAGGTATTTAATGCATATTTAATCCTTATTTCAGAGTGGAAACCTTGAAATGTAGCAAACAGTTTCAATGCCTAGGAAAGCATTTCTACAATGATAACAAGAGTTAATCGGTGGCTTTTTGTGAAACTTTAGAATAATCAAGATTCTTATGTATAATTTGTTCTTTTGTTCGTGCTTTAATGATTATACACTAAATATATACCAATCTTTCACCCACGCTGTGTAAAGGCATTTTGGTCCTTTCAGAATAAAACTTTGAATTTCCATTCTCCTTAAACTATGGGTTATGGTTTATAATTCCATGGTCACATAGGGGTACTTCAGTAAATTTCACCACCAATTCTGGCACCTTTGATATATACTTCCATGTTAAGTTGGTTCTTTGGTTCTTTTGTTCCCAACAAATGTTTATCGAATTTCAAAACCTCCTTTCTATCATCCACTTTTGTTGAAGCTTCTTGTCCCCCCATTCTCTCTCTCTCCTCTCTCTCTCTCTCCCCTCTCTCTTCTTAGCCTTGGTGTAACTGGTTCATGGATATTGATCTCTTGTGGGCTCTTGGGGGGTGGTTTCTTTTTCCTCATTGCATGGCAACATTTAGAGCTTCAATCTCTGAAAGCTCCACAAAATCACACCCTTTCCTTCCCTTTCTTGGCCTTCTCTTCATCTTCCTCCTCCTTGTTCACTCTGCCGATCCGTCATCATCCATGGCCTCCTCAATTCCCAACCGAAGGCTCCTCGCTGATTCTTCTGAATCAGCCACCTCCACTACGAACTTGAACCCCAAAAAGACCACAAATTCACACCCTTCGTCTTCGGCTTCTGCCGGCAAAGAGTTCGAAGCTGGCGCTCATGAAGTTCCAAGCGGCCCAAACCCAATATCAAACAGGTAAGTAAAGCATCGACAGTGGGAGAAGATAGATCGTAACGGCGTTATAAATATATATTGTCATCTTTTATGGTCATTATCTCAGTCGCCATTAATACTGCTTGTCCTCAGTCAGAAGTTTGTTACCTTCCCTTGTTATCCTCATCGTCACTAGCATTACTTTTCTCTTCTTTTTTTTTTCTTTTTCTTTTTTCCTTCCTAGAAATGTATAGGAAAAAGAAAATAGCCTAGCTATATATTTTATATTTGTATGTACCGGTCTATATATTTCATATGTAGAGGATGATGAGGATGATAATGGTATTGTTATAGTTTGCTAAGAGATCTTGGAGAGAGAATATGCCCGTTCATTTATGTGATTGGTTTGGTTCATGCATATTTTGAAAAGTTTTGGTGTTATTGCTTGAGATAATCCAAGCCTCTATTAAGAAATGTCTAGTTGATTTTTGAGATGTACTATATGATTCCTGATAGTAGTTATGAATTATTGTTTTAGTAGTTGAAGAAAAAACCATGAATTATTAATTGCAGAGAGAGAGAGAGAGAGAGAGAGCCTGAAGGGTTACATTGGGTGTTTGAATTGTGTCTGTTTGGGTTTCAAAGTTCAGGCGAGGAAAGCGACGAAGGGTAAATAAGAATGGCGTCTGACCCACAAGGCAGAGGCAGTGGCATCAGATCTGTGTAATTAACAGTGAGAGGACCTTTTGTTTTGCTAGGGAAATTATTTGAGAGGGTCTTGGACTTTGCTTTTGTCTTCTCAAAACACATCATCCAATAAAGCTGATACCAAAGTCATGACTTCCATGTATGATTTGATAACAATAACAGTTTCAGTCCCTGTGGTTTTGAGCAATCCATTAATTACCAATCAACAATATATATAGGCTCTATATGTATGAACTCTTTTTTTTTTTGGAAGTGAGATTTCAACATTTTTCAATGCAATTATCATGATCACTTCACATATTTTACTTCCTAATTAGTATCTCCCTTGAAGCTCTCTCTCTCATCTCATGCTCAATTATTAACAAGGCAAGTCAGTGGTAAGCAGGCTCTAAAAAGACAATAACAGTATATTTACGTCAATTGCTCCCTAGATTTTGGGGTTGATTGGGGGCTAGCTATTGCATTGGATGCCATTTATATTATATATATATATTCACATGGAGAGGAAAGAGAGATAAGAACAGTACATATGGTTTCCTGATCAGAATGTTTCACAATTAATACATATTGATAACTATATAGATATCATACGTAAGAATGGCACTTGGAATTCATACGAGTAGAAGTACGTACGCAAAAAAAGAAAAAATCCATGACTGTTTTGTTTTGCGCTGATTCGACGCTGCTGAAGTTTCAACACACCCTACTGACATACTCCCTGGAAGATATTGAGGTTTATTATCTTGAGTCAAACAAGAACTTCACTGCAACTTCATTAATTAATGTATTTATTATTTAATGCCCTGGAGATTGATTTAGGATCTTGTGGGTTTTTATTATAGATCAATGTCTGGAAATAATCAGTTGCTAATATTTCAGTCTTCATCAGCACTTTCTACCTCCCCTACAAAGATTATTGTAATTTATTTTCAACTGCATGCAACATACAAATCCAACTTTGAGAGAGAAGAAACCAAAAAAAAAAAAAGAAGCCATGACACCTTGATCGTCATGTGGTTTCACAAAATGTTCCTATATATATATACACATCAGTGCAAAAGAATCCTGGCAAATAAGAGAAGCAACTGGACTCGAGAACTGAGTTGATGACTCCTCAATGCAAAGAAGAACAAATAATTAAAGGAACATTCCATCTTTAACATGGTGGCGGAAAGTTTGAGCACACATGCTTGGAAATCTACGAATTTTAGGTTTTGTTCGGTGATCCTATATGGTTTCTGCATTAAAATCCAATAAAAAAAATGAAGGTTTCCGTCCAACATTTCTTGAATGATTTATACAGTGGCAACTAATTTGCGAAAAAGTTAGTGACTGCAATCCAAGATTATGAGCATCAGTCAAAATGTACATTTTTGTTCGATATGTTAAAGTGGTAATTATGCATGAAAATGGAAATATATATATATATAGTTGCTTAGAGGTCGAATAACTCGTTATATTCTCAGCTAGCTAGCTAGAGAGAGAGAGAGAGAGAGAGAGTGTTAGTGAACAGGATGGATAAAGGCGGGAATTGGGAAAGGGATTTTACGTGAAGTGAGTTTCATATGCAACATCCATGCCAACTCCATCCTTGCCAACTCTCTTGTTAGTTCAAAAACAAAACTTTTACAGTTTTGAGTTAGCTTTACTGCATGAAAAAATTATGCTGTTATCAATTTTCCTTTGTCTTTATCATAAGCCCAAGGGCGAACCTCTACTCTACTGAATTGGCTACTTTCATTATTTTTTTAAAAAAAAAAGTTCTATATATTTATTTGGTCATAAGTTATAAATATATATTTTGCTCCCATTGAACATTTATTTCTCTGAATTTATTAATATTTATATTTGACTCTACTAAGTATCACTAAACCTGTAGCCAAAAATATACATATTTCATTAACTCTTCATTATTTGACTAAATAAATAACATAATTCCAATTAACCATTCATTATATGTACCTATAGACTCTTGGTTATCTAAAATTTTAAAATTCTTTTTTGATATTTCGAACTTTAACTAATCAAATCTAGATTAAGGTTTTTTATAGGATTTTTATGTACAACTTTTGTACATAGTCAGTGCCCCTTTTCACCTTCTTTAATATAATTATTTCTTTATTTATTAAGCATAATATATTGTTAATTAACAAAATTTTCATATATAATTCTATAAAAATTCTGTTCCATTGAACAAAAATCCTAAGTCCGCCCTGAGGATAACACCGAACATCAAACAGAGTAGGAACTCGTGATGACATTCCTTTAAGTTAAACAAAAATAGAAAAAACTCATGGATGTTGTCAGCCCATATTTAGAAAGGTAACTTCGTGCGCCTGCCGTATCATTCTCGTTGGTCATTTCTTTATACTGAGGTAATTCATACCTAGTCCATACCTGATTTTTTTCCCCAGCTTTTTTACTAGTTTTTTCTTCTTCGGTAGCGTTTTTTGATCGAAATTCAATTTTCTTATTATTTTTATGATTTTTTAGGTCTCATCCTAAAAAAAATAAAATTTTGTCTTAAAGCCACATAAGACAAAAAAAAGTTAATTTAGTTGTATTAAAATAACTTTTTTCTCTTTTTTAGTGACTTTTTAAATCAAAGCTTAATTTTCTGTTTTTTATGGGTGCATATAAACTAAAACTCCATAAAAATTACAACAAAATTAGCTATTAGTTAAATAAAATCACATAAGATGAAAAAAAAAGCTTGTAAAAAAGCAGAAAGAAAAAAAAAAACTGGTACCAAATGCCCAAACACAACCTAAATAGCTGGACACTAATTACCAAGAGCAGCTGCAACTTTTTCTTCGATGAGGTGGATACTGGACATGCCCTTTTTTGTGGGTCTGGCATTTTAAGTATGTAGATGAGTTTATCTTTCTGTGGTTAGCTAAATTTTTGGTATGAAATCCAACATCAATATGGGCCTTATTACCCATTGGTATTCGGAGTTCTTTGTTGTAAGCCCAAGGCCAGGAGTTCAAGTCTTATAATATATATACAGAGGTAAGGATGGTAAAATGACCCAATATCTTGGATTCTCGCTTCGCTTCTCCTCTATTGGTATAGGTATAAGGTGATACTAATTCGGGACGGGACGGATTTGAAAACAATGTGCAAAAATTCACACCATTTATAAATATATATGTATATATTTATTAAAATAAGATTATTGTGATTTTTTTCTTTATTTTGTGATTTTATCCCTTGCTTTGTCAATGATGAGTTTGGAAAAATCACTAAAATAAAGGAAAGCAGGACAAGCTGAGACGGTATGAAGTGGTTACCATGACGGGACAGGAATGAGATAGAAGTCTCCCGACCAAAATCTGCCCCGTTGCCATCCCTATATACCGGTCAAGCAACTAGCAAGAAATGTAAAGAACGAGAGTTGTTGAAACTAGCATATTGGAAGATCAATCGGCCTTCCGGCACTTCGGATTGATCATCGTGCAGCAACAAAGTAAGCTTATGAATGAATTTAATGAAAATTCGGGTCTATGTCCGCTTGGACTTTTTTATAGAACTATATAAATGTTGTATTTGAAATTCTTAAAATAAAGATCCAGGCAGATTAAAGAAATAAGAAAATTAAAGATCCAGAACAAATAAAAAGAAAAATACCATCTATAATGCAAAATACTATATAAAGAATGTAAAACTATACCATTCCCTATGAGAATAGATAATAGTTGATACTTAAACTCATCAGCTAGTGATTTTCTAGACTTTTTTTATTTATTTATTTATTTTAAAGGACGTGTGTGTTGTTGCTTAATCGTGACCAACAAGAAAAAAGGAAAAAAAAAAAAAAACGATTTTGATCAAGGATGCATAAGTTCATTACATCAAATAAAGACTCAATGCTTGAAAGAGGCATATAACAAAAGATGATAAAATAAGGAAGCAAAATAGTAGGAACACCATTATGAGATTGGATTGCCAAATTTGTTGTTTGAAATGAAATAAACTAGTAGAAATGTAATAAGCAAGCAAAAATTTTATGCAGAAGTCACTTATAAATAAATAGTAATTACATTTTTTTGAAAAAATAAAATATCTTGCTGGAATTTTGATTTAATGTGATAAAATTTAATATTAGTCATGCTGCATAAATTAAATAATTTTGTATAGTTTTTTTATTTGAATTCTAATACTCAAAATAATAAGAGTATTACCTTAAAATTCAGACTCTTATCATTTTTAAATATTGGATCATGGGCATTGTTGTTCAAATGGCATCCAGGAGTCTTTAAACTAAAAGGAAATGGTTTTGAGCATCAATAACCCTAATTTTTTTTTATAAAGAAAATGCATTAATAAGTGTGTTTATTCCTCCTCACGTTCTGTGTGACTAGTATAATTCTTTATTTATTTTTTGGTTGCTTAATATGGATATGCAGATAGGTTACTTCATATATTTGTCAAGAAGTATTGTCCCTTTGCACTACAAAGCCATCTGCGGGAGACCTCACCGTACTTACATCAAGATCAAAACTTAGGTCTCATTGCGTGCTCTAAAAGTTAAGGAGTATGTTTAGCTCTATCAAGTGGCTATGGAGACTTGAATCCAAGTATTGAGTAAGAAAATTCAAGTTTCTACCCATTGAACTAACCACTCAGTGGTACTAATATAATTCATGTAATATATGAAGTTTGTTTCATTTGCAAAAACGACAAATCTACCCAAAATTAAGAGACTAGTCCGACAAAGGCTTAGACCCGTTATAGCAAAATAATAA
The DNA here is from genome assembly GCA_033060915.1 of Euryodendron excelsum. Lineage (NCBI taxonomy): Eukaryota > Viridiplantae > Streptophyta > Magnoliopsida > Ericales > Pentaphylacaceae > Euryodendron > Euryodendron excelsum. The sequence continues at coordinate 5,992,825 of CM065382.1, forward strand.
TACTAATAATAATAATCATAATAATAATAAATATATAAAAAAAAAAGAAATCGTTCAGAAAATTGGAAAAAAAATAACCAAGTAATAGTTTGAAAATATCCGATCCGTTTGAGATCCGATCCAATGCTGTACCCGGATCAAATCATTTAAGCCCTACCGCTCAATTGACTCCCGCCGACGCTATAACACATTTCGGATTTCTAAAACCGATATGAAAAACGGTAACTCGGAGAAAAACACAATATCTTGTCAGAGAAAATGGCTCTCAGGTTCCGAAGATTGAGAGAAATTTCTAGGGTTTTGCCCCAAATTTCCTCTGGTAAAATTGCCTCTCAATTATTTCAGTCAATCAATGAAATGTTATCTTCTTTTACACGAGTCTGATATTAGAGTTAGACTGTAGGGAACTTCCCTTCGATTTCAGAACCTAAATATCCGTTTGGTTAGTGCGAAAACACGAGAAAATAAGAAAGACTCTATTCAGTCAAATAGATAGGCTAGGCTTAGTTTAGTGGAGGTCATAGTTTCTTTCAGTATCTCTCAGTTTATTTCCTTTATTTCTTTCTTTTCCATGCGTTTTCTTAGCAACCGAATAAACTTCACGGAATTAGCAAGAATAGTGATTTTAACGTTCATGATTAATTATTTTTTTAACTGTCGTTATGAAATTTCTTTGGAGAAATTTTTTTTGTGTCTGTTTTTCAATTATATCATCTGAGACGTGCTTTATTTAGTGTTTTCAAAAGCAAAGATATGAAAGAATGAAATCCTGAAAGAGCGTGGCAATGCTTTGTGATTCTTTTTTAGGTAATCGTTATCTACAATGTAGACAAGATGCCGACTTATTTGCTTCACATTCGAATCCTTTGCCTCTTTTGTGGCCAAACATCAAGAGAAGTTTTGCAGACAGAGGTTGTTGTGTTCAGAGGTTATAAATCTCAATTCTTTACTGTTTGATTTTGATTCTCTGTACCATGTTTGCTCCTATATATGCATGCTTCCCTTTTTGAATGATTAGCATAAAATGGTGCAACACAGAATGATTAGACTGCTAGTTGCGGTTTGCAATATTTTCTGTTGTTGGACTAATTATTGTCAACTGGATATATTTGACAAACTCTATTTGCATTAGCAAGTGAGAATTCTATTTTTGGTTGAAGCTCTTGAGATTTGAATGTGTACATATTACTAGTTTGAACTTGTGTCCCTATCTGTTTCAGAACTTGGCAGCAGCCCTAACTTAATCATGACAGTCTCTTTCAGGTTCCCAACCATCTCAGAAACATCACATGAGTCTCTTCCTGAGGATGATTTCTTGTCCTTTGTTGAATCTACTTTTGATGACCTTGAAGGTAATTGATTCATTTCTTTCGTATATAGCCACTAGTCAGTTTTATCTACCTGGTAAGAAAATGGCATGCATGGGGCACCCGCCTAGAAAGCAAGTGATATTTGGTTGGCTTTTTAACCTTAAGGTCAGATGCTTAAATCATTTCATTGCATTGAGATAAGAATGTGCACATATTTATCCTTTGGAAGGATTAATAACAATGTGCATATTAGGAATGGGAGTCCGATTACTAGGAATCCCATTATTGTAAATAAAATTTTTTTGTTAATGCCATTCAAGCAAGGAGATATGGAATTAGATTTCCATTCTTTCGGTACAAACATTTTCTTACCTTATTTGTGTTAAGATTAACTTAATTTGTATTTCTAAAAGTTATTGGTTGTTATTTGATTGGGCTAAGAGTCTCTCTATTCACTTCATTTATCTGCAGAATTAGTGGTAAAATAGCGGAGGACTTCAATATGTGGTTCTTATTGTAAAACTTTATTCAAATAATGATGTCAAAGTAGGAAACTTAATTATAAATTAAATATTTTGAATGATTTCCTATGAGTCAAATCTTTAGTACTTAAAAGAAGTGTAAGATTGGTGATCTATCCTATTGACTATGTTGAAGATACAGATATTAAAAAAGAACTCACATTACATGAGCTCATTCATTTGCTTAAGCTTTCAACGTTCTTGCCTAGTGACCTTTTAGCTTATTTACTTTGTGGTCTGGCTTGATTTGGACCCCTTGATGTGAATTTGAGATTAATTTGGTAGTGGGGTAAAAATATTAACATGGGTTTTTCGTTTCGATGGAATCTCATTCTTACTGGATCATCTAAACCCTTTTTGTTATGTTTAACCCATGTAAATCTCAAGTGCATTGTACTTTCTTGTAGTAGTTGACCCAGCCGTCATTCAAGCAGCCCCATCACAGTGGCATCCGTGATGAAATTCTGCTCAGAACTGATATATTCAGACTTGCTGTTTGGCCTTATATATTCCCATCCCCAGAGATGTTCTAGTTAGGCTGAGCATATTATGTTTCTCAAGTTGACAAACCTCGGTTCTCTCGTCTTTTTCTTAGACTTTGTTCCTTGTCTCTTTCTTTTTCTCCTTTTAAGGGTGTATTTAATCGAAGAAGATGCAATGGACCCTGCCTCTAATGGAGCAGACTTAGGTTTTCTGTCTGTTTTGTTCTTTGCCTTCTGCTTCCACATTTTGTAAAGCAAAAGTAAGGTCTTTGAGATCAGATGACTGTTAGAGAAAGTGGCCCCTTCCCCGCCTGAAACAGTTTTGGAAAAGGAGGATGATGAAATTTTCTGACCTCAAAAATTCTCCCACATCTCATATTTCTTCAAGTTGCTGCATCGCACCCTAGAGTTCTATAAGTCGATAGTTTTAGTTGATCCGGCTCTTATCAACTTATTAGTTATAATCCATGGCCTCTAATAACTGGATTTCTCCATAGTGGAATGAGTAGTTGGAGCATTATATCTATAGCATGATGGATGGTCTTCACACCAATGATGATTTATGTGAAAACTTCGTATTATTTGGATACTTTTTTGATTAAAGGAACTTTGAATGTTTGGTTCTATGTTACCTAGAATCTGGATTGTTCCGGTACATGAAACGGGAACGGGAACGGGGTACGCCACATGTTCTAAAATATGGTACGCCAGGGGTAGATTTCTATAAAGTATACTATTAGAATTAAGGTATTTCTAGAATAATTTTATTTAATAAAACATAATTTATGTTTTTTCAAATTAATCCTCTAACAACACATTCAAGAAGTATTATAGCCCATTTTTTTTTTGCATATTGTTATGTCAAAATTCTATTCTTCTTATATTTTTATTCATTATAATTGATTTTTTTTTCTCCGTTAGGTGACCTTTAAAGATATAAATAGAAAAAAAGTTTGGGATGGCTTTGGATCGTTAAATTTACCTTTTTGGAACGCTAAAGTATCACGTTTCGGAATGCCGTACGTAATTTGTTAGGATAATAGAGTATTATGGTAACACAAGTTTGGTGTGTTTACGAGTTTCCTGATTTGTTCACCAAAAAAGGAAGGAGTTTTGTTACCGCAACATGGAATGTGGTGGTGATATCACTGATATGCACGAGATAAAATTGTGATTAGTTCCTTGTGCCTTCCACCCCTGCCCCCGGTAAAAGTTTGCAATGAATGTACAGGCCCTTATCATTGTTGGTTGAATAAAATTGAGGATAGCAAGGATTTTTGCAGAAGTAATGGAGTCTTCTTAGTTCTTGTCGGTGCATTCCTCGAGGAGGCTTTAATACCAGGCAGCAACCCTGTTGTTATGTTTGAAAAAGTAAAATCACTTCAGCAGAGGTAGAGGAATGCTATGTGCAGGTTGCTATTAACTTGTTAGATTTGGATTATTTTAATATCTTATAAGGAGGAGGATAATTGTGTGACTCACTTTTTTTCTTTTTTTTTCTGTTACAGGTATCCTGCGCTACATGTTATCGGTTTTCAATCCAGCAGTTCAATTTTCTGTGATGGTGTTCGTACTCGTCTCGTCCAGATAACCATGAAAGACTATATTACATTTCCTATTTTATTTTCTAGCAAGAATTTTGTTGAGGTGAGATATATGTCGTGGTTTACATACTTGAAGTGAGATAATTATGAATGAATTCACTTCCTGGAGTACTGCATTATGTCATGTCAATGCTACCTGCCATTTGTATATATCTTCTGAAAGTATTCCTAATTGATATAAAGAACTTTACTTCTTAACTACGGTTCATAAATAAGTAACAATGTATTACAGCATGAAAAATGGAATCCTGAAAATGATAATTCAATATATTTGTTCTTTATTTACTTAATATGGTCGAACTATTTTACATTTAAATACCGGTTATTGTCCCCTCATGCTTTACGTTGGTTACATCCACGTCTATGTATTAGTATCAAGTATCAATGATTTTAGAACAATATGTTGAGCTTTCTTTTGATGCTCAAGACATCTTTTCTGAGACATGACACTGGGATGTTAATATTTGGCTGTCAAATATTGTCATGCTTTATGTATGTGTTAGGATAATTAAGGGTTAATTTGGCTATCAAGTTGTAAACTAAGTTAGGTCTATACTATTATTTTTAAAAGTCAGGTGATACATTGCCAATGGTGCTTCAAGCCATTGTTGATTAGCATCTTTATCTTTAGGTTCTTTGGCTTTGCTTTCCATGTAAACATGCGTTAGGCATTATGATGCTCATCAACTTTGAGGTCTCCTAGGGGGTGACTTCTTGGGAAGGTGCGGCAATTCAATTTCTGTCCATGGGGCAATCATCCACTTCATCCCAAGTATATGCCCCTCAAGCAGTGATTAGCCCTTAGAGTAGGCCTTGCCTTCATGATGAGCACCCACCCGTAGTATGGGCATCTATTGTGCATGTCGCTATTTGCCTTTAGGATACTGCCGGCTTCTGACTCATTGAGGTGAATGTTTTGTAGTGTCAGTTGTGCATGGCCTCGCAGAATTGCGGCTCTATGGCTGACATTTACAAAATTTTTTGCATATAAGAACTTTATGTAGTGTCGACCTAACTACTTGGGTTCGAGCGACTTCCAGATCTGATATGGTTGCTTTTACTACCTTTGCTACTCGTTTGAAATTTCACTTGGGACATTTTAGAAGCAGCCAAAGTCTGGTTGTTGTAGCTCTTCCTACTGGTTGCTGTATAGTCGTGAGTCATTAGGTATTGTCAAGCATAACCCATAACAATTGTTGGAAGATTTTTGTTGGACATCTCACTATATGCATACATGACCATGTGCATATATACATGTTTATATTTATGTTGTTTGGTAAATTCAAACATATGCATTATGTTTTGGTATATTGAACCATGAACAGTGAACACTACAACTTGGGATCAAAATAATTTTTTCAAGCGAGCTTTTCAGTTGCTTGTACTCTTTATTGTCATTTGCTTGATTGCTATCTATCTATAGTGTTCCTTGACTTTTCTGCATTAAAACAATGTTATCAGTTTCCTCAGTTAGTAGTATTTAGATCAATTTTGTTTTGATGTATTTAGATGACAGATGGAGCATGCTTCATTGTTTTTAAAGGTTTTAAGAATTCTTTCCTTCAGTATGGGAGGGATGTGGATATTGGAATTATTGACAAAGGTATGCCTTTTTTTTTTTTCCCCTTTTCCTTTTCTTTTCATGTTTATGAATTCCTCTAAGCAATAATGCAACCATGAATGTTGTGCTCTGCTTGCTGAACTGTGTAAATGTTTGCCCTATCTACATTAACATAAAAGGCTACTTCCATTATTTCAATTGAAATTTGTGACCAAGAGAAGTGAATGAGAAAATGAAATATTAGGGAACTGACGAAGTCTGGAACAATGAAGTGGTTAGTGAATATGTTGTAGTGCCAGTATGCCCTGATTGGCCTGAGAATTTGATAAACTGCAGCCAATGTGAAAGCCTCCAAAAGAATAATGATTGCTTCTCCTCATTTTTCTGTCCTTTTCTTCTTCTTTTCTTTTTGGTTTTGTGCTGATAGTTCTTCATTATTCAAGGTTTTATTTACATGTGATTATATGGTTTTTGGATTGGAGGCATAGTGTAAGATGTGATGAGTGGAGTCATACTGCTATAGCTACACCACATTTCCTTGGAGGATGTGACAAAAAATTGAGTTGATTAGAAGCTTCAAATGTTTTACCTTTACGTTATATTCAGAGTCTTCTAGATAGATAATATTGTTTAATAATTTTTTAGTATATTTTATTCTGGATTCAGGAGCTTATGGTTGGTTTCTTGAAATAGAGATATCTTATGCTTAATTGTTAGTGTTTAGAATTTTACGTTACGTACATAAAAGTTACATGTAGCTTTTTATTATTTTATATTTTGCAAAGGGTTGATGCATTTACTGATTGAAAAGATTTACATGTATGTGAATTTATCAACTCTCTTAGTTGATAAACTTCATTATTTGTGATACATATTTCAAATTGTTTTCAGTTTTAAGTACAATTATTATGCATGCTTATCAGCCTATCACAATAACATGCACCTTGCTTCACTCAGACTTGCTTTATGTTTTTGGCCTGGCGCTTAAACTTTTGGAGACGTTTGCACTTTAGCGCACCTTGAGCCTTTAATAACTGTGGTTCTAAGTATAATTTCATGGCATAGTACTCCTAAATACGTATACATAAAAAAAAACTTCATTATTTGTGTTACATATTTCAAATTGCTTTCAGTTTTAAGTACAATTATTATGCATGCCTATCAATCTATCACAATAACATGCACCTTACTTCACTCAGACTTGCTTTATGTTTTTGGCCTTTCGCTTAAACTTTAGGAGACCTTTGCACTTTAGTGCACCTTGAGCCTTTAACAACTGTGGTCCTAAGTATGATTTCATGGCATAGCACTCCTAAATACGTCGTTGTGGCGTGGTGGTATTGATGTTTATGACAATTTAAAGGGCATTCTCTCTTGGTTTATTATAGATTTTGGATATCTTTTCTATTCATAGTGTTGTTAGCTTCATAGGTGAATGTTCTAATTTTAATTACTTAGTTTACATCTTGTAGTGTGTTCAACTATTATAGTGCAATGGCAAGTACTCATCCACCCTGGCACTATGGTGGTGGCCTCTTGACAAAAAATGCGGCTTAAGGATGCCTACCTACTACCTCTCCCAGACCGTGCTCTAAGTGGGAAGCCTTGTACATTGGATACAACCAGTTTTTGCAACAGAAATAAGGACACCCTCGTTGGAAAATTGTACAACTGCATATTGTTATTAGAATATTCGTCAGCTTTAAAAAAACTGAATGCATCCTTTTTATGACCTCCAAATGATTCTTATTTAAAGCGTAGCCCTTGAAAGTATCGTTTGTAACCATCAGCAGCAGTGAAGGAACGGATCCCAAATGGAGACAGTACTGCTTACTAATTCACAGCTACAGTGGCATGGAAAAGTTTCTCTATCCATGAATGTTAGTGCTGAAGCCAAAACAATAAAAATAAAAGCTGAAGTTGGGCTAATTCATGTAAATTGTTTCCATATTCAAAATGAAGCTTAAAAAATACATTACAGACCATTTTAAGGTTGTTTGACAAATTTGAATGGCTATGAAACCTAGGCGCGGCTGCTTCATCTTGATTTTGCCATGTAAGAATTGAATCCCCAGACTGAAGGACTTACAGTCTTGTTTTGTTCAACTTTGGGTGCCGAAATTGGACTTCATAATGCTATTTTACTCCCTCTCTCTCTCTGTGTATCCCTCATCCCCTTCCCCCCCCCCCCCCCCGGCGGGCAACACAACACAACACAACAAAAAAGAAAAGAAAAGAAAAGGAAAACACACAAAAACCCCCCAATGTGTTGATTTGTTTGATATAAAAGTTTAGTTAGTTAGTCTTTTAGTGTTTATCTGAATTATTATTTTTGTGTATGCCGTGTATGCAGCCATCAAGGAGTTAGTGCAGCACAGCAAGAATGATAGCATAATGAACAATATGAAAAGCACTTGGGTGAAGCAAATTGAAGTCATTAAGGAACCCCATGTTTGCGGTTCCTTGCGAAACTTACTTCTTTACTTCCCAGGTAAAGGTTTCCTATTGCATGGTTTACCTATAATTTCAGCTATTTTTAATGTCACCATAGTTGCCTCTTCTACTACTCGAGGTTGTCAATCATATTTTTTTTTTGTCCATTTTCCTGTAACGTTGGGCTTTGCATTATTTGAGTTAATTAGGGGATGTGGTCAGGGGCGGATCCATGATTTTTGTTTAGTGGAGGCAAAATTTACATAGAACCATACACAATTTCTTTTTTAATTAACAATACATTTTTCTTAATAAACAAAGGGATAATTATATTTTAGGAAGCACGGACACTTTGCCGAAGCTCTCGTATGCGTGTCAGGCACCTTTAGGACACGGACACATGTTAGACATGCATTGGACACGTGTCCAACATGTTGTCAGACGTGTCTAATTTTTTTTTCTTCGGACATTCCGTGGACACGCCTGTTTGATTTTGGATACTTTGTGGACACAACTTAGACACACGTGTCTGATTTTGGACACTTTATGGACATGGCTGGGGCTTTACTACAAATTTTAAAAATAAAAGATGAGGTCTATTTTGTAATATTAAAAACTTGAATCTGAAAAATAAAAAAAGACAAAAAGGTTCAATTCAATCGATCGATCAATCGAGAGAGAGAGAGAGAAACCCTAGCCAAAGAACCCCAGTCCCTAGAGATTTGATCGACTCAAGGGGAAGAAGAAGAAGAACATCTATATAAACTTTCTGATTTTTGGTAATGATTTTTGGTTCTATTTTATCTTGGTTTGATATTTGCTAAATGATATCTTGGTTTACTTTATGAATTATGATCTTTATCATTTTTTATAGAATGAGATGTTGATAATTAAGTTATGGAAGACATGGTTCTTTAATTTTAATTAGTGTTATCTTGTATATTCTATTACCTTTGAATGATAAATTTATATATATATATATGGCATATAAAAATATATAAATTTATATATTTTTTGCCGTGTCTACATTTTTTTAAAATCGTCAATGTTTGCATATCCGTGTCGTGTCGTGTCCGTGTCGGTGCTTTTTAGATGATATTAAAGACGCCAAAAAAGATGCACCGCCTATGTACAAAAGTTGTACACAAAAACCTTATCAAAAATCTTAATCCAGATTTGACTGGTTAAGATTCAAAATTTCGATACGGGATTTTGGGATTAGATAACCAAGAGTCTATGAATACATATAAGAACGGTTTAATTGGAATTGTGTTGTTTATTTAGCCAAATAATGATGAGTTAATGATATACGTATATTTTCTGCTACAAGTTTAGTGATATTCAGTGGGGACAAATAGAGGTATTATTAAATTTAGAGGGAGGCAAATGTAAGTTTTTGTAAATTCAGTAGGGGCAAAACATATATTTGTAACCTAGGATCAAATAAATACACATAAATTTTTTTTAAAAACAGTGGAAGTAGCCAATCTAGTGGGGGGAAGCTGCCCCCATTGGACCTTTCTTGGGTCCGCCCTTGGATGAGGTATGCCATTGTTTTCTGGCTGATGTAACATGTTTTCCCGTAAAATAAACAAAATATCATGTTTTGTAATTATCATCAGCCATCTCATATGTTGCCCTTGGTTCCAACAAATACGGTGTTCATTACTTGAATAATGGAAGGGGACAAAAGGCCTGGTGGTGGATCTGATTAATAGGAACAAACATTTCAAAATTGGTCTACTATGTGTAGGGATGCCGGAGAGTGGTGGATCATTTATATCTTCCTTGTCAGGCAGTACAGGATGTACAGGCTCCTGAATCTTGTCTTCTCTATCTTTTCTGTTTGTGGGTGATTGCCTTAAATTAACTCTGGCTTGCTTTGGCTTGGTGGACTAGAGCAGGAAAAAAAAGCAATTATTGGGATGGTCTATAGTCTTTTGCTCTAAAAATCATTTTCTTGGTGGTTCAAATGATCAAAGAGTTAAGATAACAATTCGGTCCAATTCTTTGGTATGCCAGATATGAATATGCACCTGCTGATTGATTTATATCTATAATTCTATATACGATTAATTCTGCTATATGTCTGCTGCTTCAAGTTCTCCTGCGTGGAGGATTAAACGAATATAAACTTGTTCCAAAATTGAGGCTGAATAAATCGTCATCTTATGCCATTCGAAAAGCATGAATTTGTATCAAAATGAGTTTGAATAGTTTGTCTTATTACGTTTTTGATCTTTACACTTAGAAGTAGCTTGTAGGTTTTCTAGTTTCTTTGTTTACCTCATTGTCAGCTTTATGTGATAATAATAATATATAATGTAACTTCAAAAATATGCCATCTTCATTGCAGGCTGCATCTCTGTTGATGAAACGGGCAACCGCTTGTTCCTCTCTGACATCAATCATCATCGGATTATCATATTTGATGACAATGGAAAATTTTTAGATTGTGTATGTATGAGAGTACTGTTTGCATTACAATTGAATACAAGTAGTAATATTAATCAAATAAAAAATAGAGGGGAAACAAATGGATTTATTCAGACGTACACTGCTGCAGATCGGTTCTTCCCCAGGCTTTGAGGATGGAGAATTTGAATCTGCCAAGTTAATGTGCCCTGCAGCTTCTTTCTATCATGCAGCTGAGGATTGCCTATATTTTGTGGACTCAGAGGTATGTGCCTAGTATTTTTCTGAGATTAGATACAGCTCATTAAAAGATAACTTTTCAGTTACTGGGCTTTTATGTATTGAGTTACCTGTATTATAATGCATCCTTTAGGCAATGTTTGGATGGTAGGACTAGAAGATAAGGAATGGGTATCTTGTTTGCCAAGAACCCCATTACCAGTAGTGAGATTCATGTGTTGATGCCATGCATGGGTTTGGAGCAGTCAGAAATTGAACCACTAGAGTGATAGGATTCTAAATATTGCAGGCCTGCCTGTGCTTTTCTTCTTTAGTAATCCAGGAATGCTAGGTTTCCATGGGTGGGTATGGGGAATCACAGGGATGAGATTCCAACTTAGTTTGCCCCATTCCGCCTTGAATTGATGATCTGAAATGGCTTTTTTAATCTTAGATACATTATGTAGACAAACAGTGGAATGAAATAGACCTGCAATCGGATTCTCATTCCTAATCTTCATTCCTGTCATCCAAACCTCGTCTTGGTAACAATTCTTTTTCTGTCAAGCCTGTTAAATATTTAGAATATATGGTGGACATTAGAACCTAGGTTTTCACTGGAGAACACGCTATCATTTTTTTGGGATGGTTTTTTTTTGTTGGATGGGGGTTGCGTTTGTATGAAAAGATAGGTCCTCACTAATGCAGGAACAAGGAAACATGCAGAGGAAAAAAGACCATTAAATAACCAGGACTTTGTGGATGCACAAATATGGCGATCTAGACACCCATGTGTTAGGTACAGGTGGCAATGACGTGCAATAAACACGTGGTAGGTTGTTGATTGCCTACAAAGGGAAAAATAAATTGTGGGTCACCGCGGCTAGCACTTTTGAAACAGAAGTGTACCATATTTCTGAAACATTTGCTGCAAACTGAAATTACTAAGCATGATCATTCTCTGGTGACTAAGCATAGCACTTCATTCCTCATGGGGCTAGCTACCTTGGACCACCAATCCAATAGATAGACACTTCTCCATATTTGGTTATCTAGAAACTTTTAAAAGCTTGGTTTCTTTGTCTACAAGACAAGGATTCCCACCAAAAGGGAGCACATGGAACCTCTAACAGCCCAACACTTCCCTATTGGTCTCCTAATTTCTCGAACATGCGGTTACATGCATGTGCCCCCTTGTATAAATAGAAGTTCGTACTTCTCTTTCAACACACTAGACTCCATCTTCTTCTACTCAGAATTATTCATAGTAATCCGAGATCTCACTGCTACTCTCTCACTCTCTAGATCGCTTTGTCTCTTGACCAATCTCTTTTAGTGTTTCCAGTGCCTCTGATGTGTTTTACTTTTGCCACCTCTCTCCACCGTGCTACCAATCTTTTTTTATTCTTCTTTAATTTCTTTTGTTTAAGAATGAATATGAAAATGATGTTTTTTTTTGCACTGCTGCACATAAAATACAGTCACAAGACGTTCTTGAGGGGAACACCAAGAAAGTCGTGCACATGTAAGTGCTTAAATACCTGAGTTTGTACAGGAGACAGTTCAATGTTTTTTCCATGATAATTTCCAACATAAGAAATTTCTAAAACTAAATAGAGAACTTGTGCCTTTGAAGAATATTAATTTTCTTTCATTATGTACTTTTAAAGGAATCCTCTCTTGCATTTAAAAATAGCTCAGAACATAAACCCATCTATATAATCTACATGAGCCTACCCTACTCCTACCACTTCTGAGAGTTCATGGTGTACTGCATTCTTGTTCTTGTTCTAATACCAAACAGTCTGCGATTCAGGTGGCATGGCACACGGATCTTTCTCTTTTTTGTTGTCATCTCTCCCAGGGTTTTTTTCTTCTCTCCATATATTAATAACTTTTGCCCATTAAATGAACTATTGTACACCATGACCATATTTACTTTTCTTTAACATAATATATCATTTACTGTCTTCTTTTGATTGTGGAACGAGGAAACACGATTCATGCAGCTGACCACAAATAATTGGTACAAAGCTTTGTTGAGTTTAGTTGTCTGCTTTTGATTGCTGGACATACACTTTCAGCTAGAAGTAATAGCCAAAATGAGCTGCATAAATTTTGTACAAGTACTTATCATTTTCAGTTAATCTTTTTACAAAAGCTTCAACTATGATTTTTAGTGCTTGATTACCCATTTTTTCCTTTCTTGTTTAACTCCTTTTGTAATCCTTCAGCGTCACGACCTCACAGTAAAATAAACTTTTCTTGAAGTCATAATTGTTGTATATTTGCACTGGTGTCTAAGTACTTCTTTTCATCTATTGGATTTCCCTGAAATTCAAAACAAAGGGATATCAAATCTTGTCTGCTCTGAGAACAGTTACTTTGTGTTGCCGCGCTTGTTGTTCATTTTGAGAAGTAATATCTATCAATATTCAGTTCGGCATTTTAACACATCATTTATGTTTGTTCTTCCCTGTCACTGCAGAACCATGCTGTCAGGAGGGCTAATTTGGAGAGGAGGGTTTTGGAGACACTCTATCCAGTATGCAATGCTAATAAGGAAAATAACAGTCTCTGGAGCTGGATCATGAGTAAGCTCTGGATGAAAAAAGATGTTGACACAAAGTCTGAAAATTTAGATTCAGAATCATTTTTGTTTCCTTGGCATCTGCTCAAATCATTGGATAATGATCTCTTCATTTTTAACCGAAGGTAAAAAAAAAAACATATTAATTTCCTTCTCTCTCAAAAATTAAACAACGGTTGCTAGTTTCTTTCCTTGTCAAAAAAAAAGAAGTAGCTAGTTTCTTTTGTTCCAACAACCCAAATTACTTACATAAAAAGAAAAAAAACTTCACCCATATTAATTTTCCTGCAATAATACTTATAAAAAAAATAAAAATTTTCGTTCAATAATATTGTATATTAATATAATCCCTTTTTTTAATACTTACTGAGTTTCTTGCTTGGATCTTCACTGGGGCATATTATTTGGAAACACACTTTTGGTACTAACTGGGAATGTCTAGGAAGTGAATTATTCTAGAGCTAATGTAATGATATTTTACTTCCAATTTGCAAAGCAAACTAAAATGAAGTAAAAGTGAGGAGTAAGAACTGTACACTTTTATCTTCAGTTGGCGAGGGAGAATAAAATAAAGAAAAAGTAAGAGTTATTATCTGCCAAGGATATTTATAAGGTATGATTATATATATATATATGAGAAAGCCATAGGATGAGGGGTAGATTGCTTAGGTCAAAATCCCCATCTGGCCTTTATTCTCAGACTTCAGTGGTATCATTAGTGTTGCTCGTTGTATATGTTGTGGATATTGAAGTCAAATGGAATGACTGCAACGGTGTTAGTGAGTTAACAACTCGTTTCAGTAAGCACTATCATCTGAAGGATCTCCAAAAACTCATTTTCTAGGTGTTGAACTGTCTAGATCACACGAAGGTAAATGTCCCTTGTAGATAGAGTATATCACTTCTCTGTTGGCACCTAAGAAGCACTGACAGTCCTGAGGACACTCGTCGGACAAGTGTTGGACATGCCTTCAAACCTGCCCTATTATTTTTAATTTGTTTAGAACCAGACACACTTCAAACGTTTGAGGGACCCTCGTGTCCCTCATTCAAACACACATGAAATACATTACAAGTTTGAAGAAAATAACGTAGGCTTCAGTAATAAATAAAAACATTGTGAATTTATACTTAATTAGACTTTTAAGCTATGGAATACATGATTTTTAATTTTACTTAGTGTCATCTTGCAATTTTTTATTATCTTTGAGTAAAATATTCATATATATAACACACACACACATATATATATATATTTTGCCGTGTTCCCTCCGCGTTGTGTTCTGCATTTTTTAAAATTGTTGTGTCATGGTGTATGTGTCATGTCGTGTCCTTGTTGCATTTTCGCGCGAACATGTTGGTTAGGTTGGCAGTGGTTGACATGTTCAGTACCAACTAGTCACACACTAATATGGACCTGTAACATCAAATGTGAAAGTGAACAAGATAAACTACATAGAGACAAGAGGGCCGGTGAGGTGAAAGCCTCTGATGCCGACTGATTGAGGGAGGTTGGAAAGCAGTCTCTCTGGTGGAAGACAAGGTGATGGGGATCAAACGAAGGAGTTCAGCAGATATTATAGACGGAGAATGCAACTTAGAAATTAAGGTTAAGTTATTTAGGAGTTTTGATAGGATTAGAATTTTATTATATTTTGACAATTTTGTTATATCTTTGTTTCCTGATTAACAATACCTAATATAGGTATATATTTATCTTACTGTGAGTACGAAGGAATTGATCAAGTTTTGGCATATTGAATACACAGATTATTTTGCATCTCTCTCTCCTTCGGATGACTCTCTCTCTCTCTGATTTCTCTTTCTTTCTTTTCGCTTCTCTGTTTCTTCTTCTTCTTCTTCTTCTTCTTCTTCTTCTTCTTCTTCTTCTCTCTCTCTCTCTCTCTCTCCCCCCTACTGGTGTTTCGTCACAAAGTCTAGCTTTCAAGCTTTCTACTCCGAGGCTTCCGTCTACAAACAGGGGGATGAGGTACAAAAAGATACTGAGCAATAGACTTGTTATCAAACTTGTATCATTGATGCACTTCTGGGGTTGATGAGGCAATTGAAGCACTCTTCATATCAAACTCGCTTGGAAGTGGCATTTACATGTTAGACTCTATCAAAAGGTGCCCTACAGGACACCTTTGCATTGGAGGTCACTGGAACAGGATGCCAGTTGTGTAGATAATCAGTTTGATTGGTGTTCTGCTTCAAATTGTTGTCACTTCTCTATTCTAATCTTTTGAATGGAGGATTAAGAAGTTTCAGTCCCAAAGTAGAAATGCTATTTTTATGAGACCAGGTTTGCTTAGGGAGGAAGTATAATAAAGGTGGTTGTCTCTTTGTTAGAACTTTAGTGATGAGTAGAGGATAACAACTCCATATATGATGTTGAGGGATAATTTACTTCAGCTAGGAAAAATCATCCATGTCAAGTTTGTTTTAATTTGGTGACATTATGGTTGAGCTTGAGCGAAAATGTTGGAAGATATGGTGTCCTGTCCATATAAAAGGCCTTCTTCTTGTTGCCAAGTTGTTGCTTAAATGTTTCACTATGTAGAAAATTAAACAATATAGAAGGAAAAAAGTGGGTAATGGGTAGTTCTTAAAGACGGTGGTGAGGGATCCACTATCCTGTGATCTGATCATTATCAGGTATTAATCCATTATTTGGAATGATGGTGAGTAATCCAGTGATCTTATCGTTCTGGCAACAAAATGAATCATTACGCCAGCGTATGTTTTGAACGGTGTTAGTTCGGTCTCATGTTCATGGTGTTGATATTGATGGTCATCATGGGCAAGGAAGTTCATGCCTTCAGCATTTGTGTTTGTTTAGAGGAGGGAAGGGCATAGGGAAGGATTTTGTTAATTCAGTCATGGTGAGTTTAGAGGAGCTAGAACAGCTGGGGCCCCAAATTTGAACTGAATGCATGTTTTATCATAGTGGAAGTATCTGCTGTTGTGTTTGTATAATTTCTCTCAATTGGATATTAACAAGTAATGTTTAATGGACATTTGCAGTACCCAGTAATTGCTCTTGACGTGTTGCTTATTGAAGGGAAAAATAGTTAATGAATGAATACATTTTAGATTTTGATCTCTTCACTAACATCTACTTTGTTTTCATCATTATTTTCTCTCTTAGTCATCCAGAAGACTTTCTGTAACTTGATCTAGTCCATAAGCCTTGCATTATCCACTTTCTACTGTGGCTATTTGATATGGTGGATATATGGATGGCAATCGGAGCCAAAAAACCCGAACCCCACTTCACCTCTCCTCTAATAGAAAGGATTTAGAGTATGAATAAACGGGTTAGGGGCAAGGTATGGGGAAGAAAGCAAAACCCGACGCGGGTTTGGAACAGAGTAGGTTTTAGGTCACCCTATCCCGAATCCGTCCCGATTATATTATGAAATACCTAAATAATCATATTATATTTAATTATACAAAATATCCTTAGTATATAAATAAATATTAGGATTCTAATGTTACTGTTTATTTTTAGATTTTAGGCTCTTTCTTTCTCAATTGTATATTGTATTAGAATTAGCATAATTTGTATTATTTTTTATTTTTAGAGATTTATTTTTGTTTTAAATTTTTATAGAGGGTGAACCCGTTTAAACCTGAGCCCCGATTAACTTAAATGGGACGGGGTAGGGTGGAGAAGTTCAACCCATCACGGATTTGGGACGGGGTATGGGGAGGAGTTTTCCTATTAGGGGTGGGGTAGGATTTAGTCAAACCCGTACCGAACCCTCCCCGTTGCCATCCCTAGGTGGATATGAGGCAATTGTTCCCTTTTTCCTACTCACCAACATGATAAGCCCGGGCAAATACTTAAATTATATGGTATGGTGTTGGAGTAGATTTGATATTTTGTCACGTTTTAAGTGTTGAATGCAATACCAGTGGTTCTTGGCTATATGGGCTATTAGACAAAAGGTATTTAGTTGTGCAATCAAGCTATTCTTTTATGGTTTCTTTGCACTTCTTTCCATCGAGAAAAGAAGGCTCTAATAACACACTTATTGCAAAATTTTGAGCAATCTTTTGGATTAGAACAACAATTTCTTAAAAATTCTACCATTATTTTTTCAATTTAATTTGTGATAGGTAAGAGTATGCAATGTTGTATCCTAGTGAAAATTTCTTTTCCTCTTTAGTGGCTCCCCAGTTATAGTGGATTTGGTTTGCATGGCATATGTATGCAGTTCTGGCACATATCCATGGTGATTCAAAAGGATTATCTGTTTTTGTATTTTTTCTTCCTGGATACACCATGGATCCTTTGGCTTGGTGCAAGAATGAAACAACTCTTTAAAATTAGGCAGATATACGCCTTGAGAAAAGGGGTAGGGGTGAATATTTCCCTTTTTGAGTCCTTCCCATGATAATGGACCTAGCTGGTGCTATTTGCACCATTTGCGTTCTCCTTAAAATTTAAAAGGGCTGTGAAAATTTTCCATTTGATTGAAATTTCTCTGAAAGCTTGAAGTAGATTTAATGAAAAAGTAAGTGTTTTTAATAATTTTAAATCTGAAATTTAAAAAAAGAACTTCAAATATTTTTGCAATGATCGTCAAATTCAGAACAATATGTGGTGAGGTTCAACTTCCCATTGAATGTGTGACTAGAAAGAAAGCTGGTGGCTCATCTTCAATATGCCAATTCTGCCACCAATGTACTTATGAATTGTCCAGTATAGGTACCGGTTGAATTTTTAAAATAACCATGCTCCCTCTGTTGACCTGCATATCCATGTCTATCTCTACTCATTTGATCAGAGCTTTGAAGCCACTGACTTTGAATTGTTTTATATGCAGCTTTGAAACTTTATGGATTATGGATTTGGCTTCAGGGGTGATCAAAGAAGTTGTCAAAGGTTTCCAATCTACAACCAACCCTTCCCGGGCCCCTGTATACATTTTTTTAGCTGACAATGTCATTTGTTAACTTATTAATTATGTACAGGATTTCCAAAGATTCTGGAGACCTGTGGACAGATGATCCTGGAGAAATCATCACTTTTGAAGCAGATACCAGGTGATTGGTTGCAGCAGCTAGTGGGTAATAATTGTCCATTGGGGGGGATTACATATGCTGGTCTTATGTCTTCATTAGCAACGTTTCAGAATCATATAGTCATTTGTGATGCAGGTATCAAGACTTCAGTGGATGCATTACTTTCTACTTCTATTTAGTTGTTAAACTTCATCTATATGATTTATCTTCTGACAAGTGTGTTTGTGAAGTCGGCCAGAGGGTATTGAAACTCGGTAGAGAATCTGGATTTATTTCAAGTTTCCACTTCTCAAACTTTGGGATCCTTGGACTTCCTTATTGGGTGTCATCCTCTTTGGAGAGAGTTTATTCTACGTAAGGATATTCTTTTTATCTAAGTGAAACCATGTAACTCAATTTCTTTCCACCCGTTATGTTTTTGTATTCCCCTGATTTCTCCATTGATGTTACAGTGGTGAAGTATTATCAGAAGTTCACATTGATCACACTCAATGTTTCAGTTTGTTGCCAGGTATTTTACTCTCTGCTGTATACACTCCACAATATGATTATATTGGAGAAGGCGTATTCACTGTCTGTTGCACTGTGCAGTTGTTAATATGGTTTCAGTAGTTTTCTGTTAGAATGCCACAAACAATTGGTAACTTGACATTATGTGTTTTCTATTATATGTAAAAATTAGAATTGATTGACCCCACCCCGGCTTATTATAATTTTAATTTCCTATGTTACTGTGCTTATTGGTTTGTCTGGTAGTAACAAAAAAACGATTACCTACCCTGCATCCCTGCCCCAGTAAGAGAAGGACAGAAAAAAAGCCAAAAAAAGATAGGAAGGTACTTTTTCTTGTAACTGCTACCACTGTGGTTAAATATTTAGTTACTGTCAAGATGGATTTTAGCCAGGCTCTTTCAGGGTTGGGCAGTGTGACTACCTGACTCCTTGGCAGTGTTAATTTGTGCTCTCTTTATCTTATGGTTGGCATGTGCATACATAGCCTCTCCCTCCCTCCCGCCCTCCCTCCTCTATTCTCTTTCTCGCATACACACGTTTAAAAAGCTGCCTCAGACGAGTGTTCTAGTCACATGCCTTGGTGATGTTACCTTATGACATGAATTAATTGTGATTTGGGTGAATTACAATTCTTATAAAAGAATTTTAGAGTGCCTTATTTTTTAACCAACCTGTTGTCAATATCTGTCAGATGATGGTACCTTGGTGGAGTTTTTAAAATGTCAGGCATGATCTTGATATCAACAGTGTTCCTCTGTCAAGTTTGCAATTGTTGCTTAGAAAGTGAATGTTTGAAATACTCATAAAGTCCTCGAATATTTTATATTGGAAAATGTGTAGATAAATGCTGATCAATCATAAGAAAATGTTCATGCCTGATATGTTATATGTGATATGTTTTCACAGGCTCATAAGGAAGCAGAAATGCTCACCCCTAGACCTGCATATCTTTTTTAACAATTGTGATCGAATCATTGCTATTGTTTAAGGGGAACCACCTTTTTATTTTTATTTTTAAAGATAGTCTGGTACGTCTGGTTGATTTTAACACTTCATCCTACCACAATCACATTACCTACTGTTGGGGCATTTTGCTGATTTCAGACCATTTTGTCCCTGATGAAAATATAAATGCCATGACATTTGCTGGCATTGTTTGCTGGGTCTTCTGTGCCTCGGTTGTCGTCTGTGAAATGGTGTCTTTGCCTCGGTTGGGACTAGGATGAATCAAGCATTGTTTGCACATCAGAAATAACCGGTTGAGGAGAGTATGATGTCTGTGCTTCTTTTGACACTCAGTTCAACTTTTCCCTTGATTTTAAAGGCAGTATCAGTTGTCAGATGTCAGTGGTCTTGGTACAACATGGCACTTGATTATCGGGTCAATGTGTAACAGGAGTTGTAGTAGGAGCTTTAAATATATTCTTTTTGCTAGCAAACCTGAAAGCTTACTGGTGCCCCGTTTTCTTCTAAGTTAACTAATACACCTACTTCAACTCCAGTTTACAATATTTAATGTTTCTAGTAATACTTACAACCTGTTTGGAACTAGGGGAAAGAAAGGGAAAGGAAGGAAAAATAATAATTTTCCCCCCTGTTTGGTTTCTAGCTTGGGAGGGAAGGGAAAGAAAATTCAAATTACTTTGCTTACAATTTCTCTCCCGCTTGTATATTTTATGGCCACTGTATTTTTTAAGCTGATGTCAGTAACAAATACTTCATACTAATAACCTCTTCATTGCTCTCAATACTAAAATGGGACTCAATTTGAAAAATTGGAAGATTAAGTTTTAATACAGTGACATATCCCTTGATAATGCGACAGCATAAGATCCTGAGTCAAACCTCTGAGAATGAAATGTAATTTTTTGGACTTCTTTTTGGAGACTTGAATAAAGTTGATGTCTTGATTACTAAAGAGTAATTATGAAGCAGAAATGAAGTTGCCTAGCTTTTAAATGGGAGATTAGGCAAAAGATGAGGAGAATGAGGTGCGGATGTGTTCGTGAAGCACCTGTGTACCTCACTTTCTTCAAAGCACCACAAGGGTGGTTTAAGCATCACAATTATCAGTACAGTTGTGGATTATAGTCTGACTGATATTATCCGTCTATAATAGCAAAAGAGCCTTTGAATGTCACACATCGGCATTACATAATGGTGTCAGCTCATTATTAAAATTTTGTTCATTCATCAAGATTCTCTTGCAGTTTTTTCTGTTATATATATATATATATATATCCCAACTGTTGGGTAGATTGATTTTCTGACAAAATGCCACCTATGTCACTTTGTGGGTATAAGCTCTACAGTTTTGACACATTAGTCTTAAGATTTGGTGTTCATGGAAGTTGCTGAGCTTTCATTTTTCTTCTTTGCAAGGTTCTTTTATTTTAATTTTAGGGTCAATTTTGTCTGTGATCTACGTTTAAATGATACTTTAGTGATGTTTGCATGTAAATCTATTGAGATTTTGGAATTTTAGTTCTTGAAGTCCCCTTGTCCCTGATAAGTGAGGGTGGACTGGGTACATACCCATCCTTGGGCATTAACTGCAGAAAGTGGCTGCTGTTATAATCGAATCTGTGTTTTCAAGCTCAGCATCCTGAGCTTTTGTTATTACATGAAGCAATAGATTTTTTGTAAAGAACGGTGAAAGAGATGAACTGCCATGCATGTGGGTTAGAAGGTGGAAGTTGTACTATAGATTTCAGTTAATATGATTTTTGTGTTGCTCGAGTAAGCTATGATCGTATCACATAATGTCTCTGATGTCAAAGCATAAGATAGATGTTGGATGTAAAATTTCATGGATTAATAGCTCTGGTGACCCTTGACTTTGCATTGCATGAAACAGGGAGGATTGACATACAGCTGAATGTAGATATCCCTGAAGATACTGAGCTTGTTGAACCATTACAAGAAGGTTGTGTATGGCGCCAGGTAAGAGGGGCAGCTACTGAAGTCTCAGGAGCAGAGAGCGAAGTGGCATCCTCAGAGAAGGTGTCTACCCTGCAGAGCGTTTTATCCATGTCATATATTTTACTTCGTTTATTTTTATAAAATAAAAAAAATTTTGAATTTTATTGAACTTTATTCTTGTGACCATGAGCAGTAGCTCAAAGAGTTCATCCCTTGTGTGTATACAGGCTGGTGTTGCCCAACAGTGGTATGATGAGTTGGATAACCTTGCCTTTTCAACACCGGAAGTAGAATTGAGCTCTGAAGAGGGAAGCACTTCCGATGGGAACATACAAGAAGGGGGAGTTTGCATTGATTGTGCAGTCAATACTAGTCCCGGAACAAGTGAAGTATGCTTGAAGTGCATTTCTTTTAACTAGTCAGTTTTAATATATATATTTTTTTTTTGGTTCATCGGAAGGTATTACAAGGAGGGCCGAAGTTGGGAAGGGGATCTGGGGGAAAGGGGGGTTTGAACTCCTGACCTCCCTAATAGAGGCCAAGAACTCTAGCCAACTGGGCTAGCCCCAGTTGGTTAGTCAGTTTTAATATTTCAGAAGAGAAAATGTTGACATATTTTAAATATGTTCTGTTCCAAACACAAAGTAACAGAGTCGCACCTAAAGGGAAGCTGTGGGCATGTGGGAGGATGCTTATGTAGTTTAGCCAGCATGTAATGTTACAATTTACTCTGATGTATTACTTTGTAATTTCTGATTCTCATGCAGGTTGTCATTTATGCGGCACTTTATTTAAAACTGAAAAGAAATCCAAATTCAAGGGAGGACAGTAAGGAGAAAAAAGCAGCTAGAATAGCAGATATTTCGAACCCCAAGAGAGCAGGCAGGACGGGAAAAGACCCGTGTGTTGAATTTTTGATGAAATCAGACAGTGATCTGGAAGAACTCATATTCATGAGACCTCTACACGTGAAACTAAAGATTGATTGCCGTGACCACCCAAAAGCAGATAATTCAAAAGACATCATTTTAACAGACTCTTCCATTGAGGTCAATGTATCTCTTAATTAACTTATATAACACAGTTGATATGCCTGTAACATTATTGTGCTGTAGAAGTGTTCTTTAAGTTGATGAGAAGTAATATAGTTTTGTTTTCATTTGGTTTTCTGAAAGCACAGGGTACTGGTTGCACCTATGGGTGTTCAGCTTGTCATTTTATACCCCTACTGTAGACTTGCATCTCTTGCATCAATGCAGTATTGTATTGATCAGCTGACCGAATGACAAATTTTTTAAGTCACATGCGTTTATACAAATGGAAAATTTGTAGATTTTTTGGTAGGGAATGATGTGATTGAATTAAGGTATCTCGCTTTTAAACAAAACATGACTTAATTGTAACTAAGTCATCGTAGCATTCGGTTTTTTCTCTATAATTTTTATTTTTATTTTTATTTAGAGTTTTGCACAACTTTGTGAGTGGGCTAAAGTTTGGACATCAAGTCTGGAATTACAAAGATGAGCCCAACTTAAAATTGGTGGGCTTGGTTGGAATCATTTGAGTAAGGCCTTAGGCGAGTCAGCCCAATCCAACCCTCTCCTCTGTTTTCATGACAAAGTGCTCTTAACAATTATATCATGGGTCATTTGATTTTTTCCCAGCAGCATATACTTTGCACACACAGAGGAGAGAGAGAGAGAGAGAGAGAGAGAGAGAGAGAGAGAGAGAGCATGAATGAACAGACATGCCCGGTTCATCAAACTCGGCCTCGACACAAACCCGGTAGTCGCTACTCGACTCATCAACAACTACATATCATCATCCCAAACTACGAGCTCACTCAGTCACGCCCACAAACTGTTCGACCAAGTCCCTTGCAAGGACACAATACTATGGAGCTCCCTCATCTCGGCCTACACTCGCTCCTTCCAGCCCCACAAAGCCCTCCAACTCTTCTCCCTCATGCTCGACTCGACCTTCCGACCCAACCATTTCGTCTTCGCCACTGTCGCTCGCGCCATCGCCTCTTCCCCAGAAAACCTCCAGGTGGGTCGGACCGTCCATGCCCGCGCCGTCAAATCAGGGTTTATACCTGCCAATGTCGTCGTCGAGACGGCCTTGGTAGATATGTACTCAAAATGTGGTATGATTGACTGTGCTTGTAAGGTATTTGATGAAATGCCGGAGAGAAATTTGGTTACTTGGAATGCAATGATTGCTGGGTATGTTCATAATGGCATGGAAATTCATGGGTTGGAGTTATTTTATAGGATGAAGTGTATTGAATTATGCTTACCCGATGAGTTTACTATAGCCACTGTATCAGCGGGTTGTGCGTGGGCTCAAGATTTGGTTTTAGGCATGCAAATTCATGGGTACGCCATAGTTGGTGGGTTTGAGTCGACTAGTGTCAATCCGATCAGTAACATGTACTTCCACTGTGGGGAAGCTTCTTCTGCTGAAAGACTTTTAAATGGAATGGAAGGGAATGTTGTTTCAAAACTTATAAGGATCAGAGGTTACGTCTTTAATCAAAGATATGATCACGCGATTGATTATATTGCTTCTGAGAATAACTTTGCCGAAATTTTTGAAGTTGATGGCACTATGTTTGTTCCTCTTTTGACGGCATGCGCAGAGCTCTCTTTGCTCAAAGTTGGAAGACAAGTCCATGGCCTTCTTATTGCAATGGATAATTCTTATTTTAACAATTGTTCATTGGAAGATGGTGGTGCAATTATTGGAAGTGCTTTAATCAATATGTACTGCAAGTGCAGTAGTGTTGGTGAAGCTCGAAAAGTTTTTGATGCTTGGCCACCTGCCCAACTCATTGCCCTTTGGAATTCAATGATATCTGGTTATATTTATAATGGTTTAGTTGAAGATGCTAGGGCGTTGTGGGAAGAAATGCCAGAGAAAAATGTAGTTTCGTGGACGAGCATGATATCAGGGTATGTGCAGAACGGTATGCCTCAAGAAGGTTTAGATTTACTAGCTAAAATGTATTCCTATGGGGATTTGCCTAGAGTAGAAGGAAACTGCTTCACCTTTGCAGTGGGTCTTGAAGCTTGTAGCCGTATAGCAAACTTGGAAAGGGGAAAACAAATTCATGCAAAGCTCATGAGGACATTAACAAAAGCTGATATCAAGAATGTGGTCATTGGAACGGCTTTGGTGGATGTGTATTCGAAAGCAGGTTACTTGTCCTATGCACAAACTATTTTTGATTCCATGGCGGACAGAAATGTAGTTGCATGGACATCTATCATAATGGGGTATGCAGTTCATGGGTTTGGTTTTCAGGCTCTTGAAATTTTCCAGCAGATGATGGAGATGGGCATTGAACCAAATGAGGTGACTTTTGTGTCTATCCTAACTGTTTGCAGCCATTGTGGTTTGGTGGATGAGGGGTTGCAACATTTTGAACTGATGAGGGAGAAGTATAGGTTAGTTCCAAGGGAAGATCACTACACATGTTTGATTGATATGTTGGGACGCGCTGGAAGGCTTGAGGAAGCATGGACTTTGCTGGAAGAAATTGAGGATGGAGAAGCGAGCAATGGATGTTCTAGTGGTACCATTTGGGCTGCTATGCTCGGGGCATGTCAACTGCATGGGAATGTTGAAATGGGAAGGAAGGTAGCTAAGAAGATGTTAGAGACGAACAATCAAATCTCTACTACTTATATAACACTTTCTAATGTTTATGCTGCGGCAGGGATGTGGAATGAAGCGTACAGAGTGAGAGAGAATTTTAGGAAAGAAGGTGATGTTAATGGAGAGCCAGGCATTAGCCGCATCTGCACAAACCTTGTGGTTTCTTGATCTAGGTTTCTGGACAGTTTCTGGTCACCAGTAATTTCAGCATGAACCATATTTGGACTATGCGACTTGTGGAAGAATTGAATTTGATCTTAATTATTTGATCAGCACAATTAATCTCTCTCTATCTCTCTCTTTTTGTTTTTTTGGCCATTTATTTGTTCGGATTTGTAATAACGGGTTTTTCTTAGTGAGAAGAAGATGAAATCATAGCATGTATTGATTTTTTTTCATTGTATAAGTTAATCAATAAGAAGGGAAGTCATGACTAGAACTATTAATTGACCTTATGATGGAATTACTCTAAATAATTTTAATCTCAATATGCAGAATGAGTGCGATTTGAGGCTGGTTTTTTTTATATGTTTGGGACAGATAATATCTGCTCCATATGTTGTTTCAGCTCTGTAAATTTTAGTCTGCTAACTTACTGTTTTTTTTTTTTTTTTTTTTTGGGTTACATGGTATCAAAACTTTCGATTGATTACTCTGATCTTGTGCAATGTAATTGTACATACGAATTACGAATTATGTAAACTTAATGCATTGTATGAATGATGATTTATCATAAAAGGTGTGAGAACGAATCAAACTGGGGCCTTATACTATTCTTAGTATGAGAACCAGCTAAATACTATGCCAAAAGAAAAATATAATTTATGTACCCAAAAAAGAAGGAAGGTAATTTTACGAAATATAGGCATGCTAAAACAAGTCAGCTTTTGTTTCTAACTTGACCTGAGGAGTTGGGTTTTCCAAACAGCCCATCACAACAGTGGAAATCCATATACTTGAAACAAAATTTCTAAAACAGAGATCATGAACTCCTAGGCCCTGTTTATTTGTGGAATAAGATTATGGAATAAGTAATACTATGTGATTAAGAAAGGGATGTTGGGGATAAGTAATACCATGATATAATGAGAGATTAATCATACTTGATTTAGTTAAGGTAGGATAAAGACTAAGTTAAATAATATCATATTTGGTATAGTGTTAATATAATATTAATATTATAATGCAACATATGGTACAATACATAACGTAGTATATTAAAATAAACTATAAATTTATAATTATAGAAGGGTAGGTGAAAGGGTCTTTTCATAGCTTATCCCAAGTCATGGAATGTGTAATACCAACCCATCTATGGCATTACACATCCCACATTTTGGGGATTGCATCCCCGGTTTTGAGATGTAGTCTCATACTATTTTTTTGGGCCAAACGGGGGATTTGTGGGCCTCACGGGATGTTATATTCAATCCTTTAACTCTTATTCTGCAAACAAACAGGCCCTAGGTTAATACCCCTAATCAGTCTTTAAGGCCATAAGGCCAGCCTCTTAATCTTTGCCTATCAAAGTACGACTCGCACATATTTCTATTGTTTTTTAAGGGTCTCCAGCTTATGTATTTCCATATTTTGACCGGTTGAGGCTGGCCTACTCAGACCTTCAAGAATAGAGAGAGATGTTTCCAAAAACAGAAGTAAAAAGAGAGTGAGAGTGGCGACGACGAACCGATATTTTGTGTGCTCAACCAATGGTCCACAACGGTATTAGAACCTGACAAACAAACCGTTCCAAACCCCCCGCCAAATTGGCCCCCACGTTTCTTTCTTTAGTCTTTAGAGACATCCCTTCAAATTCTCCTTTCCCTTCTCCCTCCACTTTCTGCGGAAAATTCAAAGGAAAGTGGCCCCATTTTCTTTTCGCTCTCCTCTAAACATGTCTTCCATTGGATGATCATAATGTCTCTTGTCCTCTCTAACCTTCCATTTTGATGTTTTCTAATTTGACCTTAGCTGTCTTACAAATTTATCCATCCTCCAACGTTTCGTGGGGGGTCTGCCTTATCTGGCAAATTTTTGACTACCCATTTCTAGGTTTCTTATACTTCCATGGCAGTTTCAAGTTTCAACACCTGGGTTTTGGTGAGTTTGGCGTCTCATTCTTGGCGACCTGTAAAACCTTTAGCCCACATTGTGTTTTTCTATGTTTTGCTTAGGAAGACGAGGACTTTGTAAATATTGAAATTCCAAAGTTCAATCCCAATTGAAAATTTTAGAGCTTTCTCATTAGGAATTCTAGTTCTCGTAAACAACATTCCCTGTGCTCTGGGTTTTCTGAATCAACAAAGAACCTTCTTGGAAATAGGCAAGTTTACATTACAAGTACGAAAAATTTCGAAAGTGTGCTTTCGGGAGAGTCATTTGATTGAATTTTAATTCCTAAGTTTTGGGTGTAAGGGATTCTGAGTTAAAAGTAATTCTTTTTTGCAATTTGTGAGGAAATCTTGTTCCATTTGGATCCGATAGCTTTGAGATATGAGTTGTTTTTCGTGTTTTTCATCCCATGAAAAGAAAGCAGCTAGGAGGGCAAATAGCAAGAGGAGGGGACCTGTGCCTGCTTCTGCTCCTCATTATAGAGAAGCCCCCACGCAGCCACGGCCTGGTAAGTATATATATATATGCACAAAACACACAAAGATTTGGAAACTTTTGTGTTGGGGGATGGTCACTTAAGGCAACAAATTCTATTCTCTTGTGCAGAGAATCCTAGAGGGATCCCAGCTGAAGCTACAAACAAAAAGGATGGCACTACTAAAGAAGCTGCCAACAATATTGCAGCACAAACCTTCACCTTCCGTGAGCTGGCCGTAGCAACAAAGAATTTCCGGCAGGAATGTCTGGTGGGTGAAGGCGGATTTGGCCGAGTTTATAAAGGCCGACTTGAAAAAACCAGCCAGGTGATAAAGAATTTCAGAGTTTAATGATCCCAATGTAATTCAGAAATACAGGCACTTGTGGGTTCAGTGCAAAAATTGTTTTGGATTTTGCATATATTAGACTCGATATCTGCCTTGTTTAAATTGGAATTATAGTAATCTTGGGTGAATTAATTCAGACTGTGGCCGTGAAGCAACTTGACCGGAATGGATTGCAAGGAAACAGAGAATTTCTTGTGGAGGTTTTGATGCTGAGCCTCCTGCACCATCAAAATCTGGTAAATCTTATAGGATACTGTGCCGATGGAGATCAGAGGCTTCTGGTATATGAGTATATGGCATTGGGATCTTTGGAAGACCATCTACTTGGTACTTTCTGTCTTTGCATCATTCTCTCTCCTATAATAAAAATTTTCTTGAAACCATGTTGAGATAAAATTAATGTAATTGGGATGTTCACAATATCTGTAAATGCTAATATCATATAAAATAAAATAAATTGTGGATGATGCCACTGAAAACTGAAGTATTGTCCCAAAGAATGTGATCCCACTTATTGAATCCTTAAATGAACAGACATTTTAAACTTCTAGCATCAAACAAAGAAAGCAACAGTCCTCATGAGATCAAGAAAAATGGATGATCAGATGGTCAAGTTTTTTTTTTTTTTTGGAATGTGATACATACATATATATATATACTTCTAATGTTCTAACATGAATTTTGCAACACCTTTTTCTTGAATACTTGTATTAATTCATAAAAAAAAAAAAATCCCCACTGTCTGAACTCAGCCTTCATTAACTGCATGTGAATTTTCAGATCTTCCGCCTGGTAAAACACCTTTAGATTGGGTTACAAGGATAAAAATAGCTCTAGGGGCTGCCAAGGGTCTGGAATATTTGCACGATAAGGCCAACCCTCCTGTCATATACCGCGATTTAAAATCATCAAACATCTTGCTGGACAGCAAGTATAATGCAAAGCTCTCTGATTTCGGGCTGGCGAAGCTGGGTCCTGTTGGAGACAAAACTCATGTTTCTTCGAGGGTGATGGGAACATATGGTTATTGTGCCCCGGAGTATCAAAGAACAGGCCAACTGACTGTTAAGTCAGACGTATACAGCTTTGGAGTTGTTTTGTTGGAGCTAATCACTGGACGGAGAGCAATTGACACCGCCAGGCGAATTGAGGAGCAAAACTTAGTTTCCTGGGTAAGTTCTTTCCAACCTCCTCTATTTTATCACAATGAACTAACTTATATATTGGGAACGAATATATAAGGAATGGTTAAATGTAATACATTGCAAATTGGCTGAAGTAAGAATACTCATAGGCATGGTAAAATAACCCGACGTACCTGCTCTGCTCCTATTGAGAATGGTATGAGGTGATATTAATTGAGGTGAGACGGATTTGAAGACAAGGTACAATAGCCTGTCCCAACCTGAAGCCGCTTCGTTTATACATATATATTTATTTTTTATATGTACATATTTTATTTAAATATAATGACTGTGATGTTTACTTTATTTGTGTGATTTTATTTCATACTTTGTTCATAATGTGATTGAAAAAATCATTAACATAAGTGGGGCTAGAAATGTAGGAGAATAAAAGTTACTATGACAGAGTGGGAATGGAGAGAGTTCCTACCCAAAACCCACTCTATTGCCATCTCTAAATACCCATGTTAAGCATTACATGGTCATTGTCATTTATAACTGCCATTGTAGGAGTGTCCTCCTTACATGAATACCATATATGAATATATATATATATATATATGAATACATATATATTTTTTTCATCTATTCCCTCCTCCTCCATCATCTTCTTCTTCTTCTTCTTCTTCTTCTTCTTCTTCTTCTTCTTCTTCTTCATGTGACTTGTGGCTTTATACTGGCCTTAATTACTTTCTTGTGAGCAGGCAGAACCAATGTTCAAAGAGCCAAGTAGGCATTCGGAGCTGGCAGATCCACTTCTGGGAGGAGACTTCCCTGTGAAAAGCTTGAATCAAGCGGTTGCCATTGCTGCCATGTGTCTCCACGACGATGCCTCGGTGCGTCCCTTCATGAGCGACGCCGTCACCGCTCTCAGCTACCTCGGGCTGGGACCCGATTCCGGAAACGTTTCGCCCCTGTCAGCTCCAGCTTCACCGTTTGATGATGATGATAGAGAAAGTCATCATCGTGATGAAGCTAGTGAAAGGAAGCGCCAAGCAGCAGTAGCAGAAGCCATGGAATGGGGTTCTTCTTCAAGGAATGAACAGCTCAGGTCACTGGCTTCTATTGGTTCTTCGGTGTAGAAGTAGTATAGTAGTATCTCGTTATATTAATTGGTTTATCTAAAATAAGGATACGAAAATTATGTACTTCTTTTGCTTCTCATTACTTCATAAATTCATATATTTTTTTTAGTAATACTATACATAAATTAATTTTTTTAATGCAGTAAGATTCATATTAAAAAATACATGAGAGACTCATTTACTTTGTGTTTTGTGGTAAAAAAAATAAGTTAGAAATTAGTTTATGTATAATATTTTTTAAATGTTTTTCAAATTGGGCTTTAACAGTGCTAACTCCAAGATAGAGCCACTATTTTCTCTCCTCTTTACATTCTCTTTGAATGTCGCAATATAGCCCACAATCTCCTTTTAAGTTTCAAGAGAAAGATGTTGGTATAAATATCTGTGTTGTATAAAGTTTTTCATATAATCTGTAGCCACTATAAAGTGAAATGAAACATAGTAATATTATTGTCATGTAATCACCATAAGGTGAAATCAACAACAATAAATAACGTGTATGAAATAACATAATATGATAGATTCAACAAGTCTCATATAATGAAATAATAAAATATGCGATGCAAGGGAGATCAAGTCGAGTGTTTCCCACTCTTAGCTTAAAACAGATTCGTCCCCTACACAGGTGCTCATAGGATGAACGGACGTCTATCTCCAGAATAAAATGATCACAATCTTGAATAAGTAGCACTACAATAATCAAGATTCAGCGAATCAACCTTTTGATTTTACTCTCTCAATATATGGAATGTATGCATCATGTATGATATAAAACAAAGAGGAATTTCTGTCTAATTTTACACAGAATTATGACATTTAATTCCATACAGAAACCTACGACGTTTCTGATAAAATCAATATGATATGAAAATGAATACACTACATTTTCTACACAGAAAATCAGCAGTAATTCTGTAGAATTTCAACCTTGAAATTGACTATAGAAACACAGAAGAAAGTGATATAATTTCCACAGAAATTAATCACACCGAATATAAAATTAACCGAATAAAACCTGGACAGAAATTCGTGTACGGAATTTCTAAGACAATCGCCAAAATTCTGAACTGAATGAAGCGTCAGAATCTGTCTGGAACAGTCGCCGGAATTCTGGATAGTACTTCACCGGAGATTCACTGTTGAATGTCCCCAGAATCTGGGCACGTCGTCGAAAGCCGAGAGAGAGAGAGAGAGATGGAAAATTGCGTATAAAATTCTATTAAGTTCTGTTTTGTTCGGAGGGGGATTCTTTCTATATATAGAAAGAATCGCACCCCTTCGAAACGGTGCCAGCCAAACGCGCCGTTAGGAAGGGACGCAACCATTGGAATTCAAATTCTGAACCGGTTCGGTTCAACCCAGTTCACTCTGGTATGGTTTAACCCGCGTCTAAAAATATTAAACCGGCCCAAACCATTTTAATATTAATTTAACCGTACCCGAACCGAACCGAGCCAAGCCGGCCGGACAGACGGGCAGGCGGCGGTGGCGGCGCGCGCGCGTGTGGTTTATTGGGTCAACCCATGGGTTCCATAGGTCCTCCCCCTTCCACAAAAGTGGGGTGCCCCTTGGGGCCCAAACCCATCTTTAAACTTAGCCTTTATATACCCATCACTTTTCCCATAGAAAATCAATGTGGGACAAACCTTTATTTCCACCCATAAACCATACTCATGGTACCTACTTTGGACACCATTATCTCATTCAAACCTCCATGGATTTGAGCAAGTAAATGCTTGTTCTTCATCTTCTCATGAAGGAGAACACAAAGCATCTTGGACCCACTCAAAAAGACATGTGGGTCCCACCTTAACAATGGCTCAAAGTTGGTGTTTACACCAAATATTCCAACAGAAGAATCTGAAGTAGTTGACACTAAGACTCATGATCTACAACAACATTATGAAGTATAAGAAGAAAACTAAGAAGTGGAGAAGATGAAAATCATCATTTTGCTCTCACTCTCACACCTTGCGTTGAGAAAATATAATCTGAAAAGAACTCCACCATGTAGGCTGATGCTACTTCTAGCTCTGTCTTCCTTTAACGGACAAGTTGAAGAAGCAGACACCATGTATGTCTGATTCTGAAGACTCCCAGTGCCCACACTTACCCTGATCGAGACATTAATTGTCACACCCTCAACCCAATTAGACATTAATCATGTCACAGTAGGTGAGGCGTGATCGCACAGGTCACCGTACCTGCGAACGACACCTTAACCCATACTCGAAAATAAAATAACGCAGCAGAATAAACAATACAATGAGGAAAATATAATAAACTCTCCAAAGGAATACATTACCATTGGAAAATAATCAACATTCTTTCACAAAATTATTTACCATTATACAAAGTTAAAACATAACACCAAAACTCAACGTTTATATAAAATACAACCATGAAACTGAAAGTAAGACAATGGAGCTGTCCCAAGCCCCGTGACTCGACATCCTGACATCGACATGATTGCCACCACGACAAGAACCAAGACTGCAGTGAACCAAACTGTCATCTCCAAGTTACCTGTCAAGATAGTCTGTGTGGGTGTGAGCTAATTATCAACATGCTCACGATAGATAATTAAATTCATAAAGAATGATAATAAACACCCACAATGTACACGGTATAAATGATTAATATATATATATATATATATATATCATGGATGCCTCAATGCAATGAATGTATCACCCACATGTGCGCGCAATTTTAGATAACGTTGGCCCAATATTTCGATGGCGCGTTATCAGGGAATGCCCACCGTGGCACCCCCAGGCTAGTCCACCGTGACTAAGCCTTGGTTAACCCACAGTGGTTAACTCTCTCCAGTGCAATGCAAGGCACACAATATATATGGTATGCAATGCCACCATATATATAAAATCATCAATGTCTCCACAGAGCTTCTCATATAATATCACTTTCACCTCATATATAAACACCTTCAACACCTCATATGCATTCACCACCATTATATGAAAATAAACAATGCATTTAACATGAATAAGATTATCTCAAAATCCCACAATCCCACAATTAACACCAACACAGATAATAATACAAGCAATATATATTCACTTCTATATGAATAAGATTATCCTATGACCCCACCTGTCACCGCCCATACACTATGTCAAAGATAACTTCGGGGTTGACGTTGAAGGATCTTGCTCTCCGTTAGCTCCTATCACCACAACCGTATTAGTTTAGGAAACTCAATGTATACTACAATAATCATAGCTATAATGTCTATACAAACAAGTTATAACAATGAAATTATACATTAGAACTACCATATGCTAATCTCAATCACACTCCCAATGTAAAGTTAGAGCTGAAAAATATCAAAATACACCAAGTCCTCTAATCTGTCAAAACTGACACAGGCTTCATAATCTGGACATAACTTTGTGGGCTTATGCCCAAAAATTCTAGAACTTTAGAAATAGCAACTAGACATATCAAAGAGTATCCAAGCCAAATTGTACATTTTTTGAACATGCCTAAGTATTTATTTGGTATTTTCAAATACAGGGCAGTGCTGCAGAAACTCGAATTCAGCAGTAAATAGTCTATCTTTGATAAATTAATAACATAGGTAAACGACATCTAAATGATCTGAAATTTGGTACAGATTATCATCAACCTTTATCCTAGATACAGTAAAAATTTCATAATTTTTGGGCTACTCTAACTTGGTCGAATGCTCTGTCAAACCAGAGGTTACAGATCTGGGCATCAAAAATCTGCAGAGACAGTCCCATTTCAAAAATTCACCATAATTCGAAATTACAACATTTTTAAGTGAATCCAAAGCCCAAATGATCCTCATAACTCTAACTTATAGTGTTAAAAAATTTAGCCACAAATAAAATTTTGAGCTAGGTCAAAATGTTTCTAAACAGTAGCCTTTTTATGAAGAATACTCTGTTATGGCTGTCATGGGTGATTCTAAGTTTTTACCATGGAAGATCTCACCTCCATCCTTCTCCTTCCATGGCATGACTCATATAACATGCAATAATTAGAGAAAATAAGATGAAACAAGCATGATACTCACCTTAGATGAGAAAAACAAAGTGCAAGAAAGCTTCCTTAGATTTTTTTCCTCTTTTCTTCTTCTTCTTCCTCTTTTCCACCGATTGTTCCTTCTCTCTCCAAGCTTCTCTCTCTCTCTATAACTCTATATATATATATCTCTCTCTCTCTCTATAATGGCAGCTATTTCCTCTCTTCTCTTTCCCATCATGCTAAACCACTCACCCCCCACCATTCTTGTTTTTTTTTTTTTTTTTTTTTTCTTTTTCTTTTCTTTCTTCATTTGTGCCTCCTTGTCCCCTCTTGTCATCTTTCCCTTTTTCTCTCCACCGACACCCTCCCCTCCTCTCAATTAACTTCAATAGAAATACAATCATATATTTCACCCCCCTTAGGTATTTTATACACCCATTTATTATACTCACTCACCTTTAGGTATTTTATACACCCACTTATTATACCGACTCACTAATGACTCACCATTTACCTTACCACTAATAAAATGATACGAGTGGCACATACAATTTATAATTAACCATGCAATAGATGTAAATTAAATTAAATAAACTAATTTAACTACGTTTACGATGCAATTCAACTAATCATGAAAATATGAGATTAGGGTGTCGCATTAATCATGAACCTCCTTCACACAGCATCTTTGCCTTGATGCTAATTAGGGCTCTGACAATGATTGACATCACATCACTTCACTTCTCCTCTCCTCCAGACTTGCTTGCAAAACGACTCTTCAAGAACACTTCGTTGAAGGAGATAATTCTCAAATAAAGAAGGTGAAAGAGGAGGAAATTCAGGCTCAAAATGGCGATCAAGATGATGAGAAGCCAAAGAAATATTTGATCAGAACCAGGCATTGTAGTTTCTGTTGGTGCAAATTTTTGTAGAAGAAGAAAATGATGAACAATTGCTTTAAGGCACGATAAAATATCGCTTTCTTTGAGATGATATTCGCCCCCACCAATTTAGTGAATCTGGTGTGCACCGGGTTAATGCCAAATCACCTCCAAGATACAATGAAATCCAGAATAATCTGTAATCTAACTACGTTTTGCACAAACGAAGTCATAACCAAATACTATCAGATTTTACAAGTCTGCCAAGAATCTAAAATTCTGTTTCTACAGTAAACAGATTCTAGCAATGAAAAAATAAAATAAAGAGGAATTGATGCATAGGAACATCTATCATAGCCACCTCTAATGGTTTAATAAGATTAGCATTATATAGACTCAAAGGTGCCTATTTGGAATAGGTGTGTCCATTAGAATTCAAATATTCTAACCACCATTTTCACATTTAAATGTGTCCATCCGATCATACCTTTACACATTAATGGTGTAGATTGCACCTCTCTAACATTTAAAAGCTTTAACTAAAAACACCCAATTAAAAACATATATATATTTTGAAAATATTTCCAATAATCCCCCACCATTTTCAAAATAATTTGAAAAATTACTTCTTGGTTAGACTAGGAAAACTAATGCATAAATAAAGGTGTCTTATGGACTTGAACCTTCAGTGAAAACACATCAAAGTGAACAAGAATTGTATAGTAGGCAAGCTTTGAACTAGCAATCCTATATAGTTAACCGGACATGTCTCACACACAAGTTTTTTTCTGTTTAGGTAAATTCATGAAAGCCGACACGTGGATTGGCCTTGTGTCTATATCTTGTTTCATGAGCGCTCTAAAGACTGCCCAAGTCATTATAGAAGGCGGCACTACCTTCGACACTCATATAGATAGACTTATCTGAAGTGTTCCAGTAACTTTAACACTCCAAC
The DNA here is from genome assembly GCA_033060915.1 of Euryodendron excelsum. Classification (NCBI taxonomy): domain Eukaryota; kingdom Viridiplantae; phylum Streptophyta; class Magnoliopsida; order Ericales; family Pentaphylacaceae; genus Euryodendron; species Euryodendron excelsum. The sequence goes on from CM065382.1 coordinate 6,029,144, forward strand.
ACGATCTGTTATAAGTCTATTGAGAGCATATTGCTCAACTTTCCCTTTATACATTACTGGTACCAAGCACTTTTTTCTTGGGATGAAAAATGTGTATAGTGCTTGCAGTCACTACATCTAATGTACTTTGGCTCATTGAACTCAAGACTTGATATTTTAAGTGTTGAGTCAAGTTTCCATCAGTGGTGACTATTCATTTGGGCAAAAACCCATCCCCGTTGATATTTTCCATCAAATTCCTTGCAAGTCTTTTGAGTTAATGAATCTACGTGCCTTGTTCTGGCACGATTCCACAAAACCAATAGTAATTATTTATTATTACTCCATTAGTGAGTAGTTGTCTCACATATCCAAGTCTTAGGCCATGCCTAGACTTATCAATATAAATTTTGGCTATGAACCCATGATAATGTAGTCTTATCATCACAATGTAGAGATATAAGCAAAATAGAAATTGGCTATAACAAATTCTTAGGCCACTTTACCTCTTTGTTACAAAAAAGCCAAAACTACAAACTCGTCCACCATGGTAGAGTCTGTAATTAAAGTTTATTTCTTAAAACTTAGGAAATTACTACTCTACCAAGAATAAAAATCCATTCTTGAAACTTAGGAAATTACTTTATCAAGGATAAAAATCCATCCACTGGTTGATGTATCCTGGTCAGTTATCTAATTGGCGTTAATGTATTCCTCCAAAACTGTAAGATACCTACTGTAATATAAACCATAGGTCATGGTACCTTTTAAATATTTCAAAATCCTACGAATGGTAAAAATACTAAATTTACCAACCGTATAAGCAATATTACTCTGTACATATGTTATAACATACATCAACGACTAATTACTCTAGCATATTTTAATCGATCAATAGCCCTACCAGTTCAGGATACAATTTTATAACTTATGGAAAACATCCCACTTAGTAATGCATGTCTAAATATGCTTAAAAAAAACTAAATTTTATTTTATACCATGCTCACATATTAATACAAAACTTGCATGCTAAAATAATAAATTTGAAAATGGAATTCTGGCATAAAAGGTCTAGGCAAAATAAAAGTCCAGCAATCTGAGATAAATCCAATTATAAAATACCAACATGCACTCAAACATAAACATCAATTATGTATCTATTAATTTTAATTTCTAGAATTTTTAAACAATTGGAATTCACTAAGGAAAACCAAAAAATAAAATTTTCAAATGTCAAATCATCATGCCAAATGCACCACTCCAAAGTACTAAGCCACAAGCCAGGTAACTTGTTTAGCCGGCCTGTAAAATGGAGTCCATATAATTGCATGTGTCCACAACCCTCATAGCTCTAAAAAGTTAGTGAGATCGTAACCCTCATAACATAACTGTACGTCTTTTCAAAACAATGCAACCGTTTCTCACCCTTGTATATTGTAACGGTTAGTAATGAAACAGCATGCAATAACAATGAAAAATTGCACAAAATACAGACAAGATGTACATGCGCCAAACCATGTGATTGGATCACAACGAGCAAACTGCTAGCATAAAGGATTTTGTGTATTTCACACACCATTCCCATGGCGGTCTTTTCCAGTGCAACCATCTAAATCGATGCATGCTTTCAACTTTAATAGCTATGCTTTGATGGTCATGTAGGTCCCACGATATGTTGTACACGCATATGAGTACATCTGATGAACAATAACTGTTCATTACCTCCTTCCTTCCTTTGAGGCTCGTTTTAAACAGATTTAGGCAATACTTTGAACTCTATATCTCTCAAAATACATATCTAGTAAATACAAATGATATGTCCATGGAAAAGTACTGAAAAGTAGAATTCAATCATACCAGTTACTTTCATAGTATGAAAATTAGTGTACAGAGAAAACCTACCCGACAAAATTCTAAATTTTATAACTTGAATTGCAATTTTTTCTTAAACAGTAACGATTTTGACCGTAAAACTTTTCAAACATAACCATGCATCCATGGGCTACAATTTGAGGGCCAAACTGGACATGCTATGATAATGATAATACACATTCAAAACTCCTTCATATTATGAAATGTAAAAAGACTGCATTTTGCTCTATCTAATGCATCTATATCATCATATATATGGACACATTGGTTATGGCGCCTTAGATATTAATAAAGGAATTGAAAATCAATGCCAATAAAAATAAAAAAACGTACCTTTATCTTTGAAAATGAATTTTTGTACCAGATCTTCAAGGATATTTCAAGTTCAATTCTTCTTATGAAAATTTGCTTCATCAAACCATTAGAAGATTCTTGTAGATGAAGCCATGGATAATTATCGTCTTAAGATTGTTGGTGCAAATTTTTGTAGAAGAAGAAGATGATGAACAATTGATTCAAGGCACGATAAAATATCGCTTTCTTTAAGACGATATTTGCCCCCACCAATTCAGTGAATCTAGTGTGCACCGGGTTAATGGCAAATCGCCTCTAAGATATAATGAAACCCAGAATTATCTGTAATCTAACTGCGTTTTGCACAAACGAAGTCATAACCAAATACCTTCAGATTTTACAAGTCTGCCAAGAATCTAGAATTCTGTTTCTGCAGTAAACAGATTCTAGCAATGAAAAAAATAAAACAAAGAAGAATTGATGCATAGGAACATCTATCATAACCACCTCTAATGGTCTAATAAGATTAGCATTATATAGACTCAAAGGTGCCTATTTGGAATAGGTGTGTCCATTAGAATTCAAATATTCTAACCACTATTTCCACATTTAAATGTGTCCATCCGATCATACCTTTACACATTAATGGTGTAGATTGCACCTCTCTAACATTTAAAAGCTTTAACTAAAAACACCCAATTGAAAACATATATATATTTTGAAAATATTTCCAACAGTTTCAGAGGTTAACTAGGGTGAAGACAATGCTAAAAGTGAAATCTTGGTTACTACTCCAACAATGGGTAACACCCATCCGCCAATTCGAGTGCCTTTGTTTTAATTCCTAGCCACTAGGGTCATGTTTTAGCCAGAGGATAGGAGTATGAAAATGGCACACCCCCCAAATTTTTGGGAGCCGGAATAGAACAACTAACTAGTCAGTGAAACTCTCTGGTGCTTTTAATAACCCATCCAATAGCTCATTTTCTGAGCTAACAAAACACTAAACAAAAAACTTAAAGACGAAGAGTATCTAGTTTCCAGAAGCTGAATTAGTGTGGTAGTCAGCTTACAAAGGACCCAACATTCTAACGCATTAGATCATGTCCATGGTGACCGATTTCATTCATATTCTATAGTGAGAGTAAGATTTGTCCTATCTTAATTTCCTTGGATTTTGGCTCTGGGACTTCGTATTTTTGTATATTGTACTCCAAACGTGATTGGTCCTACTAGGACCATCAGGGCACAGCATTTTTCACTCTTTTTTTTTTTTTTTCACGGCACTTTTCCATGTTGTACAACTCTACTAAAACTATCAGGGCACACTCACTAGTAGCTTTACTTCTCATGTGTTGTCACACAAGCCCACACTCATCAAACATGGAAAACTCATAGCAGATGCAATGCACACATGACATCAATACGAAATGCAATGCAATGGGAAATTGATTAGTAATAAGAAACTATCATAAAAGTGCATCAAGCGGGTGCAACCCATATCAACATCAACCAAAAAAAAAAAAAAAAAAAAAGCAAAGAAAAGGACTGCTACTACTCAAAATTGCAGTCAAAACAACATTAACCCGTGATTAGGGGAAAACTGTGAAAAATGAAAGCACAAGGTCAAATCCTTGTACAATTTTGTGTGCTCAAATCCTTGATTCATTCTCAGTTTGAATACTGCCTAACATCTACAAGCCTGTATATCCACACATACATAATAAGCTGCGGTTAATATGCCAACAACAACTTGCATGCAAGGATTGACATTACAGAGCTTACTACTTTTCCATATCCCCATCATTTTGATGAAAAAAAGTTAAGAGGTGACAAATGCAAAAACCCTAACAACAATCCCATACCCTAAAAGAGCTGGCAAATTGAATCGAAATCGAAAGAATTAATACCTGACAAAAAACACTGTTTCAGGGATTAGGGGGGAGCGGGGCAGCGGCGTCTAAAATAACCTTTATCAGTTGCTGGATTGAGGCCTCCCTCCTGAGGCAAGAGCTTGCTTCTTTCATATGCACTATAATGCATTTTCCTTCCAAATCACTGAGCATTGAGTGCCCCAGCCAACGCAAACCTTGTTTCATGATAAGGCTCTCTGGCCAAACTGGAGCGCAAGAAGTATTGCCCATGTTTAATGTCTTGTCCAAAAAGGGATAGGCTGATAAATCTACCCCTGGCTCAACACTCAGCTTCTTCTCACCCTTGTCAGATCCATTTCCCCATATTTTTTCTTGAAAGCCGGAGCAATTCTTTGTCGTGGGGGTTCTTCAAGGCACTCATCTCCATCTCCATACCATTTTCTTTGACATTCTTCTCGTACTTCTCCTTCAACCCCTTAATTTTAAACATCATCTTCTCATACTTCTCCTCAACTTCTCAATTTTATACTTCAAAATTATTTCCTGTCCAATGCCTCAAGAAACCATGTAGAAAAACTGAAATTCTTTCCTTTTTAATTCCAATTATTTCCAAACACAGAAAAATATTCCCCTAGAAATCATTTCCATATTTTTCTTTTACATTTTGAAATCCAATGCCTCTAAGGATTGGTTCCAAATACAGTGTTAGGGTTCAAGAGCTTCAAAAATTTTGTCTGATTATTGTGTATTTTATTGTTCATGTTTTGAAGTAAGCTCTTCTTGATCATTCTTTTAGGGATTTAAGCGTCTTTTTCTTTGTTTTTGGCTCAAAATACATGTAAGTTGGAAGTTTGTGATGTTAAAATTATTTCGGTAGGAATTAAGCATTTTTTGCTAGGAACGAATGACAGATGACTGAAAATCATCCACCAAATATTTATTGTTGGTAAGTACATGGCTTACTAACCACAAACCCCTTCTATAAAAAAGGGGGCTGCGAAGAGAGAAATTGCAAGAAAAAGAGAGAGAAAAAGAAAAGAAGAGAAACAGAGAAGAAAGAAAAAGCAAAGAGTGTAGGTAAACTATTTAAATTTTTGTTATTTTTATCTTTTATATTATGAAAATAATACATGCTTAAGTGATTAAGAAGATTTATTCCCATAGTTTCAGAAGAACTAGTTAATTATTATTTGACAATTCCAGAAGAACTAGTTTTATTATACACTATGTTTGATATTTTGCTTGCTTTAAATTCATTTAGTTTATAACACCTTTTGCTTTAACATGTTAAAGGTTTTTGTGTATTGTTAAGGGTAAATTTCACTAAGCCCCTCGAGGTTTAGGTAAAGTATCACTTTCTCTCAACTTGTTCAGTTTATAGGCAATTTCCTCCTTTTGGTAGTCTCAACTACAAAATTTGTAAAATAAAATAAGATAGTCAATGTTATGAATGGTAGATGGTCACCTGACAAAATGGTGAATGAATTCACATGTAATCAATAACTCCTCATCCTCATCTATAAAATAGGACTTCGAGAAAAAAAATAAGGAGAAGAAGAGAAGAGAGAAAGAGAAAAGAAAGAAAGAAAGAAAAGGAAGAGAAAGAAGAAGAAAGAAAATAAAGAAGATAGAAAAAAGCAAAAGAGTGTAGGTAAACTATTTAAGTCTCAGTTGTCTTTTATATTTTATCCTATGAAAAAAATAAATTTTTGGGTAATCAAAAAGATCTGTCCCTAATAGTTCTAGATTTCAATATCTTTTCATAGGCATGTAGATTGACTATGTTTTGATGTCTGAATTGAAAGTTATAATACGGATAAAAATAATAATATATCTATATATATATCTAGCATATGATACTATGCAGCAATAATAATTACTATTTATAAACAATGATTTTACTATTAATAAATAGTATTAACAAATGAAATTTATTTTTTAGCTAAAGATTCGGATGAGTGAGATTTGTATCAGATATTTGACCAAATTTTATAGTATATCTTCTTTATATTATTTTTGTTTATCATGATTCTAAAACTTTGTTATCTTGTGAGTGTAACATTCTAAAAATGTCAAATTTCACAAAACTAAAATTTACCGCTCTTGACATTTCAAAGAAGAACTATTTATCCTAGGTAGTTGATGTTGAGATCCATTTATGTGCAAATGCTCTTCGAAATACTATAATAGAAGAAAATGACAAATCCCAACCGGATCGTGCAAAAACAATGATTTTGCTTCGTTATTATATTCACGAAGAATTAAAAACTGAATACCTCACGGTAAAAGACCCACTGACACTATGACAAAATTTAAAAGAGAGATATGAGCATTAGAAAACCATATTTTTCCCTAAAGCTCGTTATGATTGGATGAACCTGAGATTGTAAGACTTTAAAACTGTTAGTGAGTATTATTTTGCATTATTTAAAATCAGTTCACAACTGAAATTATGTAGGCAAACTATTACTGATGAAGATATGTTAGAAAAAATATATTATACATTTTATACTTCGAATGTGCTCCTACAGCAACAATATTAAGAGCAGAATTTTAAAAATATTCAGAATTGATATCATGTCTTCTTCTGGCTGAACAAAATAATAAGTTTTTGATAAAAAAAAATCGCTAGTCTCGCCTGACCGACTTTACACCATTCCTTAAAGTGAATGCGATCTCATTTTATGAACGTGGTCGTGGTCGTGAACGTGACTGCTGCCGTAACCGTAGCAGAAATAATTTTCGTTATCATGGGGGTTACCGTGAAAGTAAGAATTATAATAATTATAATTCTTCAAGTTCTCAAATTAAAAATACTACATCATACCACCAGCAGTGGAACAACTCTGAAATAAAACAAGAAAAAAAAAAAAAGTTTATAGAATAAATCTCCTAAAAATTATGAAAATGTTTGTTACAGGTGTGGTATGAAAGGGTATTTGTCTCGTATCTGTCGTACGCTCAAACCATTAGTGGATCTCTACCGAGCATCAACACAAGATAAAGGAAAAAATGTTAAAATGAATTTCACAAACTTTAATGACTCAGTAGAAATCACTTACCTTGATGCTTCAAATTTTTTTGAAGATTATGATGAAAAATTTTTCTAAGTATGTTTTTTTTAAATGAATTTTTTGTTTTCTTATAAATAAGCAATTTTAATATTTTGTATAGAGACATGAAATCTATCAAAACATTAATAACTTCCAAGATGAACGATAGATATGTATGTCTAGTAAATAGTGTAACAACCCATACAATTCTTTGAGAGAAAAAATATTTTGTCAACTTAACGTTAGCTGAAAATAACATTAAGACAATATCTGATAGTACAAAATTAATTGAAAATTTCGGAAGAGCGAATATATCGTTGTTAAAAGAAATAAAACTCTACATTGATAATGCTATGTATTCAACGAGATCTACAAGGAATTTGTTCAATTTTAAAGATATACGTAGTAATAGATATCATACAGAGACAACAAATGAAGATAAAAAAGAATATCTTTACATTACTTCTATTGTTTTATACCAGAAGCATATATTAAAAAAATTTGCTATATTCTTTTCTGGATTATTTTATATAACTATAACAGTCGATAATTATTGTATGCCTCTAACATTATCTCAAATTTTAATGTTATTCTCAAACTTTTATTTATTTTATTGAATTAATTACATAAATACCTACTCAACTATGATTCAATATCACTTTACTCTCTTTAACTAAACAAGTAGACACTTTGACCCCATCACTTATGAAATTGTATCATTGCACCTCTTTCATTAGGTTATCATTTAAGAAAATAAGAGAAAACAATTATGTAACTGAAAGATAAATCAAAATGCCCCTACACAAATGAATATGAATGGTGTAGTTACTATTAGAGAGTAATTTTTCTTTTTTACGTCTTCCTTTCCCCTGTACCACAAAAAATGCATATGTATATATATGTATGTGTGTGTCCATATTTATATATGGCTTCTGTATATTTATGTATATATATGTACATATATTTTTTGAGGCACTTTTGATCCAAAAATTACTTATCAATACAGTTTTGTCCAAAAAAAATTATTTATCTCAATGTAATGGTATTTTGTTCTATTTTTTAATCACATGACTGTTTTCTTTTACTTTCTCAAACTACAACTTAACGAAGGTGTTAAAGTGATACAATTTCATAGTTTAGGGCTCAAAATATTTACTTTTTTAATTGAAGAGGATAAATTGATACTGAATCATAATTGAATTGTGATCATGTATATATATTATGGCCCTTAAACAATAACTATGATCACAACCTCCAGTAACTATTTTCATATTTTCTAGCAAAAATGATCAATCTATTGACAATCAACTTTTCACTTTTTTAGATGAAAACCAACTCGAATTGGGTGTCGATTTTGGAAGAGGCTCTAACTCTAATACGACGATTCACATTTATCAAGTTTTGGCATTATGGGTTGAGATTTTTGTGGTACAGTACCCCCAAAACCAATGTATGTTACTGGAAAAAAGTCTGTTTTCGTAAGTTAGGTAGACGTGCTCCAAAGTCAATTATAATTGCTCTATGTTTGGACATAATGCACAATGCTAATTTCCCGTATACGTGATCATATATATGAATAGTACGTCACACCAAATCGCACTGTTTCAATATTAATGTCAAAAAATTATTAATCACATTTTTTTAAAAATAAATTATAATAAAAGCTAGGCTTAATATTGGGATTGTGTATAAGCTTATTTATATGTAACACACACATATATATATATACAAAAAGATTTTCAGAATATATCTAAAGGGGCAATTTAAAAAATTCAGGAGGATAAATTAGAATATTTTCTAAAACTGTAGGCAGAAATTGAGATTTTAAGAAATTTGAGGGACAATTTACAAATTTTAGGAGACAAACTGAGAAATATTTTTAATTTTATAGCTAAAAGTGGAGTTATAAAAAATTGCAAGTGCAATTTTTACTAACTCTAGGGGACAAATTGAGAAAATTTTTCTAAAAGTATAGGGTAAAATGGATTATTGAAAGTTGAGGGGTAGATGCCCTTCCTGGACGAAGGCAAGCTCCGCCTGTGACGGTGACGAGGAAGATCAAACGCATTTATCGTGCCTGGAAAGCTGTTTACTCTTCCAATTCGATTGCCGCCTAATCTCCATCTAACTCTCTCTCGAAAAAATGCAGATTCAAGCGGGGAATCAAAATCGAATCTCTCACCCATCTGGATTACTTCTCGTACGTTGACTGCTCTTTGCACAACTTTTGAAATTCTTTCCTTACGTTCAACGTACGCGATATCTAGGTCAGATGTGCCCGAAATTGAATGAATCTTGTTGTGGCCCAGTGGGTTCTCTTTATCTGGTGTGAATTTTTGGTTTGCGATGATAAAAACAAGCTTTCAGTTTCTTTTGCCAATTACTTTGGATTTTTCTTCCGATATTCGTGGGAAACGCGAACAATTCTGGTGCTCATGTGATATTTTGGAATTTGAGGGCAAGTTCTATTGAAAATTGTGTGGAGAAGGCATGAAAAATGAAGTTCGGAGATGGGTTGTTGGTCTGATATATATATTTGCTGTTGCAACTATCTGGATTGCCGCTAGCTTTGTGGTTCAGTCAGTTGTAGATGCTGGTGTTTCGCCCTTTCTCATAACCTACATTTGCAATTCGTTGTTTGTGATTTACATTCCCATTGTTGAAATCGGGCGTTATTTGGAGGATACATACGGAAGCATATTCTTTTGGCGAAATAGAAAAGGTAGTAATTTGCGAGAATTGGGAGAGTCAGAAGAGCTCGTGCTTCTTCAGCTGACAGATGTAGGTGTTCTTCAAGAGGATGATTTAAACCCAGGTGTGATTATGGAAAAACAAGAACTAACCCACCATGAAGGAGGTATTGGTTTTGTACCAGAAACTCGAACAGAGCAAGAAGATTCTAATAACAAAGGACTAGATGCAAAAGGGCGTTGGACACGCACCAGAGTGGCAAAGGCCAGCCTGTTGATATGTCCATTTTGGTTTCTAGCACAACTCTCTTTTAATCTCTCGCTGAAGTATACTACAGTTACTGTAAGTATTTTTTGTTCTTGAGTTGGTTTTTGACATTCTAATTTATTCACATTATTCTTCTTGTTCCTTTTTCTGTTTGTGTACAGTCAAACACCATCTTAAGCAGTTCTTCTAGCCTTTTCACCTTTTTGGTTTCTCTTGCGTTCTTGGGCGAGAAATTCACCTGGGTCAAGCTGATTAGTGTTCTTCTTTGCATGGGAGGAACAATAATTGTCAGCCTGGGTGACTCTGAAACTGGACTAAGTGCAATTGCTTCAAACCCTGTGCTTGGAGACATTCTTGCTCTTGTGTCTGCAGCCTTCTATGCTGTGTATATTACCCTTATCCGTAAAAAGCTGCCGGATGATGATGGGAAAAGTGGTCATGTCAGTATGGCACAGTTTCTTGGCTTTTTAGGTTTATTCAACCTCTTGATCTTTCTACCTGCTGCCCTCATACTTAATTTTACCAAGCTGGAGCCTTTTAATATGCTTACATGGAAGCAATTTGGTCTAATTGTGGGTAAAGGTATGTGTATGTTCTTCTTCGTAACCATTTGTGGGTTTATTTGCCTTCATGTGTGTCATTTATGTGACATATGTAACTGAAACATTCCTGGCATTTTTCATACCACCAACGTTTTTTCCTCATTTGAATCCATCCTGTCAAACACCACAACTCATGTTAGTTTTGAATGAATCCCTTGGAAAGATCGTATGTAGTTAGATGCAATGGAAAAGTAGGATCTTATCCGACTAGTTGGGATAGAGGAGTAACTTGAATTTATGAGAATTTTGTCAAACAAATAGAGAGTAAATATTTGTTCAAAAAACAAAATAGGAGCAAAAAGATAGAGGGACAGAGAGAGAGGGAGAGGTACATGAAAATATTAGAGAGGTAGCAAGATATATATATATATATATATATTTGGGGGCAGGACCAAAAAAAAAGAGAGAAAACAGAGTTAGAGGTAAGGAGAGGAAGAGAGGGATATAGAGCAAGAGAGGGAGGAGCAAAAGCTCTCCTGGAATCAACTCAATCATTAACCCATCTCCAATTGTATTTCATTTGTCCCACAAGAAGCCCATTTAGCATGACAAATAATAAAATTAGCCCTACCCAATTTACTTACCCAAAAAAAATAAAAAAATTTAGCCCTACCCTATATAGTAATAGCCCAAACATTTTATCCCTAAAATACTAAAAACATCTGAAAATAAGATAATCTAATATAATTCTTAGAAGAGACTCCTAATAAAATTCTAATGAATGAAATACATCAATTAACAATCACGTTCTTTTGAATCGTGCATTAACTGAGCTGCATTGTACAGAGTTCGGTGATGCTGTATGATGGCCTAGTTTCATATTTTGTTATTGATGGGTTTAGCATGAGCATTTCATGCTAGTGCCCTTGTGCAATTCCCTTGAATATGGTAGCAACTTGGTGTTGGTGTTTTATGGAGGTTTTAATGTTTCAAAGGAAGCACATGGGCAGGTTTCCTAGACCAACAATACAGTACAGCTAGAATAGCGGTCATATAAGATATGGCGCTTCCTGCTGGAAAGTGGTTGAAGAGTAGCCAAGTAAGCTTCTAAGCTAAATAGGTAACTAGGTATGCTTGTCAACAGTTGAGTTTCACTTAGCTATGGCCACAAACAGCATTTCGACCTTTTGTACTTGTGCTTAGAAACATGGAGTTTTCTGGTTCTAAACCTGTTCACATAAGTATGATTTTGTTCGCATAAGTATGATTTTTGCACACTGAACTCATTTTAAAGCGTTTATTTGTATCCATATTAAATTGCTGCCTGATAAGTTTGGATTTGATCTTTCTCACATATAGACCTTGTGGTGCGGGTGGTAATGGTCCCAGGTCCCTTTGCCTGGAACTTAAGCTTACCTTTTTATTTTGGCATTATTAACCAGGGATGATGAGAGAGAGAGAGAGAGAGAGAGAGAGAGAGAGAGAGAGAGAGAGAGATTAATGACTTTAGTAAAATTTGATTGTTTTACTTGTTCATTTGACTGATATGGCTAATGGCGGGTTGCCTTATGGAGTGAATGACCCGAAGTCCTTTTGCCAGTGGCAAGTGCATTCTTTCTTTTCCTATAGAACTATGTCTTCTAATGAATTTCTTCTTCATTGTATGTTTCATTGTTTCCCTACTTTAAGCTTTACTGGAATGGAATTGCAGGCAACATGCATTTTTATATTTTTGGGTCATCGGCAAAATCCGATTACGATATCTGATATTTTATGTCATCATTTTTAGGCTTGTTGGATAATGTGCTAAGCGATTATTTATGGGCCAAGGCTGTTCTTCTGACTACCACCACAGTAGCAACGGCAGGACTTACAATTCAGGTGCCTTTAGCAGCCGTGGTTGATTCACTGACCGGCAATGCCCCCAAACTCCTGGACTACGTTGGAGCCGCTGCTGTCATGGTTGGCTTTGCAGGCATTAACATCCCCTCCAACACATTTTTAAGATCGAAAGAAGCCAGTCTCGAACAAGAAAATGTAAATGCCAGTTCAACTGATTAAGATCATCTTTCATTAGTTAGTCAAATCACAATTGCCACTTCCTCGCATTTCTTTACCATATTTCAAGTCTGTACAGATATTATAGCAAGTGCACAGCATTCTCATTCTTTACATAGGAACAACTGAACCTTTATTTTTATAATTTAGAGCCACAATCAAAGATTTTGTTTTTAATGAATAGTTCTCATTCAATTGATAAATTATGTACTGACTTTTTGTGTTTCTATAGGATTAACCTTTTTTTGTTTTTTGTTTCTATAGCATTACCCTGACATTTTGGTTTTTTCCAACAAATTCCTTCTGCACACCATGCAAGCCATTGGTTTTTTCCAACAAATTCCTTCTGCACACCATGCAAGCCACAACGCAAAATATAAGCGCCACAGATTTATGGCCGCAAAGACTGAAAAACCAGTCCCACGTTAGGGCACAGTTAAAAGAACTTTTAGAACGCAAATAGTAGGAAATATATTCGAAAGCATCTTCAGCTATCAATAATCAGAAATGATGCTAACCAATACAGAAATAGTTTCGTTTGTTTAAAAATCAGGTCTCAATGGATTTTGACAGGGCTTTCATGAAACCCATAATACAGATGTCCCGGTAATAGTACTCTAGATAAAGAAATCCTTCTGAACTCTAGCTCTGTGCAACATTTGTATGCCCATATCTTTGCATTACCCTTCGGGTTGCAAGTGCTGCAGCCTCACTTGCATGCAGCGTCCCAGTTGCCATAATTGCAGCAAATTCAGCAATGATCTCCTCTTGTACCTTGTTCCGGGCATCTCCAAGAGGGTCTACTGCGGCCCGATTGACAGATGGCTTCTCCTGTGCTCCAGTGAGTTTGACAGCAGGGGCCATTGTATCTTCTGTGTTTGGCAACGCAACCTTAGCAGATTGCTCTCCAGATTTCAGTCTACCATCGCCATTCTTGAGGACCAATTCTGTTGTCGCAGGTGAGTTGCGTCCACTAGCCAAGGATTCGTTAACCGTGCCAGTTGGTTGGGAGGTCTGGACCTGTGTAGCTGGCCGGAATTGTGGAGCCAAGGATTTGTTAACCGTGCCAGTTGGCTGGGAGGTCTGGACCTGTGTAGCTGGCCGGAACTGTGGAGCTTGGGGAACGGCACCGGATCTCAAAGTTGTCTCCAGTTGCTGTATCATAGGCACTGCTCAAAAAAATTAACATAAATAAGCTATCCTCGTCAATTCACTCCAAGAAGCTCTCCTCCATTACAATTCCCTCCCCTGGTTAAGTCTACAATCTGCTACACCCTTATAATATCATAGTGGCATAAACCATACTAGTCTTACCTAAAGAGAACTTTGAATTTAAAAACTAACCCTCAAACTCCTAAAAAAAAAAGTGAGCTGAGAACATATGCATTCATTTCAAACTTCTATGTGCAAGGAATTTTGGAGACAAGAATTTAGCAACACTCCCACTTCTCAAGTGACTTAAACCAAGAACGAATTAGAAAAAGATGTTAACAGCACGTGCTTCACAGTTCAGACATCAATAGAGAAACCACAACGAACATAACAAAATGCAATTATGTAACTTGAACAAATCATCGGCAGAGAAATGCACGCTCAAGAACTCTTGCGGGATGATTCATCCAGACAGCCAAACAGCATTAGACATGAATGGACAAGAAAACTTACATATCAGAGCACCCATTGGGCTGCTCACAACTTCATTGGGTAGGTTTAAGATATAGTCTGGAATGGTTGCACCAACCAAAAATTGAGCAACCTCATTGCTGAAATTGTTGCAGTTGTGAGTGAGCAAACTATAAGTTTCTGCTGTGTATCGGGGGCTAATCTCCTGCAAATACATTTCAAAAACATCCTTGGGAACATGTGTGATGCCAAGATCTACCACTCTGATTGGGTTTCCATATGGTGTCGTTCCAGCACGAGAATGCTGTATACCACCCCCAAAATAGTATTCATTACCGTAAACCACTACTCCAGTGTGCCTGTCAGTCAAATGATATTAAACAAATAGTTAATGCAACAAAATAACTCTCCACAGCATTTAGTAGGCCCCTAACATGTTAAAACATACGAAAATTAAATTGACGAGTTAGCCTCTTTAGTGCTCCCAAAAGTGGCTTCCCTAACCCGAAAAAGGAGTTAAGAAAGAAGAAAAAGGAAGAGGGAAAAGGGCAAAAGAAAATAAAGTAAACCGACAAGTCTTCACTTCAAGAACGGGGTTTTAAGACAATGTTGTAAAGCAATTTAAAGTATTTTCAGCAACAAGTGCCTAAATTGCCAACCAGTGGATGGCAAAGTAGTATCTGGATGTTTGAAGTGGATCCCAATAAGGAGGGTTGGAATTTTGGATCAAACTTAGTGTAGTATATTGGCCTGTTCAAAGTTTTTCAAAAGGACTGGCCTCCATAACAGAGCACCTGTCAAAGAATACCCAGTGTGAAGAAGAATAGTGCTGGTTGCATTGTTTTTGTAAATTAGGTAGTCAAGTTTCTGCTGTTTGATAGACAGATCTCTTTGCACATCTTAGGGGTTTCCAGAGTTAAAAAAGAAAAATAAAATAACAACTTGAACTGTTCCTTTCAGTTTCCAATTCATTATTGCCTTCAGACAAATAAAATACTTACCATATCCCTTCAATAGCTTTTCCCAAAAAGGTAGTGGAGAGCTGGCGAGCTAATCCTTGGCTTAAATCATATACATTCAAGGAAACCTTGTGACCTTCCTGCCATCATCCAAGGTGTGCAAATAAACAATGCAATCAGACAGCAGAAAATTGAAAAGGGTGGCTGGGTAGGTGAAAACAATTGCAGTAAATGACATAGTATTAACTGTCAAAAGCATTAAATGAAAGATTCCAAACCTCTGCCATCTCCACAGTCAAATACGTTAAAACTTCAGTACTAAAGATGTCGCCTTTATGAAATCTTTTACGAAACTGAGCAAGGTAACCTATATGAATCAATCAGGAATCCACAAATTCAGTTGCACGTTCAAAAAGCAGATACATAAACTGCAGTCATATAAAAAAGAATCAGGACACGCAACAACATGATAAAGAACATAAGTAAAACAGACTATACACTAAAAACCTTTTCCTGGGTTTTTTTTTTTTTTTTTTTATAAGAAAAACTTTTAGCACACTTTTACAGATTATGTCACCATCTATGAATCACAAACTCCTTTACGACGTGTCGTGTCCGTGTTGAACATTGACACTCGTCAAAAACGTATAAAAATGTATGCTATTATTTTTGTAAAATATTGGCAGTGGACATTTGGGGACACACATGTCAGAAATGAAACAAATAGTGAGTTTGAACAAAAATAACTTGAGATCCAATGATAAATTAAAAAGAATATGTACTTAAACCAAACAATCCCTTTTCTTTTAGACTTTTTTAATTTTAGGAATTTTAATGCCCAAAGCTTTTAATTTATTTATGAGTAGAGCTGTCTAATGTAAATATTAGGACTTTTTGTCCACACTTTTTCCAAAAATAGATAATATGAAAAATAATTTTCATTATTTTGATATAATAAAATATACGTGTATTTGCAATGTGAAAAATGAAAAATTATTACTATTTACATGTATCCGTGTAAAATATTTATTTACTATTTGCATCTCCTACTTGTTTTAAAAAAATGCCACGTAGAAATGTCATATCCATGTCCATATCCATGAGTCTTGTGTCACCATCTTACTTTATTTAGGTTAAAAGCATCCATGAGGAAACAACAGTAACCACACATGAATTCAGGATATGCGAAATTGGACTACAGAAAATCTCCAAAAGATTAAGCTCTACAGATTCTCAGTTACACATGCTTCTTTCTAACCATTTATTGATAAATCTGATGTGTTCCAATAATGAGAATTTAACATATAATAAATAAATAAAAAAAGGAGGAAAAAATGGGTGTCTTGCAGCAATGAGTGCACAGTACCAGGCCAACAGCCCACAGTGAAATCAAAGAGTACAACTCTGACAAAACAAAGAAAAAAAAGATAAGTAACTGAAAACAATAACAAAACACGAACGCAATCATTCTGTCATATTCTGCAGCTTCAGGCTCAACATACATGTTTCTATGATCAATTATGTGCCACAATTCCAAAACATGGGATGGATACAGAAACTTTCCACATACAAATACTTCCGATTCCATCCAAAACGCTCACACTCCACAGCTTCGAAAACAATCGAATAAACCAAAACTCAACACAGGAAAACAGACAACAATGGAAGCCAACATAAGGTAGTCAAAACGTGATGATGGCTCGCTCTCCAGTCTTCCGGATGAACACAAATCCAAATTTTAAATAAGGACAACCGATTCCCGCATTCAGGATTCCCAAAATCCTAATTTTTCCCTCAATTCAAGATTGTGATATTTCAATCATCACCGGTTCCATGTAATCCCAGCTGCTCTATTTAATACTCTTGAAATCTCCTATTAAGGAAAAATTAGAATTTGAGATTCTAAATCTTAACTTTATTTTATTCGGTAGAATGCCTTTCCTTCGGGTGGATAGAATCGTCCTTGAAATTCAAAAATCCAGACCTTCGCAAAGGGCAAAAACAAAGAAACGAGGTTCGTACATTCATATACATTCGCATGCAATGTAAAATCATACCCACAAAAACAAAATAAAATTAAGAAGTCGTTCAAATCTCACAGATCAAGCCCAAAACCCTAGATTCATCCCATAAATCTTTCATTTCTACATCCTTAACTGTCCAAATCTGAACATCGGCACTTATATAAATCGACATTAATGTTCACATCAAAGCAGTTCAAACGCGATACGTAGATAACCTCAAATACAAATACAAGTCTATATATAATGCGTACAAATACAGCAATACATACATATATGCATATGAGGACAATGAAGAGGAATGTACCTGATTAGCCTTCGAAGGAACGGAGGGAGAAACAGCGAAGCCGGACGACGTTGCGTTAAGCGACAGAAGGTTTCAAGAGGGCGACAGAAGGAGGAATGGAAAGGCTTTTATAATGAAGGGGACTCGGGGGAAGAAGATTCTCTACGACGACCGAGTACCGCCGTGCTTGGATTCCCGTCTCTTCTATGACCTTCTAGAAACTACCGACCACTCCTGTTCTGACACGTATGCGGATATCGGGTCACGATTTACAAATAACTTTCCCCCTAGTAATTTTCATTCACTTTTCCTGTTTTCTATTGCTATCTTCCGTGTGAATGAATGGGCTGAGGCTGGGCTTCCTTTGACGAAGCTAGCGTGCGCCCAGTGCGCAATGTGCCTGGTTTGTGGCCTCCACCCCATCCGCTTCTTAAGGCCACGGGTCACTGGTTCGGATTCGGACAGCTATGTGGCAACCGAACGTAGACCACTATTAGACGATCAACAAAGCAAGAATCTATGGCCACTCATGCGGTGAATACCGCTTATGAGACAGGAGCCTTAGATTTAATAATAGTATGATTACAAATTTAAGTAGTTTTTTTAAGAGAAAACTATATAATAGATATAAAGAGTAAAATATATTAGACAGTCATTTTATTTTAAATATTATCAAAAAATTAATTTTATTATATCTTTTGTTGAGTTATATTTATTTTGTTTTATATATATATTTTAATTTAATAACAAATAAATATTTATATATTATATATTAACTAACATATGTTATACTGTTCATTATAAAAAAAACAATTCTGAGTTTTCATTAAAAACCAACTTATCTGAATGAATTTTCTAATCCCACCACTAACTTTTATATCCTTGTTTTTACCATTTCAAAGCATTTTATTTTTATTTTGTATGTTTGTGGCTTCATACTAAAAAATGAATAGAAGAAATTGAGCAAATTTTAATGCTAGTTTTTGGACTGGTTTATTTTAAAATGGCATTTCCCATATCCTAATTGAGCAACAATAATTCTCTATAATTTTATCCTTCGAGAAAAAATACCAATTTAAAAATTATGTATAATTTTTTTGTTTACATAACGCTACTCTAAAATTGATTATCAAAATTTAAAGTTCTATAAAAAAAAAATTGTATAGTATTTTGTAATTAAATAAATTTACTTTTTTAATTTGTGAACGCAATTAATTCTAAGTTCTTATATTTCTTGGGAGGGTAGTTAGCTCATTAAATGAAGTTGGGTGGGATAAAATTAGAATTTAGGAAGTGAGGGGGTGAATTCGACTACGCTCCATTAATGTTATTTCCAAGAATAACCATGGCAACTGTACACGTTAAACAGCGAACAAGTTGCTTTCCCACTGCTCTCCACGTCAGCGTATGCACGCGTGCAGCGCACAACATAGTACGTAACGAACGGAATCACCGAGCCACGATGATGGAACCAATTAAACATCGAATGGTTCTTCACCGAACCTAATTCCGAGCCAGCATAACATAATGTGAACGCACGTGACGTGTATTCCGAACCTCAGGTTTGGGCACCTCCGTGACAACCTGTCCCTGTTAAGTTCGCCTTCGCCGTTCGTGGTATTTATCTCCTTTTTTTTTTTCTCTCTCTCTCCTTCTGTTGAAGCTCGGGCTTCACCGGTTCAGCTTCACTCAGAATCCACGATTTTCTTGAGAAAATTGTGTATTTTCTCGGCTATTGTTTCGAAGAATTCTGACTTCTGAAGCGCTACTGTCTATGGGCATGAATATTTCGGATCGCGATCGGCGTACGAATTCTCATAGTCGGTACTGTTGAACTCTGAGCTGTTGTTGTTTAGTTGAATTTGGAATTAGCGAAAAGAGTAAACGGCTAAAGAACACGAGTATCCGAAATTTAGGCGAAGATCACCATCTTCTTAAGAATTTTTTATTTTATAACTATAAGAAGATTTCAGGCGAAGATTTTGTTTTTGTTTGCCGAATTTTGTTAATTTTGTTTTTTTTTTTTTCGTTCTTGTGGTTGATTTAGTCTGAAAGTAGGGCTTGTAGTGTGGAGATCTTGTTTGGATCGGTAATGCAGGGCTTGATCATTTGGACTGGTATGGTATGAGTTTAATATTTGAAGAGTACAGTTTGAATTCTCTTATTTTGTTCTGAGACTTTATCTAGGTGCTTTGATTTACTATTAATCAGATTGAATTTCTTCTAAGAGAGCCTGTAGGACTTGACTGGAGACGAGCATAGTGATTGCTTTCCAGTTTTGTCTAGTCGGTATTGGCACCAAATCATGGCGCAGAGTAATTGGGAAGCTGATAAGATGTACGTGCTGAATATTTCTCTTGGACTTGTTTCTTTTATTTTATTTTCTTTCTCTTATGTTTAATCTGCTCAATAAGTTTGCTGGAAAAAGAAAAAAAAAATAGAATGTTCGAGCTTTATGCTTTACATTATTTTTGCTTTAGGCAATTAAGGGAATTGGTTACTAGATTCAATTAAGAAATTAGTCATTTGATTCAAAACTTTTTTTTTTTTTTTTTGGGGGGGGGGGGGGGGAGACTTTCTTAGCAACCCATAGCGAGTTTGGGTTTTGTATGTTTTCTTACTATAATTAGCTTGAAGTGGTCACCTCGTTAATGTTGTTACTTCTGTTTTTATGGTTCTTTTTGCTAGGCTTGATGTTTACATTCATGACTATTTGTTGAAAAGAAAATTACATAATTCCGCAAAAGCTTTCATGACTGAAGGGAAAGTCGCTACAGACCCAGTAGGTAAACTTTTTTTTACTAATTATTGGAATCTTATGGTTTAATGCTAGTTTGTATGTCATATTATGTTTTATTGAGTCATGACGCAAGTTTAAGGTAATTTATACTTACAACATGGTTTGTTTACCTAAATCGGAAAATTCAGGCTTGAGAGTCACTGGTAGTAACTTTGAATTTAAATTTTTAGCGATTGATGCACCTGGAGGATTTCTCTTTGAATGGTGGTCCGTCTTTTGGGACATCTTCATTGCAAGAACAAATGAGAAACATTCTGAAGCTGCGGCAGCTTACATAGAGGTGGCTCTGAACTTCTAAATTTTTTTGCTCCTTGTGGTTTAATACTGATTTGGATTCTATTTTTTATTGATTTCAATTTGGCACTATTTTCCTTTGTTCTTCTTGAAATGGAAATCAGACACAACAAATGAAAGCAAGAGAGCACCAACAACAACTACAAATGCAGCAGCTGCAACTTATGCAACAGCGTAATGCTCAGTTGCAGCGAAGGGACCCTAATCATCCTCCCCTTGGTGGTCCTATCAATGCTATAAACTCTGAAGGAATGATCGGACAGCCATCAGCCAGTGTGTTGGCTATGAAAATGTATGAAGAAAGAATGAAACATCCTCATTCAATGGATTCAGAGACTTCTCCAGCTCTTCTTGATGCCAATAGGATGGCCCTTCTCAAGTCAGCAACCAATCATCAAGGGTAAGTTCTTAGATCATATTTATCAACCTTATTCTGTATTTAAGCTTAATTTTATTTACTTCTTTTTCACTTAATTTGAGATAATATTTCTATTGTTCGTTTTATTCAGCCAGCTGGCACAAGGTAATTCTGGGAGCATGTCTGCAGCTTTGCAACAAATGCAGCGACGACCTCAACTTACCCCTGTAACTAGTTGGACCATGCTCTTACATTTTCACTTTGTCATTATTCTTATATAATCAAATCTTGCACCATGCTCAGGCTGTTTAAGCTTTTGAAATTTGCAGGACATCAAACCAGAAGTTAATATGGGTGCACCTCAGAAATCTTTGCCAATGGATCCTTCGTCAATTTATGGACAAGCAATTCTACATTCAAAATCTGGACTGGGTGGTGCAGGTACATTATCAAACACTTTGGAAAAAAAGGATTCTACTATATAAACAAACTGTTTGTGAGGGCTGACGAGTAATATATTGATGTAGTTTTCCTATGCATATCAAGGCCATATTGGTTTAAGTATAAATTTCTACTTTTCTTGTTCCAATTACCTTAACGAGACAAAATATCTTCGCAGCATGATATATTCTTGCTACAAAAGATGCTCTATTTTATTTTCACATACTTATCAAAAGAAAGTATATTTACTTTTCGCATACTTATTTAAAAAAATGACTTTACCATGGAAGTTTTCTTGGCAAGTTCATCCCCTTCTTACATCCACTAGCATTATCCACCAATCTTTTTTTGTCCTGAGATCCTACAAGGTCCAATATGATTAATGAAATGTCAAGGCCCACTGAAGAAGGCCAGTCAATCTACTGACATGCACAAAATTAAATAGTAACTTGGAGGAAGCTGGACAATAAGGTGACTGGAAAATTTTCACACTACAAATCAAATTGAGTACTACAACTAAATAAAACACATTAGTATCTATCTAGCAAAGTAGAGCACTGATCATGTACAAATCATGTGCTCAGAGTCACAGAACCTATAGAGATGGTCTAGATACTGGACATTAGGAGCACTTATGCCTTAGGCTCTTAGATATGGCTTAGCAATAACACACATCTGGAGAGAGAGAGAGAGAGTACTTCTGCCTGAACGGGCATAAAAAAAACCTCATAAATGATGATTGACTTAATGTAACAGGGTGTGATACTTCTTATGAGATTAACTAAATTACTTTGTGCAACAAGAACCACCTATTCCATTGGAACAACACTTAAACAACGGCTCAAGCATTCTTGCTCCTGCCAGATAATCTACATACAAGAAATGTTGATCTACTACAATGTGAGCTACCTCTGCTGGTGGAAAAACTCCCAAAGGATGGTCGAAACTTTACTCACACAAATAGAGCGTTGGGTGCAGAATGATGGACAGACATGCCTGATAATGGCTTTGTGCAAGGACTTGTGTCTTTCTCTTTTAATTATTATGGAACTGGATATTATTGAAAATGAGGTGAGAATACAGAGGTAGCGGAATAAGCTTTTGGAGTAAGAAGGCTAGAATGAGAAGAGCAGGCAACAAACTGCTTTAGGAAATGCAAAGGAACAGAGGGAAAATACTACAATAGAAAAAAAAAGAAAGAGAGATAATTCCACACTGCCTTTTTGGCCTCTTCCATAGGTCTCCCTCTCACATGCCCATATGAGAGGGAGAGCTATGGGAATTGGCAGACGGACATTTGGGGGCAGGGGCCACGCCCCCCCTAAGTTTTTGAAAATTCCACTAACCTACTGTATATTTTGGGTATTTAGGACAATAAATGGTAACCCCCCCCCCCCCCCCCCCCCCCCCCCCCCCCCCCCCCCCCCCCCCCCCCCCTCTTCTTCCTAAAATTAATAAAATACCACCTTGCCCCTTCAAAGTTTAGAATTTTTTTCTTAAGTCCTACATAATTGTCAGTATCTGTGATAAAAAATAGTACATTAACACAACTAGAATGCAATTAATTTTACCTTGTACCCTTTTCAAAGTTTTTCCTGCCTTATTTTTACTCATTTCAACTTTTGTTCTTCATTGTAAAACTAAAATTTGAGTTGTCTGTACCACTAAAAAAAAAAAATTTACATTGCCCCCCCCGGGGGGGGTAAAATTCTTGGGTCTGCTATTGGCTATGAGAGGGGCCAAAATGACGGGAATTATTAATTTCCAAATGAAAAGGAAAAAACTGAAAGAGAAGTTATCACTTTCAGGGCAGTTCTTTGGAGCTTCACTCTTCTTCTCTTTAAGTCCAGGATTTTGCTAATCAGATTTGAGGTTGTCAACTGAATACAAGCAGCATGAGGAGAACAAAAAAATTAGTAATAGTCAACGGAAGGTGAATCCCTGAGGCCCTTGCAACATTAGGGAAAAAATAAGAGATTTGAGGTTGTCAACCTGAATATAACATACATTTTATTTGCTGAGGTTTAAGGAGAAGCAGCTTAAAGCTCTTGCTTCACACCATTGAATATATTTTATTTTATTATGACAAAAAAATTCCCTTGAATTCTTTACAACCAATAAACTTGGAATACCAACTGGACAGATTCTATATTGACTTTTTAATATTTAACCTCAGCAATATCTGGGAACAAGAAGTATCGTTACTGCATCCTGTTGCTTAACGTGAAGATATGAGTAAAAAAATTAAAATTAAACACCTCTGATGCCTACGTGATCCAAAGTGTCTAGAAGGCTTTCATCCCAACTGAAGTCACCACAAACAGGGGCGAGTGAAGAAGTGAATTCTTTCTATGGAGCCAGTACAGATACCACTGAGCTTGAAATATATTTTGAAGTCATATTATGGTTACTTCGCGTAATTATAAGTCAAGAAAGGCTCGCTGTTCTTTGGAATGTTATCTTCCATCTTCCATTTAGAAAAATAATAGCTTTGTTTAGTTCTCTTTTATATTTTTCCAATTAGGTTAAAAGCTTACATGTCAGCTGTGTCATTCAGCTGAATTGAAGCAAAAAACAACAGGCAACCATCTGCTTTATAATAAATAGTCGTCATGATTTCGCTGTTCTTTACAGGATTAAATCAAGGTGTCACCGGTCTTCCGTTGAAGGGTTGGCCTCTAACAGTAAGTTACTCAGTACCTTTTTTATTTTGAATATTCTCTTACTAAATATAGTTTGGAGATGCATTAGCGCTTGACTGTTTTCGATATTGCACAGGGAATTGACCAATTACGGCCAACTTTAGGTTTACAAGTGCAAAAGCCAAATATGCAGAACCAAAATCAGTTTATTTTGGCATCACAACAACAGCAGGCCTTAGCACAAGCTCAGGCACAAGGCAACCTTGGAAGTTCACCTACCTTTGGGTTTTGTGGCTTACCAAGGGGTAGCTTGAATGCCAAAGATGGTCAGTCCACGAGAAATGATGGATCTATATGCTCTCCATTGCAAGCAAATCCACCAAAGGTAGATTATCTTCCTGATATCACTAAAAATATTTTTGGTAGGCTAGCATTATGATGTACACACAAATATGCACAGTGGATAGCTGGGATATCATATCCGTACATGTAAATAAATTTAAAAG
Source organism: Euryodendron excelsum (assembly GCA_033060915.1). Classification (NCBI taxonomy): domain Eukaryota; kingdom Viridiplantae; phylum Streptophyta; class Magnoliopsida; order Ericales; family Pentaphylacaceae; genus Euryodendron; species Euryodendron excelsum. The sequence continues at coordinate 6,053,704 of CM065382.1, forward strand.
ATTTTTGCTTCTTTATTTGGTAGCATATGTAATTTCCATTTTGAGAATGTTGTCCCTTCTGCTTATTAAAAGTTTTGTTACTGAAAAAAGAATGTGATCTTCCATCGCTGATGAAATTTTGCACCATATAATTTTTGTCAATAAGCACTGTAGAGCTTACCATGTAGAATATAAAGAGCTGATGTGTGTGGAGTATTTTCTGAAAAGAGAATTGTGTAATATATTATCCAGGTTATTTTCTTTTTATCTTAGCTTCTCAAAGGCTATGTCATGTCTTTCTTTGGTATTTGGAATTAGGGGCCGTATGTACTTTTATTTGATTGTAAGTAGGTTTATATAGGTGTGGCTATAACACCCCCCCCCCCCCCCCCCGCGGCTCGCGCAGCACATCTTGAGCAGCTTTTTGCCAGTAGTAGCAGGACATGGGAAAAAGTTAACCTTTGGATGACAGTACTAGTAAAATAATCAAAATAATACATCCTAATTCATGTAATTTTTTTCCATTCAGCATACAAAAGATAGAAATAATGGGCCTTGATCTAGCAAAATGGCGGAACAGGGCTTAGCTGAGTTGAATGTCAAAAAGATAGGAAAGTGGTTTCAAGTATATCAATAGTTTAAATCATGCCTGTAAATGCAGCGATGTCTGCCAACAGTAGCTTATATGCATTTCCATCTCTGTCTTTGGTTGAGATAAGTCTGCTCATATAACTTGTCTTTTCTTCCCCTGCATGTTTGCGGTTGCACAGATACGGGTCTGTAAATCTCTTCCATTTTTAGTTAACACAGATAGGGTACTCTAGTTTTATTACGGTGGGTTTTCCTTCTTTTGTTAGGTATATCCATTCATCTCCACTGTTACCACATGTGGACTTTAGTTGCTTTTCTAATATTTTGTGACTGGGGATATATTTTTTAATTTTGAAGGTCTATAAATGCCTTTCTCTGATTCTTTAGTGGGTACTCAGCAGATGAAGATGGCCCAGATGCAACAGTCTTCCTCTCAACAGCAGGATCAGTTGCAGCAGCAGCAATTGCAACAGGTTGTTCTTATGCAAATTTGATCCCATGATCTCTTTTTAAGATTTAATTTTAAAGATGTCCATTAATATATGCTATTTTCAACAATAATTCAATTTCTGATGCCATAATTTTTTTCATTTTTTTGTTCTTCTCCCTGGGTGTAAGCTGATTATTATCCAATGGCCGTTTATCATGTCCCAGAATAACCGGAAAAGGAAACAACATTCTTCTTCTGGACCTGCCAACAGTACTGGTACGGGAAATACTGTGGGCCCTTCACCGAGCTCTCCGGCATCGACTCACACACCTGGTGATGGATTAACTACGGCAAGTAGTCTGCAGCATGCCAACAGTGTGCCAAAAAGCTTGATGATGTACGGTGCAGACGGAGCAGGAGGTCTTACATCGTCTGCAAATCAGCTGGTATGTGCGTTTAAGTTTTCACAAATACATAATGGTCTTTCTCACACCAGCATCGCAAGCTTGGCAATCTGTCATTTGTACTCAGGTGTCTTATCTCCATGGTAATTGGACCGGTTGATTTTGTGGACTGCCTGCCACTCAATACTTTCAGTTTTTGAACACAGTCAACTAATAGAATTGTCTTTCTCATTTTGAGTAGTTAATTTGGAAAAAAATGTTTAAGTTTGTACTGATGAATCTGTCTGATGAATGATGCAAGTCTATGAGAGACATGAAGTGAAACAATTCAATGGATCCTGAAATATCGATTATTAATGCAGGAAGACATAGAACATTTTGGAGACATCGGCTCTTTGGATGATAATGTGGAATCATTTCTGTCACATGATGGAGGAGATGGAAGAGATCTCTATGGCACCTTAAAACAAAGTCTTACTGAGCACAAAACAGAGTCTTCTAAGGGTAATCAATTGTTGTATGTTGTGTGTGCGCTATGTCGGGCCTAACTGCTTAGAGTATTACTTAGAAAGGTCAAATTCTCCATTTCAGGTTTTTCCTTCGGGGAAGTTGGTTGTATAAGGACAAGAAATAAAGTTACCTGCTGTCATTTTTCTTCAGATGGGAAGTTGCTAGCTAGTGCTGGACATGACAAGAAGGTATAATACATGTACAGTAAATTTTGCCACATCGGAAGACCACAGTTGCTGTTCTGAACACTAGGTTCATTCTATTGATATATGACATACACCTAAATTTGACATTGTGATGAAGAATATTCTCCTTTAAGATCTATATTAATATCACTGATTTGTGCATATTAGAAGTGTGCATGTCTACTAGTTCGTACCATGATTTAACTTGGGTTCCATTCTTGTTCACTTTGTTAGCTCTGTGCATATCACTGAGTAATAGTACTGCAGTATAGATAGAAAAACACTGATCTAAAAGGTGTCATGGAAATTATTCAGGCGGTTCTCTGGAACATGGAAACCCTGCAAACAGAAACCACACTGGAAGAACATCAATACTTAATTACAGATGTTCGTTTCAGACCGAATTCAACTCAGCTGGCAACAGCATCATTTGACAAGTCTGTGCGATTGTGGGATGCTGCTAATGTAACTGTCTCTGCTCCCTCTTTTATGAAAACTTCTCATAGACCTTGATACAGTGCCTCACTTCTGCTGTTCACATACCAATAATCTGAAAAAGCACTGTGTCTATATGAAGTTTGCATTTATTATTATCACCACACTCACTTATTTTGCTCTTTCTGCAGCCGAGCTATTGTTTGCATGCATATACGGGGCACCCTTCACATGTTATGTCCCTAGATTTCCATCCCAAAAAGAACGATCTTTTGTGTTTTTGTGATAGTACCAATGAAATTCGCTATTGGAATATCAATCCATTCACATGCACTCGCGTTTCTAAGGTTTGTTTTTTTTTTTCAACCTTTTCCTCTTTTGTGTTTTGTATGTTCTTAAATGTCTGTAGAAGTTTCATTGCATTATCCTTGAGAGTTCTGATTATCTGTTTCTTGGTATTGCAGGGGGGGAGTGCTCAGGTGAGATTTCAACCTATAAGTGGACATCTACTGGCAGCAGCATCAGATAAGGTGGTGTCCATCTTTGATGTTGAAACTGACAGGCAAATTCATACATTCCAGGTTTGTGTTTATCATATGTATTTGATGATTGTATTCCATGTCGATGTTGAATATGTAATCATTTGGGTGACTGGGCACTTAACCTTCTCAAATCAGGGGCACTCTGGAGTGGTAAACTACCTGTGCTGGGATCTTAACGGAGAGTATTTGGCATCTGTCAGTGAGGAATCTGTGAAAGTTTGGTCATTAGCCTCAGGGGAGTGCATTCATGAGCTAAGCTCCACTGGCAATCAGTTTCATTCTTGTGTTTTTCATCCAAATTATTCAGCCCTTTTGGTGATTGGCGGATTGCGGGTACTTGCTTCTATCCTTCTTTCAGTATTAATAACTCAATATGAGTATGATGAAAAGAAGTGTCCAACCATAGCTTTGGTAATTGACCTCCACTGTCCTAATTATGCTCAACCCTATTTCCCAACATTCTATAGCATTTTAGCATTACATATGCAATGAATCTACCTCGCCTTTGTGACATTTCAAAAAAGTTCACTTTATATCAAGATGATGAGGGTACACCTTTACATGAACTTTTTCATCGAATATTAGTGACAGGTGAACCTAAACAAATCCACTTTATTCTTTCATCTTGATAACTATTGTCAAGATGATGATCATACTTTGTTTCTTGTTGCTGAGTAATCACCCTGTCAAAAGGATTGGGTTGTTTTGGTTTCCTCAACTTGTGGCATAAATGCCGCCTTGGCCTCTTAATTTTTGTGACTACTGTTGCAGTCTTTGGAGCTCTGGAACATGGCTGACAACAAGAGCATGACAGTTTCAGCACATGAGAATATAATTGCTGCTTTGGCGCAGTCACCTGTCACGGGAATGGTTGCCTCTGCAAGTCACGATAGCTCTGTTAAGCTATGGAAATAAGTAAAAATAAGTTCTACGCCATCGGTGGCAATATAACATTTTAAAGGGAGCTGCTGGCTTTGTTTCTGCTGACATAAAATCCTGAAAAAGACATGGCAGGGTGTTAGGACTTTGGATGCAAGTTGTCCATGCATTATTGTAAGAAAGTTGTGGTTGTATCTAATGGTTTTAGAGGCATTCCAATTTAGAGCTTTGTTTTATTGATGCTGCTGAGAAAATAGAAACAAAGGGGGCTGATCGTTTGGTGGAAGGTGAGGGAAAAGAGTGCATTTTCTGGATTATCAACTGTTCCTTGATGAACCACTATTATAAAGCACAGTCCATCTTGTAATTGGCTGGGATATGTATATTCCTTTTTCTTTCCCCTTTAAACTCAGTTTTATGCGGGTTAAGAGTGTGTCAAAATTATAATCTCTTGCGTGGCTAGTTTAAGAAAAGAAAAGGAATCACTTGTTTGGATAGTCTAAGAGGAAAAAAAGGAAGCGAACGAGAAGAAATGCAGATAAATCATAATCCCTGTAGTTCTATTTGGAAATAAAGGAAATGAGAGTTACTAATTACAAATTTTTGTACTTGATTTCTATGACAGAAGTTTTCAATTTTTACCCTTCTAACTCAATAAAACCTTATTTTCTTTTCTTTTTCTTTCTTCTATCTTTCCCAAATAAGAGGGGAGGATAGCACACTCTACGCTTCCTTTCTCTTAAATTGTTCAAACAAGAACAAATGATACAATTATCATTTTTCGTCATTTTATTTATTTATTTATTTTCTCCTATCCGTAACTATTGACTATGTTACTTGAATTCTTTTAAATATATAAAATATTCGTGTCGAACTCTCGACGCTTAGATAAGGTTACACAATATGTGTTTGATATGCCTAGTTAGACATATATTCAATAAGCATGTGTAAATAATTGAGTTTATTTATACACAAGATTTCTTTTATACATAAAATGTTATATTTTAGTTTCCAAACACCACCTTAAATAAATAAATAAACAATATTTTAAAATATATAAAATTTAATTGTGTCTAAATGTTCTCACATATGAAAATTAAATAAATTCGACGATTAGACATATACTCTCGCCGAATACCCGTATTCGTGTCCAGATAACCCAGGCTATTTGTTCTAAAAGAAATAAAAATAAAACTAAACAAAACAAAAATTATTCGGGCCCATCCAGTTCACTGCAATATGATCCGTCTGGACCCCTGAGGTACAAGTACAATACAACCCAAACTGGAAGAAAAGATGGTACGCTCGGCCCATTCACATATGAGTGGGCCTCAATCCTCTCGATTATCAAGCTACGTGAACGTGTCCCACATCCAAAACGCCAAATGCCGCCTCTCTTTGACGGTCTGACCTCTCAAGCGCGAGAAATTGTTTAGTGCCACGTGGTATTCCGGTAGGGCTCACCTGTGACGCACCACATGGCGCCAGGAGAACTGAATAATTTTTCCTCAAGCTCCTTTCAAGTTTTCTATCTCGAAGCAGCATAACAAAGCAAGAAAATCTCTCTCTCTCTCTCTCTCTCTCTCTCTCTCTCTCTCTCTGTGGGGATCGTTTCTCCCTCTAGAAATCAAGTTGAATTCAAGGAGACCTGTGCGCGGTCGATGGAAAGTCAATCAGATGGCGTTGAATCGGAGCAGATTTCCGAAGCTTTCCTTTGTTGCGTCTGCCTGTAATTTCTTTGAACCTCCAAAAACCTCATTTACTTCTGCATATAATATCTGGATTCCTATATATATGCGAATATAAGTCACACCAATATTATATATATATATGTATGTATAGGCTTCTTCAGCATATTTTATATGATTTACTACGTCTGTGAATTTGTTTGTTGTGAATTCAATTGTTTAGTGTAATTTCAGTTGTTCACATCCAATTGACAGATTTCTGGTTCAACATCTTGACTGTTTGCCTTTGGATTTTGGCTTTGATTTCAATTTTCTGTTTTCTTCGTGCTCAGTTCTAATGTTGTGTGTGTGTCTGATAATAGTTACTTCGTAAAGGTAACTGTGATCTCTTGATTGGTGAATAGCCTTGTTGAATGGAGATTTCTTTTTTGTTGCAGGGATCTTCTCTATAAGCCCGTTGTTCTGGGTAAGCCATTGCTACGAAGACATGAATTTATAGATGTTGGTGCTGTTTAGTTGATTTCGTTTTGTATAATTGCAGCTTGTGGCCACATATCCTGTTTCTGGTGTGTCTTTAAATCAATGAGTGGGCTACGTGAGTCTCATTGCCCAATTTGTAGGCATCCATATCGTCATTTTCCTACTGTTTGTCAGATGCTTCACTTCTTGCTTTTGAAGATGTATCCAGTTGCCTACAAGAGAAGGGAAAATCAAATTCTAGGTCAAGTTTTTTAGTAGTTGGCTTTTATTAGAGTTTTTGTGTGGCACTGATCTTGATAAAGAAATCTGTGATATGATATATTGTTATCTTTGCATGTTCCAGAAGAGGAGAAGGATATGGGCTTCTTCTCACCAACGTTTGATGATCTTCTTTGTGCTTCGCATACTAATGAAGAATTGAATCATCTGGATTATCAGGCACAATCCTCCTCCTCGAGTAATCAAGAAAATTTCTCTACAAACCTTCCTTCCATCAGGAAAAGGGAACCTTGTGCAAATACAGAGCAGCTGGAATCCGTCACATTTATTCAAGATAACAGCCCAACTATTCCAAAACAAATCACTACTGAAAGCTTCGAATCCACATGCACAGTTGGTGTTAAAGAAAATAATTTACCTCAGAGGAGTTGTAGCGGAATTTGTCGCCAGGTTTCAATTGTTGATGTGCTGTGTCCAGCATGCAAGCAACTGCTCTTTCGGCCTGCTGTTCTTAATTGTGGCCATGGTACACTTTTGCATGCGAATCAACCTCAGTTAAATGTTACAAATTTCTTGTCATTTGTGCTTGCAAATGTTTCAAATGATTGGTGAATATTAATTTATTCATTCGTTCTTCTTCTTTTGAGTTTAGTATATTGTGAAACTTGCATCATCCCAGCTGATGAGGGAATAAGATGTCAAATTTGTCAAAGTCCACATCCAAGGGGCCTTCCAAAAGTTTGTTTGGAGTTTGATAATTTCCTGGAGGAACAGTTTCCAAAGGAATATGCTATGAGGAGAGGTATGGTTCAGCTCAAACAAGTCCAGTTGCAGCATGAGAGTCCACTGTCAGGTATGTCTCAATTTGTTGAGTTGTTTGTTCTATTGTAGGGATTTCCATTTCATAAATTTGAGTTCCATCACTATAAATGGCATGTACAATACGCAACATATATATTCTGCTAGATATTTTTCCTTAGAATTGGACTCATTTGAGGCTTAGGTAAATCACTGAATTATATATATTCTGCAGTTCTCATCTTAAGATACTGCACTTGTAAAGTAAAATCCACTACCTTGTTCAGGTAGTTATGTGAGTATTATTCTCTGACAGGTCCATCCTAACACCGGTAGACCAATATTCACACCCTTTAAAAAAGCTCTTATTGTATGGGCAACTATACTTGCTTAGCCATCTCCATTTGGTGGATGCAACAGACAAGGGCTGTGGTGCCTTGTATAGTTTGTGCATAGATTTAAACTACACTGTAACAATGTGTAAATTATAGTATGGAGATCACGCGAAATATGAAATCACAAGATGATTCCAAACATGCACAATGATGTGAATAGCATTCATCGAAGTCATTAAGTTTCAGTTTTTGGTCTTGTAACCTACCATTGTGATTCTGAAACATTTCAGTTTTCAGTCCTTTGCTTTCATTTGTGTGTTTGTTTTGTGGTGGTGGTGCTGGCAGTGGTGCTGGTTGGGCTGGTGTGGGGGAGGGACGCCGCCTGGTCGATTAGGGAGTTCACTTTGTCTACTTTCCTTCACTGTGATGTGTTTGGTTTATATATTTTGCTTTTGCCATTTGTAATGCCAATTTGTCCTATCAGGTTCTACAGAAGCTGGTAAACAAGATGTTCCATTCTCATTACCAACAGAACAGAATTTTTTACATTGGTGGGGTGATCATGGCTCGAAGGTTCATCTTGGAGTTGGTTGTGATTCTTGTGGGGTAAAGTTTGAAGTCCTACCATTTTTCTGCATGCATTGGATGCCTGTGGTTAGCATGACCTTTTTGGCAATCTACTGTAGTAAGCTGCTCTGTGTATTGTTTCGTTGAATACGTGTTGTGTTGGGCATATAGACAATAATGATTATTATTTTTGGTTATGTTTCTTTTCTCCCCCCTTTTGTTCTTCTTTTGATGAGAAACAAAGGAGAAGGAGCAATAGACAAAACTGTGTTACCATAATACTCTACTACCCAGCGAATTACATTTTTTGAGCGGTGTTCCGAAATATGGTACTAAAACGGTGAATTTAGCTATCCAAAGCGATCTCAAACTTTTTTTTCTATTTATATGTTTAAAGGTTTCCTAACGAAGGAAAAAAATCAATTATAATGAAAAAAATATAGGAAGAATAGAATTTGGGTATAACAATATGCAAGAAAATGGGCTATAATACTCCTAGAATGTGTTTTTAGATGATTAATTTGAAAAAACATAAATTATGTTTTATTAAATGTATGATTGTTAAAGAAAATTCTTCTACAATTACTTTAATTTTAATAGTATACTGTATAAAAGTCTACTCCTAACGTACCAAATTTTAAAACATATGGCGTACCACGTTCCCGTTCTCGTTTCGCGTATCGGAACGATACGCGTTCCAGGTAACATAGAGACAGAAAAAGTAAGATGGGATGGGGCACACACATTTTACATATCTTCATTTGCGTAGGAAAGAGGCAAAAGGATAAAGGACCTTAAAAGAGGGCATAACAAAACTCTTCATGTGCACATCACGAGGAGGTTCCAGTTACTCTATACATAGACCAAGAGCTCAAAGCTCTTGTGAATATATTTCATCTTTTTATTGCTCATAGGGGCTAAACCTTCCATACTACGAGCATGCTTATAAACTTCATAAATCAGACCAGTGGAATCTGTGATGGAATCTTTGTTCTCAGTATTGTAACGTAGTAGGACTCAATATTTTTTGTAAAACCTCAAGAAACATTAGCAAATTAGGAAAAATAAAGAACAAAGAAGTTGGAGAAAATTCTAAGACAATAATTTGATAGCCACACCCCATGCCCAAGGAGCCTGCTACTGCGGCTTTTGCTTTTCTTTAGGACACCTCATCTAACCTAGTCCATTCTTTTCAAATAAGGTTTCTATGATTGTTTAAGGCATGTGTTATATGTTTTCTTCTGAATAGCTTCGAGTACTTTTTGACACATATTGACATCTTATCTACTCAGTTGCCTGCCTTGATTATATTCTGTCTTCATTGGGCACACAGATGTATATCAAGCATTAGAGCTGTAACATATATTACCATATATGATGCATTAATGTCGAAGGGCACATTTAATTGATTGTAATGCCATTAGTATTCCTGAACATAGCTTATGAGGGGTTACCCCTTGAGTTACCGAGGCTATCTTTAATGCCAGTTTCTTAAATATGATTAGAAAACCATTTGTGTGTCCCATAAGCACATATAAAATGCATGTGTAGCACATTTGAAAAGCATTTCTACTCTGTGGGATGAATGCCTTCATCTGAACTGTGGTTTTGTCTCCTTATACTTTTTCTCTTCTGATAGGAAAGTAATTATGCATGTGTTCCTAAGTGTCTAATAAATATTGGGTGATGTAAGTCTTAAACGTTTTACGAGCCAGTGGCATCCCAAGTCCTTACAGCCTATTGGGTTACTATTCTCAATGTTGGAGTTGTCTTGCAGATGTTTCCAATAATTGGGGATAGATACAGATGCAAAGATTGCAAGGAAGCAATTGGCTTTGACCTTTGTGGAGATTGTTATAATACTCGCCTGAAGCTTCCAAGTCGGTTTAATCAGCAGCATACCCCAGACCACAGGTTTGAGATTGTGAATTCCCTTTGTGGAGATTGTTATAATATTCGCTTGAAGCTTCCAGGTCGGTTTAATCAGCAGCATACCCCAGACCACAGGTTTGAGATTGTGAATTTAAATCCTCTGTATAATCTATCTTTGAGACTGCTGAGGAGACACTTAGAAGATGGCTTTCACTTGCCCATGCTCTCTAACGATGCTTCAGAACTTCCAGAAAATCTTTTGCTTTTTCCGACTTCATCTGACAATGCTCTGGACAATGCTGAAAATGGTTTCGTGGCTCCTTCGACATCCAGTGATACTGAAGAACCTCAGAATGATGACACCCAGCCACCCCATGAAACTCAGGGTTACCTTTGTCGACTTTGGATGAATATATGTTTTTGCTGGGCTCCATGAAGAGAACCCGCCAGGAGGGGTGGCTGTTGATGGATGCAATTTGTTAAGTCACGACAGCTCTGTTAAGCTATGGAAATAAGTATAAATAAGTTTTAGGCTATCGGTGGCAATATAACATTTTAAAGGGAGCTGCTGGCTTTACTTGTGCCGGCATAAAATCCAGAAAAAGACATGGCAGGGTGTTAGGACTTTGGATGCTAGGTGTCCATGCATTATTGTAAGAATTTTGTGGTTGTATCTAATGGTTTTAGAGACATTCCAATTTAGAGCTTTGATTTATTGATGCTGCTGAGAAAATAGAAACAAAGGGGGCGGATCGATTGGTGGAAGGTGAGGGAAAAAAGTGCATTTTCTGGAGTAACAATTGTTTCGGAAAAAAGTTTGGTAGTCAGGTAGTACCGGGAATTCAGTGGTAATCTCTATTAAATTATAAAATGTGGTAGGTGAATGCATCAGTAACCTTGAGTTAGTTGAGTAGTGGAGAGATATTTATATTCTATTTGGAACTCGAATTTTCGATAAGAAAAAAAAAAGATGAGAAAAAATAGACTAAAAGTACTTTCTTATTTTGTTTTTTTTTCGTAACATTTTTTTTTCTTTTACTTTTTCAATTGAAAATTAAAGTTTCAAACGGAGCGTTAAGAAAAAATGCTAAGCAAAATTTAATAGGTTGTTTCTTTAAAAAAAATTTCACTACTCTTTAAATTTAGGTTGTTAATGTATTTATTTACTATGTATTATTATTTAATAGGAATTACTATCGATTTTTTAGTACTATTTGATAACTAAATTTTTTTTCCAGTAGTTCCTTGATGAACCACTTTGATTATAAAGCACAGTCCAGTCCATCTTGTAATTGGCCGAGATATGTATAACCCTTTAAACTCTCTTTTATGCGAGTTAAGAGTGTGTCAAAATTATATTCTCTTGATTGGCTAGTTTAAGGAGAGAAAAGGAATCACTTGTTTGGATAGTCTAAGAGGAAAGTAAGGAAGCGAAATGAGAAGAAATGCTGAGAAATCATAACCCTTGTAGTTCATATTTGGAAATAAAGGAAATGAGAGTTACTAATTATCAATTTTTTCCATGATTTCTATGACAATAGTTTTTCATTCTTACCCCTCTTACTCAATAAAACCTTATTTTCTGTTTTCTTTCTCTCTCCTTTATCTTTCCCAAATAAGAGGGGGGATAGCACACTCTCTACTGTTCTTTTCTCTCTTAAATTGTCCAAACAAGAAGGAATGATACCACTATCCTTTCTCGTCCTTTTAATTTTTTTTTTTTCTCTATCTGTAGCTATTAACTAGCTATGTTATTTGAATTTTTTTAAAAATATGAAAATGTGAAATACTCGTATCGAATACTTAACACTTGGATAAAAATACGAGATGTTTTCGATATGATTAGTTAGACATGTATCTAACGAACATATTTAAATAATTAAGTTTACTATAAAATTTCTATTTTACATATAAGATAGTATATTTTAATTTCTAAACACCACATAAAACAAATGAAAAAAATATTTATAAAATATAAAATCTAACAATGTGCAAGTATTCTTGATATAAGAATTAGGTAAATTCTACGTTTAAACATCTACCCGGATTCCTGTATATTGACACTGAAAGAAATAATAAAAAAAAAAACAAAACTTATTAGGGCAATCCAGTTCACTGCAGCAGGATCCGTCTGGACCCTGAGGTTCAAGTACTTTACAACCCGAACTGGAAGAAATGGTAGTACGTTCGGCCCATTCAGATATGAGTGGGCCTCAATCCTCTCGATTATCAAGCTACGTGTCCCACATCCAGAACGCCAAAGGCTTCCTCTCTCTGATGGTCTGACCCCTCAAGCGCCTCCTTTCTAGTTCTCTCTCGAAGCAACAGAACAAAGCAGAAAATCTCTTCTCTCTCTGGGGATCGTTTCTGCCTGTAGAAATCAAGTTGAATTCAAGGAGGCCTCTGCGCGGTCGATGGAAAGTCAATCAGATGGCGTTGAATCGGAGCAACTTTCCGAAGCTTTTCATTGTTGCGTCTGCCTGTAATTTCTTTGAACCTCCAAAAACCTCATTTACTTCTACATGTAATATGTGGATTCGTATGTATATGCGAATATAAGTCACACCAATATATATATATATATATATGTGTTTCTTCAGCTTATTTTATATGATTTACTACGTCTGTGAATTTGGAGCGAAACAATCAACCTATTGATTTTCAGTTGTTCACATCCAATTGACAGATATCTAGTTCAACATCTCGACTGTTTGCCTTCGGATTTTGGCTTTGATTTCATTTTTCTGTTTTCTTCGAGCTCAGTTCGAATGTTGTCTGTGTGTCTGTTAATAGTTGCTTCGTAAAGTTAACTGTGATCTCTTGATTGGTGAATAGCCTTGTTGAAATGGAGATTTTTTTTTTTTGTTGCAGGGATCTTCTCTATAAGCCCGTTGTTCTGGGTAAGCCACTGCTACGAAGACATGAATTTATAGATGTTGGTTTTTTAGTAGTTGGCTTTTATTAGAGTTTTTGTGTGGCAATGATCTTGATAAAGAAATCTGTGATATGACATATTATTATCTTTGCATGATCCAGAAGAGGAGAAGGATATGGGCTTCTTCTCACCAACGTTTGATGATCTTCTTTGTGCCTCGCATACTAATGAAGAACTGAATCATCTGGATTATCGGGCACAATCCTCCTCCTCAAGTAATCAAGAAAATTTCTCTACAAACCTTCCTTCTGTCAGGAAAAGGGAACCTTGTGCAAATACAGAGCAGCCAGAATCCGTCACATTTATTCAAGATAACAGCCCAACCGTTCCAAAACAAATCAGTACTGAAAGCTTCGAATCCACATGCACAGTTGGTGTTAAAGAAAAGAGTTTAGCTCAGAGAAGTTGTAACGGAATTTGTTGGCAGGTTTCAATTGTTGATGTCCTGTGTCCAGCATGCAAGCAACTGCTCTTTCGGCCTGCTGTTCTTAATTGTGGCCATGGTACACTTTTGCATGTGAATCAACCTCAGTTAAATGTTACCAATTGTTTGTCATTTGTGCTTACAATTTTTTTCAATTGATTAGTGAATATTAATTTATTCATTTGTCCTTCTTCTTTTGAGTTTAGTATATTGTGAAACTTGCATCATCCCGGCTGATGAGGGAATAAGATGTCAAATTTGTCAAAGCCCACATCCAAGGGGCCTTCCAAAAGTTTGTTTGGAGTTTGATCATTTCCTGGAGGAACAGTTTTCGAAGGAATATGCTACAAGGAGGGGCATGGTTCAGCTCAAACAAGTCCCGTTGCAGCATGAGAGTCCACTGTCAGGTATGTCTCAATTTGTTGAGTTGTTTGTTCTATTGTAGGGATTTCCATTTCATAAATTTGAGTTCCGTCACTATAAATGGCATGCACAATACGCAACATATATATTCTGCTAGATATTTTTCCTTAGAATTGGACTCATTTGAGGCTTAGGTAAATCACCGAATTATATATATTCTGCAGTTCTCATCTTAAGATATTGCACTTGTAAAGTAAAATCCACTACCTTGTTCAGCTACGTGAGTATTATTCTCTAACAGGTCTATCCTAATACAGGTAGACAAATATTCACAAACTTTAAAAAAGCTCTCATTGTATGGGCAACTACACTTGCTTAGCCATCTCCATTTGGTGGATGCAGCAGACAAGGGCTGTGGTGCCTTGTATAGTTTGTGCACAGGTTTAAATTTCACTGTAACAATGTGTAAATTATATTACGGAGATCACGTCGAAATATGAGATCATGAGATGATATTAAACATGCATAATGATGTGAATAGCATTGATCGAAGTCAATAAGTTTCAGTTTTCAGTCTTGTACCCTACCATTGTGATTTGAAACGCTTCAGTTTTCAGTCCTTTTCTTTCGTGTGTGTGTGTTTTGTGGTGGTGGTGCCGGCGGTGGTACCGGTTAGGCTAGTGTGAGAGAGGGACGCCGCCTGGTCGATTAGGGAGTTCACTGTCTACTTTCTTTCACTGTGATGTGTTTGGTTTATATATTTTGCTTTTGCCATTTGTAATGCCAATTTGTCCTATCAGGTTCTACGGAAGCCGGTGAGCAAGATGTTCCATTCTCATTACCAACAGAAGAGAATTCTTTACATTGGTGGGGTGATCATGGCTCAAAGGTTCATATTGGAGTCGGTTGTGATTCTTGTGGGGTAAAGTTTGAAGTCCTACCATTTTTCTGCATGCATTGGATGCCTGTGGTTAGCATAACCTTTTTGGCAATCTACTTTAGTAAGCTGCTCTGTGAATTGTTTTGTTGAATAGTGTTGGGCATGTAGACAATAATTATTTTTTTTTTTGTTCTGTTTCCTTTCTCTCCCCTTTTGTTCTTCTTTTGATGAGAAACAAAGGAGAAGGAGAAAGAGACAGAAAAAGTAAGATAGGACGGGGCACGCACATTTTACAAAACTTTCATTTGCATAGGAAAGAGGCAGAAGGACAAAGGACCCTAAAAGTGGGGATAACAAAACTCTTCATGTGCACATCACGAGGAGGTTCCAGTTACTCTATACATAGACCAAGAGCTCAGAGCTCTTGTGAATATATTTTCATCTTTTTATTGCTCATAGGGACTAAACCTTCCATACTACAAGCATGCTTATAAACTTCATAAAATCAAACAAGTGGAATATGTGTTGGAATCTTTGTTCTCAGTATTGTAACGTAGTAGGACTCAATATTTTTTGTAAAACCTCAAGAAACATTTGCAAATTAGAAAAAATAAAGAATAAAGAGGTTTGAGAAATTTAAAACTAAGACAATAATTTGATTGCCACACCCCATGCCCAAGGGTACCCTGTCAAATTTTCCTTGAAGTAGTTACCGCTCTAGTGGAGTCTGCTATGACAAAGTGCTTTTGCTTTTCTTTAGGACACTAGTCCATTCTTTTCAAATAAGTGACTGTTTAAGGCATGTGTTATATGTATGTTTTCTTCTGAAGAGCTTCGAGTACTTTCTGACACATATTGACACCTTATCTACAAAGTTGCCTGCCTTGATTATCTTCTGTCTTCATTGGGCGCAGAGGTGTATATCAAGCATTAGAGCTGTAACATATATTACCATGTATTATGTATTAATGTCAAAGGGCACATTTAATTGATTTTAATGCCATTAGCATTCCTGAACATAGCTTATGAGGGGCGAGGCTATCTTTAATGCTAGTTTCTTACAATATTGGCAAAATTACAAAGACTACTTTCAAGACGGCATGCAAATATGATTAGAAAACCATTGTGTGTCCCATAAGCACATATAAAATGTATGTGTAGCATATTCGAAAAGCATTTCTACTCTGTGGGATGAATGCCTTCATCTGAACTGTGGTTTTGCCTCCTTGTACTCTCTTTCTTCTGATAGAAATTTTAATTGCTGCTTTGATTTTATTGAAAGTAATTATGCATGTGTTCCTAAGTTTCTGATAAATATTGGGTGATGTAATTCTTAAACGTTTCACGAGCCAGTGGCATCCCAAGTCCTTACAGTCTATTGTGTTACTATTCTCAATGTTGGAGTTGTCTTGCAGATGTTTCCAATAATTGGGGATAGATACAGATGCAAAGATTGCAAGGAAGCAATTGGCTTTGACCTTTGTGGAGATTGTTATGATACTCGCTTGAAGCTTCCAGGTCGGTTTAATCAGCAGCATACCCCAGACCACAGGTTTGAGATTGTGAATTTAAATCCTCTGTATTATCTATCTTTGAGACTGCTGAGGAGACGCTTAGAAGATGGCTCTCACTTGCCCATGCTCTCTAACGATGCTTCAGAAATTCCAGAAAATCTTTTTCTTTTTTCGACTTCATCTGACAATGCTTGGGACAATGCCGAAGATGGTTTGGTGGCTCCTTCGACATCCAGCGATACCGAAGAACCTCAGAACGATGACACCCAGCCCACCCCATGAAACTCAGGGTTACCTTTGTCGACTTTGGATGAATACATGTTGCTGGGCTTCATGAAGAGAACCCGCCAGGAGGGGAGGCTGTGGATGTATGCAATTGTATAGCAAATTTTGATTGGCAGACGCGAGGCCCTCTTTTACGCATTCTTCCTCCCATATTCTCTTGCATTCAAATTTCAGGAAGTACAGCAGCAGATTTCTTGTCGGATTTTTGTACAGCTTTCAAAGGTATCTGCTACGATCTTTCTATTATCACGAGGGTAGCATTTCTACTCAGATCAACAAAGCCTTTGTCCCGATCATACAGGATTTTGCTTGACTAACTCAAAACGTGTCCAGTTATTTTATTGGCATCATACTGTCTTGTTGGAATGCTCGGATGTTTTAATTTATTGAAGATTTTGCATTACCCATCGCTATAGATAGGAGAAAGAAGAAAAGTCGGTAGGCTCGTAAGTAAATTGTGATCCACATTCCACGTGTGACTAACGAAACATAGAGAATAGGGGATAGAAACGATTGGATCGACCTGAAAACCCCACCGAGCAGTCGAGCAGGTCGGTTTAATTTTTGGGAACTGTGTGCGTGTGTGTGTGGCTGTCAGTGAGTGAGGACCATTGAGGCTTTCTTCGGAGAGGGATTCTAGCAGAGTCATGATTGAGCCTGGGTAATCACTGACCAATCGCACGTTGACATCCGTACGTCTCTCTCTCTCTTTCTCTCTCACACACACACACACTTACTCGTATGCAAATATTTTTTTTTTTTACAGAGCTGTTGAAAACTTGGACCTGTGCCTCTGTGAGGTCTGTCACCTAGCCATGCGTAGGGGGCAATTAGGCTTCAATCTAGGTCTGGATTTTTCTGGGAGAATCCCTCTTAAAAGTGAGAAGAAAATCGGAGCTTATCTAATCATCCTACTATAGGGTGAAATCATAATCCGGATGTTCCTGCTCTAAATCACAATGGAGTGACCAAGTGCTTTGCCTGTTTTTGTGCCATGAATTCATACTTTTTGTGTGCTTAATTATCATTCATAATCATTTATTGTATGAGGTTTACATGTTAAAAAAAGCTAGCATATTAATTTGAGTAATTGCAAATTACTTCTACAAGTCACTATTACTTTGATAATAAAATAAAATTACTGATTTTCATTTTTTATTTACAAAATTACTATTTTGATAATAAAAGTAAATTATTATTTAAATTGATTAGGAGGAGGGGGTTATGTGCTAATTGCTCCCGGAAGGGAGAAAAACTGTCGTGGTTCTTTTTCTCTCACAATACAGCCATGCCTAATGAATGAGTCTTATACACACCAATCAAACCCATCTAGAGGAAACCCGCGATCTTCCGAAAGGACCAATGGTTCCTTGACTAGACTAATAAGGGCATTCTTTGTCTAGTGGCTGTTGAGGTGGCTAGTTTTCGTTTCCATTTAAGACCAATGAGGTGGCGATATGTTTTGGCGGGAAAATTTTTGGGAGAAAAAAAGATTCCTCTCATATTTCATCGGGTTAAAGGATGCTAAATGCAGGGTTGATGAATAAATAGCATTGGTTAATGTGCCTTTGGAAAAATTGTTATTCAATTGAAAGCGAAAGCCCTAAATTGGGGGAAAAGGTTTGGATTAGAGTAAGTAAACAATGAGCTTAGATAATAAAATAAGATAAAGGGTATGAGTTTTCTTAATAAATTTGAGCATTCCAAGAGAACCCCAGATAGCCAAAGTTTCTGTTATGATTAGGTTCAGATTGCAAAATCAATGCAAACCCCCATTTCTATATCAAGCTGCCGCCGCATATATAGATATATGTATTATGAAGGTGTTTGGATAGGTAAGCTTACAAATTATAAGTTAGTAAAAAGTTATTTTTTAAAATAATTTTTTTAAAAAAAATGTGATTGGGCATAAGTAATTTTTTTTTTATGATCAATTAAACACAATTTAAAAAAGACATAAACTTAATTTATAAATTACTAAATAAATTAGAGTTCAAACACCCTTGTATGTGTGCATATAATGGAGTCATGTACTCCATGCTCAAAAGTTTGAACCTGGGAGCTGAGTTTATGAATGGCCATGGGCTAGGCCAGCAGAGACGATAGAATGGTGTTATCCGGCTCCCCTTCTCTCCTGGAGAAAATATTCAATGCAATAGCAATACTAAGTGATTTTGCTGATGTGGTATTATGAGAAATCAAATTATGTCAAAATATATATTTTTATTCTAATAATTTAAAATTAAGGAGATATTTTTCTAATTACTCTAGTAATTAATTATTTATCATGGTGATTAGGAGATATTTTTATTCATTTGTCACGATTTGATTGGCTTGTAATATTGTCTCTTATAATAAATTTTCACGAAATAAAATGACAAAAATGATCTTCTGGCTTGCGTACAGTTAAATCGAAGGGTTTTTATTCATTTGCAATTCAGTCTAAACCACAAAAGGTTTTTATGATTTTTGCTGAAATTACAAGGGTGGAGTGTAATTATCCTCAATTTTTTTTAATTGTTGTAGAAGAGGCCTTAAAATCATGTTTAGTGTTTGTTTGCAAAGTTACCCCATTTTTACAGCATATTGTCATTGGATAAAAAATGAGAACAAAAATATACTTCGGTTGCAGCAGTCTCTGGACTATTCCTAAGACAAAACTTTGATATACCTATATTTGATTTGAAAGCATGTGATTGCTAATTAACAAGGCATTGAATTTTACACTCACCACATTCGTTTGAATAAGGCTTTTTGCAAATCACAAAGCATTTGCTTCACCAAGCTTGTCAATCCCAAATGAACTTAGCCCACATAATATTTGCGACATATCTAAATAAGTGCTGGAAATTTTCGGCACTTTTTCCAAAAAAATTGATTTTTGTGACATTTTTGCGAAAACCACAACTGAAAAATTGTCAAGAAAAGGCAATTTTCTTGTGGTGATATTATTATTATTATTATTATTATTATTATGAGTGTTTAAACTAGTTTACACATATCCCGATATATTCTTTCTCTAATTCAATCAAAGGCAAGCCGTTCACACCAATGTTTTAAAAATCGGACGGTTGAGCGAATCGATAAAGATATCGAGTCACGAGTTACTGGTTCAACTGTCGGGTCAACTGTTATTGACCTGTGATGTTATAATTATGTTATTAATTTATTTATTAATAATAATAAAAGGTAATTTATTTTTTTACACTAGTTTTGATACTTAAAACTTAAAATTTTAAAATTAAAACCAAAATTTTACCTTAAAAAACTGAACCGGACAATCCAACAACCGATTTTATTGACTAGGTCTCGGTTCTTGCTGGGTTTGATCGGGTTTTGACTAAAACGAGTTTAGAGAGTTGATTGAACCGTTATTTGGCCTAATTTTTAATTTTTTTAATTCAATCAACCAGTCTAATCTGAATTTAAAAATATTGGTTCACACTATCATATTCATGACAAATAAATTTCTCGCCATTGGACCCAAAATTTGAAGCTGGCGGTGATATTGCATAACCAAGCTTGTCAAATTCCAAAAGAGTTGTGCCATGGCAATGTCCACCCTTTTAGGTTTTCTCATTTACTCTCAAATGCTAATCATCCTTGTGGAGAAAGTCTCAGCAAAATCAAGTTTCAAGGAATCAAATTAGTCAACTTGCAATTAATTAGAGACAGCTCAAATTTATCAACGCGCATGCCATGAATGACACCAAGTGGAGCACAATAACTCTTTAATGAAGAATTGGCCCCACTTTGGTTCATATTTCAAACATCATTTTGTTATAGAGAGAGAAAGAAAAGGAATCCAATGAATTTTGGGATCAAATTTTCAACTGAGGAAATAAATAGTTGGGCATGTAAAACACTGTAATTCAGTGGCATTGTTAAATAGGAACATGGATTACTCTGTTTAGTACTACAATTTATATAATAAAAAACTAAAAGAATTTAATGATTTACAATTAAGTGCGCTTGATAACACAAGTCACTGACCACTTTAAAAAAAAAAATCTAAAAATTGAAAATGAGTCATAATTTTTAATTTAGAAAAAACTTGACAAATATGCTAAACTGAAAGATAGTTTTTATTTTTATTTTTAACTATCATGTTTATCTTCAAATTTGTAAATTTAAAAATTCAAAACTTCAATATTCCAGTCCTCAAAATTAGTACCAAAAATTTAACTGTATATATATACACATATATGTATAAACTTCTAGCAGTCATACAAAATGTTAACATCAAAATTCCCCCAACTCTAAAATTGATTTTGACGAAGCCGTTCTTTTATAGCAAATGCTAACATATGTCCTAAGGACATACGTTAAGAAGCATTTATTTTCTTGATTTTTGCTTCCCTTCACATATTGTAATATACTGTATTCATTAGAGTACTGACTACCAAAACTTAATTATGTCAATTAATTGAAATGACAAATTTAGCCTTCTACAACTGTTAGACTTACATACTTTTAATTCATTAATCAATAAATGGACCCAAATATTTAATTTTGCCAATGGTTAAAAACGTAAAAGTTCAGCAAAATTTATCAAATTTATCTTACCTGGGCATTTTGTATACAGTTATTTAGTGTGTGAATAAATCAGTTGGAAAACTATTTGATATTATGAGATATAAATATAGAATAATTAATATAACTACTATACGATATATTGTGTTGATGTTTTATTTATTGTGTTGAACTGGCAAAAAAACCAAAAAGAAAAAGAAAAAAAGAAAGTAAGTTGGTTAAACGAAAAAATAGTATTTATTTTCTTCACTATTTTTATGACATTGCAACAATCAAAGTACTACCCTTTATGGATAATATTTTATTTTCTGATGTTACAATCACAAGTAACTGTATATAGCACAAAACAAAAATACTATCTCGTTGTTTTATTGATTTTGATTTCAATGTTAATTTTGATTTTATCTTATCTATCAAGGATAAAAAAAATTAAAAAAAAAGAATACAAAAGGCCTCAATCTAATTATTGTTTGGTTGGATGTCATGTGAATAATTAAAAAATTACTACCTATATATATAGCCTATAAGTAACTTTTGAACTACTTGAAAAAGGTCATTCTAGTTATTTGAAAGACAGTTAAAAGCATTTATTACCTAGCTTTAAAAACTGTTTAGAAAGTGTGAAAAATGACATATACATAATTTTATTGTCTTAAAATAACACTTTTTAACTTCCTTCAAATATGCCCTTAAGACATATGTTAGCACAATCCTTCTTTTATAAACTCAATTCTCTAGATAACCAATCAAGTAAATAGAAACTACCTTAACTTCTTCTTCCTCCACAATAAATAAAACATGGTCTGTTTGAGTTTTGACTCCCTTTTTTTACATAGACATTATTAAACTCTCACGTGCACACGCACACTGCACAAACACCCTGCCATTGATTACCAGTGAAACTTTCCTTGGGTGGTCTCTGTAATACTATATATATATATATATATGCATGGGAATTACAATATTACATAAATGGTAACATTGGCATGGTTTAAATTGCAATCTGACACTGGCATTTAGTAAAAACATAATCTACAAAGTGCTTAATTAAACATTTTAATAAGGGCTGGCCGCCCCACTTCTCTTGTCAAATCATTATCAAGTATCAATTAACATGCGTATTATAAGCCCATTACGCTATTCTCATGCCTACGCACACATAATGAATTACACAAGATTTATACAGATGTTTTAAAAGGCATTGTATTTTTGAACTGATAATAGTTGATATCAGTACAATGATTATTTAGTACTATTAGAGCACTGCGATGGACATACCCTACCTCTCTAGGTGAGATCGAAGAAGAAGCATTGCTCCAAAAACACTGAATATATTACTCATCTTTGACTTGTGGATAAGGCAAAAAAAAATTTTTTTGGTTCAATAGTGAGGGGTATCCAAGCCAACTTACATGCATCACGACTAACTCTCACCTCGATTCAGTCAAAGAAAGTCATTCACATCGGGACTGTGACATTTACAAGAAATAAATCACTTACAACTAACTCTTATACCTAAGAAGAGCTAAACTCTTAACCTTTTAAAAAAAAACTAAGGGCATATCTAACTAAGCTAATCCAATTAGTTTAAGGCTATTTCTTTCAGTTTGAGAGACCTCATATAGAGTGCCTAAAGGCTGTTTGCTATTTATTTTAAAAAAAAGGGTAATTTTATATAATCATAAAATTTTATATAACATGACGTGAATGAATAACAACTATTTACTTTAAAATAAAATAAAACACATAATAGTGACTTTTAATCTTACATAATCATAAAATTTATTAAAAAATTATATATAAATGACGTAAATAAATAATAATTACCATTCATTTTAAAATAAAATAAAATACGTAACAATGATTTTTAGTTACAAAAATATTATTATTACTAAAATTTTCTATACAAATTTTATATAAAAAAAATAACATTTTTCATTCAAAAATTATATTTGTTGCTTACTTTTGTAGAAGGAAATGGAAAAGGTCAAATAAAAATCCTAAGATCAAATTGAAAGCAAAATGCAGAATGACTAGATAGGTCAGTAACAAAGTTAAAGTGTCAGGTGAAAATTTTTGCATGCAGATAAATTATTTAACTGTTGAAAACACTAAAAGCCAAATAACCTATACTTTGTGGTCCAAACCTAAACTAATAGGTAATAGGCCTGCAAGCAATAGGACTGGTCATGTAAAATTTAAAGACTATTATTTCCGCAGCACAAAAAAACAAAAAGTAAAATGTAGGGACTGAAAATTTGTAATCTTGGGACATGACTCTCAATTATAATTAGGAACAAAAATTACAAGCTTCAATAAAAATTTAAGAGTGACCCCATTGGCATATTTTTTTATTATCCTAGTCCACGAATATTCTCTCATACTTGCAACAACAATTCATAACCTTAAAATTGTTCAATTTCTAATTGATCCTTTGAAACAAATCATGAAAATGTGTATTCAAATATATTATTGGAAAATCAGAGGACAAAATTACCCTTTCGTATTTAAAGTTCACCTACTTCACCCAAATATATATGTAAACATACGAGCTTTTTCGTTTTTACTGTCGGGTATAAGCTATACAAACAAAAATTAAAAAAAAAATGATATGGACATATGTAGTCTTTCATAAAAAAATGCATATTTTGGTGTAGTTTTTATGCAAAAAGTTATGTATTAATTGTATTTTTGCTATACATGTATATATCATATATAATATTGAATAGGGTATTCACTCTTTCTTGCTTACAAAGATAGCTTATTAGTTTTCTTTGGATTTAAAATATTAAAAAAACATAATAATGGAATATTATGGCCAAGTATTACTGGCGAGATAATGAAGAATCACCTAATAAATATCGAGGAGGAGAAAATGGAAGTGCTGTTTCCTAAACCCCAACCCTAGCTTTCCCCACTTTAGCCCCAAACTGTCTTTCCCTCTCTCTCTCTCTCTCTCTCTCTCTCTCTTCATTTAACCCTCTCTCTTCTGGGTTTTTGTATACTCCCTCTCTCTCTCTCTCTCTCACACTAGTTTCAATCTTCATGAAAGCTTAGTTCCCTTCGTTGCAGAAATAGAATTTGAAGAAAAACGAACATAGAGATGGGAAAGTACATAAGGAAAGCTAAAATCACAGGGGACGTGGCGGTGATGGAGGTGGTCTCACAGTCCTCTCTCGGTGTTCGAACCAGAGCCAAGACCCTAGCTTTGCAGAGACTTCAATCAACAAATACACCACCGCCAACTATGACGAAGAACCCTGAATCATCTTACCTTCAGCTTCGAAGTCGGAGGCTCGAAAAGTTTCCTCCACTGCTCGACGACACAAAGAAACAACAACAATCGACCCGTTGTGGGAAAAACCCTCATAGTGCAAACCCTAGCTCGAGGACGAGTTCGAGGTTGTCTATTGGGTCGGTTTCAATTAGCTGTTCGAAGAATGAAGAGAGGGTTACGCTTGATTTTACAATCAGAGGAAGCAAAGATCATGAAACAGAGGACAACAATGATTTGGGTATTGAGCCTTCCTTTGGAGAGAACAATCTGGACTTTGATGGCATAGAGAGGTATATTTGCTTCCTCTAATCTGCTCTGTTTCTGCTCTTTTTTATTTTTTTTTAAGCTCTGGCTTGTTTGGGTTTCGGTGTATGTTGGGAACTGTAATCCTCTGGTTGATTCTCAAGGAGTGGGTAAAAGAAAGGAAATGCTGAAGAAACGAGCGAGTTGAGTTGAATTCCCCCTCATTCCCCTGCTTTTTGTCCTTTGGGGTTTCATTTTTGTTGCTTTTTTGCTAAAGAGCTCTGTAAGGGGGCTTTCATTTTCACACCCAGAATAGAGTTTCTTTCCTTTTCCTTTTTATTAGTCATGTGAGTACCACTGTATTTGAAAAAGAAGAAGAAAGGAAAAATTCATATTGGGTTTTTTTTTTCTAATATTTGATTTTTTTAATCTTTTTCAGTTTGTGGATTTACTCTTGCAGTTTGAGATTGCATAAAGCCACTGATGTGTATTTTCATCCCTTTAAGATATATTAAAGTGGATTTCTCTTTCTTTCTTGTTTTTATCTTTAGCCTACTTCTACAGTCTGCCTTCTTTAGTTCTTCATGTGATTTTTTACCTGTTTCTAGAGCATTAACTACAGCAGAACATGAGTAAAATGGGTTGGTGTGTGTTCTAAGAATGGTTTCTTTGTGTGTTCTTGGAGTATTATGCTATGTTTATATTTTAACAGAGAAACTGCTTTACTTTTTTGAGGGTATATTTAGGTTAGATTTCTCTGTTTTCTTTCACCTGTTGGATTTTTTTTTTTTTTTTTTTTGTTGATAAAAAGTATGGTTTAAATTACTTATACAAATGGTTGGTAACTTGGTGAGCTTTGTGACTGATGAAAGGCTCTTATACTAAAATAAATAAACAATATTGTTTCTAGATAGTCCGGAGTTATGTATGATGCAAGTTGTCTTTCCCGTTCTATTTTGAATGAACTGCTCTATTTTCTCCAAAGGTACCAAGAAATGAAAATTAATTGTGCTCCATAATGCTAGATTAGAAATTTGTTCAGGATCTTTTGCTTCCACGAAACAGGAAAACAGCTAAAAAGAGGGGGAAAAAAAGGTGCTCTTTTATCTTTTTTTTTAAGAATAAGAAAGGATTATGTATTTTTTATTGCAGATTTACTGAAATATGTCCCAAAGAAAAAGAAAAAAAGAAAAGGAAGAAAGAATAATTTTTCATATACTTCTCATTTTTGTTATACTGGAGACTCTTCTGCAATGATGTATTTTATTCATTGGCCCTACCCCACTCCGAAATAAGTATTGTGGGATACTCTGTTTTGGGGCTATCTGCAAATGAAAACAAATATCATATCTCATACTCCTCATGGTAAACCTGCAAAGCCTGCCACTGAATAAATGCTGTGCTACCTGATAATTTAAATTTCCTTCTCCCACTTTTGTTTTTATTATTTTTGAAGTATTGTTCATCCAATTAGCTGAGTAACTGGATCTTACATTTGGAATTTTGGGAATTACAATTTCCAGTGTCCACTTATCTTGTCAATTAATGTTTTTCTTTTGCTTTCCTTTTTTCTTTCGGGTTGTGCGCACACAGGTGGAGCTTAAATATTGATTTTGTATTGGGAGCTTTACTAATTTTTTTTGGTTCAGTGGCATAGTTTTGATTAATATTGCATCTTAAACAGAGGCACTAGGGAAAGCACACCTTGTAGCTTGATAAGGGAGTCAGACGCTGCTGGGACCCCCGGTTCTACGACAAGGCAGAGAGTTTCAACTGCAACCAATCGAAGAATTCGAAATGCCATGCAAAGAAACATCCCAACATCACGTGAGATGGAAGAGTTCTTTGCTTGTGCAGAACAACACCAACAGAGACTCTTTACTGACAAGTATAGCTTTCCGTTTCTCTATTAATTGCTTCTTTCTTTCTCTTTTTTCCAGTTTTGCTGGTTAATAAATGTAAAAGCTAGGTTGTTTCAACAAAAATGTGATTAATTATCATGCCATGAATTTACTGATGGAGTTTCTTTTTTGTGGTACTTTTTCAGGTACAACTTCGACGTTGGGAATGATTTGCCCCTCCCAGGTCGTTATGAATGGGTGAGAGTAAATCAGTAAGCAGGACTGAAATCATCATGGTTAGGATTTTTAAGTTTGGTAGCTGGATTAGCAACACCACCTCATTTTATTCAATGTAATAAACAAGAAACCAGTGCTGCATAAGATGTGTAATCTAATGATCTTTAACATAACAGAGCTAATGAATTACAGACTAACCAATTGGGAAAAGAGTTCCAAAAAAAAAAAACTCTCGAGTCTTTTGGGCTCTTGATGGTTCGCAATTGTAATAGGGTAGGGACACATCAAATTGTCAGTTCTTTTCATGCCTTGCTTGGTTTTTTTTTTGTGTCTTTTTGTTTTTGTTTGTCTGTACAGGTGGGGTCTTGATGAACTATGAATGCTCCCTGGTAGCAAGTGTTACTCATTTTCCTTCTCTGGTCAAAGGGCCCTGCAATTTCTTTGCCCCTACATTGATATGAAATATATAAACATGCATTTCCAATTTAAGTCTTGATGGTGATGTTCTTAGTTTGCAATCTACAGCAAGATTGTTTTCTCTCTTTGTTTTGACCTGTTGCGCCAAGTGGTGCTTGTGGTGGTCGGTCTGTGGAGCCGGAACATTCAATTTTTATGCTGTTTGCTTTTGTTCTCCCCAAGACCTTTTTACATGCAAATACATGATGGAATTGTGCATGTCTCTTTTAAAATTATCCAGAAAATCTACTCTCTTTATTTTTTATAAATTCAAAGCTTCTTCTGTAGTTTTGGTTTTTCCATGGAATTCTTTAAATCACATTATTATAGCTATAGTACTTTATAAATGTTATTTTCTCTACTTTTTTTTTCTTCTTGTTTTCCATTTTTTGATAGCCTTTGGATTGTTGTGGGTGAAGTATCTTCACTTTTGGGGGCTTCAGGTACTGACCATTGTCAGTTGGCAATGGAGTTTTGTGTATTTATTATTAATTGCTTGTCCTTTCTTAAATTGTGAGTTGTAGCTGCTCAGTCATTGAAATCAAATTAGCATTTATTGAATGTGCATTGACTCCTTTAGAACCCTTTTGTGTGATTTTTCACATGGGAGTTTGTACTGTCTGCCAGTATTTTGTATTATATATGTATATGTATTTTTGTGAGTTTTGTATTGCACAAAGATTTGGTGATTTTTTTGGTAACATTTATTATTTTTGTTTATTATTTTTTTAAAAAAAATAAAAAACAGCATTTGTTTAAAAAATTTTTTTTAGTTTTTTACGAAATTTAGAAAAAAAAATTAAAAACATTAAAATAGATGTGTTTTTTTTTTTTACTAAAATATTGATCTAGTATTATTGACAAAATAATAATTTATAAATGCTCATTATCAGATCACAAAAAATACTAAGTAAAAATACAAAATAAAAATACACAATAAAAAATAAAAATTGACAGCGTTACTAAATAGTTTCTTAACTCTCTCCTCCATCTCCTGAACAAAGTCTTTGACTGCTGGTGATTGTTGCGACTTTTGCAATACAAAATTTTGAAAAATAGCAGTAAGTTCTTTTGCAAATATGGGATTTGCAAAAAAAAAAAAAAAAGGGATATATACTTGTCAATTTATACATTAAGGTTTTGTTTGGAACTTGAGAATGGCAATAGAACGCGAGGAGGAAGGAGTATTAAGAAGGAAAATTGTTTCCCTTGTTTTTCTCTCCTACTTTAACAAAAAAAAAACTTTTAGGTTATAGATTATTAATGAAATAACAAGAAATCATGAGAAAAAACAAAGAAAGATCTATAACATTCATCAAAAAATTTTCCATGCTTCCATTATATGAGAGAGATGGAAAAAAGTCGAGTAATTAGTTAATAATACAAACTTCTTTGGTATCATGCTTATCAAATTTTATTATTTATTTCATGAGAATTCATTTCATTAATAACAAATTCGTATTATTGATGTAATAAAATACTATATATTACCTAATTCCTGAACCTTTTTCCGAGAGGGAGATTGAAAAACCATGATCATAGTACGGTAGTGTAGCCTGTAAACCCCTCCCTGTTCCCTTCCGGAATCTGGTGTCCGGAAAATATATGTAAGATGTGAATATGCTGTGCAGAAAAGCTGAAAATATATGCTCTGCCGCTGAAGTACCAACTATAATGAATTTGCTGTTTACAATATAATCATCCTTGTTTATACATATGCCTTTCCTCCTTGCCTTTTTTCAGTGAAACTTGTCAAGACATGACTGGCTGGTTGGATTTCAGTTATGCAATCAATGACACTATGAATGCCACCAGTGTCTCCAGACTTATAATGAGCTCTCAATTGTCTGAAGACCATACAGAGGAGAGACGAATCTCATTCTGAATCCATAATAATGAGCATTATGAACATAAAAAATAAAAAATAAAAAAAGTCCTGTTTATCTTTGTCTGCAAATACTCTCTTGTTTATCATTGGAACAAGAACTTGAAATAATCTTTTTCAAGTATTCTGATTACAAAATGGCAACCAAACAGTCTAATGAAATAGCAATGAATACAGGGTTGAGCAAAAACCAAAGCAAGAATTGTAAGTAACCATACCAAACAGGTTGGTTGCAGAAGTGCTTCGGCTATATCTGCTCTCAGGATTTGATCAGAATGAGACTATTCCTGCCCAACTGGTACAGTGTGGTACATCAGGTGGAACCAAGGTTGATTACTGATCCTGGTTGGTTTTGTCCTTTCCACCTAGATAGATCCACATCAATCTGTACCTAAAAAACTAGTTGAATCACAGTTGAGGCAGGATGAATTTAAATGAGAAGGTTAAAGAGGCATGTAATCTCATAATTTTATTTCCGTCCTTCTCACGCCTCTTGTGACCAAACATCATTAATGAAATGTATAATCTCATGCTTGGAAAAAAAAAAATTATGACTAGTATTACCACTCTTCAATAGAAGCATTCCCATCCTCAATACTGGAAACATTTTAAGAAGAGTGTACCCACCATCTATTTGATCTCCATCCACATCTTCCAAGTTCAAACCCAAAAGATATCTCAAGCATCCAAGGACACCATCTGTGCGTTATAACACTGTCATAGTTGTTATTATGGTACCTGAAGACAATACAGGGATATAACTTAAACGGCTGTCATTCAAAGATTAGAGTTTTTTTCCAAAATAACTCTCTTTGTAAAAATAATTCTCTATATAACACTCTCTTAAAAATAATTTCCAAACTAATATTTTAACATCATCCTTAGAAAGAAGACTTTTATTAATAAGTCATTATAATTTATCAAAATTGACTTTGTGCCCAAGTATATGAGTACATGTTCTTAAATTTGTCACTTATAATTGTGATAGAAAAACTATCACTTTTGATAGGTCTACATGACCCTTTATAGCATTATTTACACATCTCCTCTTGATCGTACACTAGTATAATAGCATGGTTTTGATTAAGTAGTGTAGAGATTAACTTTTTTTAAGAATTATAAAAAAAGTATATAAATTTGCAACCTAAAGAATGAGCACAAGGCTTGAGCCCATAATCATGAGTGGGATAATCTTATTAGTCCCTATCAAATGTGACACTTCTTGCTTGGTAGTGCAGAGATTAACGGGTCACAATTACAAAAATAGCATATGATCTTTAATGGGTGCAAACTAATGGCATTCAATTATAGATGGAAACATAACACAATTGCATGTCATAATAGTATATGATTAAGAGGAGAGGTGGAAGCCATTATAAAAATTTAATTGACTTGGAGATTCATAAAATTGACATAAAAAATCGTAACAACAAAATTGAAATTAGTGCAAATTTTTTGAGTAGTTTTTAAATTGAATTGGAGGTGATAACATTACAAAATTATAATTTACTCTCTAAGAATATTGTTGGGATTTAATTGATCAAATTACTTAATTTAATAAATATCTTTGTGTACACCCACGCGTTCACTATACTAATCTTTTGTAAGTCTTTTGCAAAGACAAATTTAAAATTAGTTACCTGTTTAATTGGTAAAAAACAGAAGGAAGAAAGAAGACCAACTTTTTATATAGAGCTTTTTCATAGGTTTCTTAGTTATCAAAAATGTATTTGATCCTTTTTTTTTTTTTATATTGAGTTGGATTTTATTGTAACATGTTCAAGTAATAGACACCCATATATGAGCATAAAGTCAATTTTAGCAAACTATAATATTTTCTAATAAAATATTTCTTTCAAGGATGATGTCAAAATGCTAGTTTGAAAAATATTTTTAAGAGAGTGGTAGATAGAGAATTACTTTTAAAACTAATGTTATTTTGGCAAAAAAACTCCAAAGATTAACATTTTAGCATTTTAGCTTTGTTTACATGTATCAGTATTTATAGGAACATCTTAAATCAATAAAAATTGTAGTTGGATCCACAAAATTATTGAAGATATTGAAAATCCAAAAGGCTCAAATAAAATAATTATCAATTAGCGTTTGCATCTTTTTTATTATTAAAACTTATAAAAGTGAAAATAATCAAAAGAATAAGGTACAGCCACATTAACAGAAAGTACCTTTGGCGACTCACAAGGTTTGAAAGGTTGGATTTGAAGTTTAATTTTTCGTAAATCCTAAACATTTCCATAAAGTGTCAAGTTTTTCTTCCCACCGTAGTCATCTCTGTTGGCTATAGGGATCAAGCACCCAAACCCAAAACACTTTTTGTTGCACCTTCTATTCTCTCCACTGTCTGCCCAGCAGTTACTGTCAAAACATCTAACTATAAAACCACAGGGAAAGAAGAAAAAATAAAACACAAAAAAAAAGTTGACTCAGCGGAAAATACAAAAATCCCAGAAAAAACAAACTTCACCATGTCACAATTGCAGGACAAGAACATGAAAGCCTAAGAAGAAATAAACTAAAACCAGCTCATGCTTTCCCACTTCCAATGTCACATGTAAGGGATTCCAATTTGTGTCCCAAAGAAGTTGAAGGCACTAGACTTGTGTCTTGCTTTGTCTCTGACATTTCAACTTCACAAGCACTTGTGTCCGAAATATTCTCATTCTCAATCATCATCTGTCTTAAGTCTTGCCCATCGTGTGGCACGCAGCTCATATCTGATAATAAAAATCAAAATGAGAAAGGACATCTAATTACAGAGAGAAGGGAAAAAAATTATAATCTTAGTTAAAGAAAAATTCTAAAAAATCTCACACTGCTTGCAATTTTTCTGAGAAAAACTTTGATTATGTTGGTGCAGACCTAGAGCTAGTTTGACAGATATGTTGACTGAATAGGCAGAGACATCAAACTCCTTAAGAAATGAAACCATGTAAATTTATCCATAGAATCGTTACAACACAAATCCTAACAGAAATATCAGCCTCTCCACTTTACCAGAGCCTTGCATTTTCTTTCAGTAACGTGTCTATAATACCATTTGCATATTTCTTCAGCAACTGGCAGCCGGTGAGAGAATGTGAGCAGTTGCCATGAGGATACACAGGTGCGACAATCAGATTATCAACATAGTGTATGATGTGCAGTGTGACAGTCAAGATAACAAATGGCAAGTCTTTTCAGCAAAAACTGTCACGAATTTAGATGCGTGATTATAGAGCACGAGTTTCAAGCCTCATCCAGTTCTAAATTGTACAGAATATCAGTGCAGTCATCATAAGAATGAGACCCCTAAGGATGTACTTTGTCAAATACAATTCCATAGTTTACAATTACAAACAGAAAACAATTGAAAACTCATAAAGCTTACTCAGCGGCATAGCTCTTCACAAGCGTGAAGTATATCCAAAACTGCTGCTCTTTGAGATGATGAGGGCATAGTCTAAACGCAAGTTGTGACATTACCTGAAATGGTGAGAAGCAAAATCATGAAATTGAGAAGCAGAATCACAGCAAGGGTAAATTGCAATGATTACGAAACTCAGCTGGATAATACAAGATTGAAGCCTACGGGATAAGAAAGCCAATGAAGCAAGTATCAGATCTTCAAACTAATATATTCCTTACAACAAATCTCTCTTGAAATCATCTCATAAAATCTCTAGGAGAAGATTCTGTTCACAAAATCCAACAGACACACAAGACATACTGTGTCAACTTGACGTGTTTCACTAGTAAGTCCATTAAAATGTCCCTTTCTATAATAAGGAGGAAGAGAATGAAAACAGAAAAGAATAATTTAAATGCATGCCTTTAAGAAGGTAAAATCAGAGAGAGAGAAAGAGAGAGAGTACAATAGTTGAGGGGAATTTCTGTCATTGAAAGGCTTTTCAATCCATGCCATGCTCCGTTTCTAACAATTGGAAATCCCCCAAAAGGGCCAAAATTCTCTCTTTATTGCATTACCTGGTTTCCAATCAACATGCATATCTTATCTGTAATGTTACTACAGAAAAGGTGTGCCGACTTTAACCCAACATGACAACAATCATCAACAATCTCTCTCTAATTTAGCTTCAATCTCAGATTGCTAACTTAAATTCTTAAGACAATTTACTCCGATTGGTGCTGAGACACAAAGTACATTTACTTTCTTAACCACCTTGCTAATTAATTATACCAAATAGCGCGGTACATGTCAGTCACTAATAACAAGATTTAGCAGTAATAGCATCCCAAGTCCTGGAGAAAAACTACGAAGGTTTCAACCACTATTTACTATTTTCTTATTGAGAAGATTTCAGTACATGAATGCCATTTTCTAGTTCCAGGACTACCCACATGAAATTCATATAAAGCTTTATTTTCCTAGCCAACATTTTATCTAATCACACGCGCCAGCATTGCTTGTAATGCCCAACAGTCACCACCTAGAGAGCTGGGCATTATCATCAACAATGACATATATTGTTGAACTTGAACTCCCCTAGAGATAATAATAAAGTTCCTACACAATGCTGCTGTTTGACTGTCTAATAGTCTTCTAGTTCTTTAGCAACCCACAAAAATTTCAAAATCCAAATCGTTTTTCGGCATTTCCAAATGTTTAAAAACCATGTTGATTCAACACCGCTTGCCACTCACCAGTTAGTAAATTTTTAATGAGCATCATCACTATCCCTAAATTTAGTCATCTGGTATGAATACTAAATAAACAACTGACAAGCTTATTAACAGCACATATAGAATCCAGTTTCATATTTTGGCCAATTTTCCCAAAGAGGCCATCAACTCAAAGAAGTCGTAAATTTCATCACAATCCAAGAAGATTCTGAGTTTCACTGAAGAAAACCCACAATGTGCAATCAAGAATCGATTCAACATACGCACAAAACAAAAAACTAAATTTAGAGAGAGAACCTCGACTTTGGATAGCACAAGTGAAGTTCTGTCCATTCAGACAGATCCTTCCCAGCATTCCCAGAACTCGCCGGAGTCCCATCACCATAATTAGCTCGCTCTTCATCTGCAAAATATATATACATACATACATGTATATACGAGTACACATTACATGAAATTTCAAATATACCTTGAGGGGGAAAGTTCTTGAAGGTGTCAACTGTCAAGAGTGAAGGCCTTGATGAAATCAATTAATTGAACAGTGACTCCGAAGATTTCTTCTCCTCCTTCTTGGGCTTGTAGTTTCTTATTATCGTTGCGAGTGGTTTTTCATTTGGGCTGGGCTAGACTTCACTAGCGTGATGAAGCCTCCAACAGCATGTGTGCCTTTTCTTGGGCCACAAGGCCCACAACCATGGGTGATTTGCAGATGTAGACTTAAGAGACTTTTAGACCAACAATTTCGAACTTTGTTTTTGTTTTTGCGGGTTGTGGTTTGACTCATTGGACGGTCTCAAAACCTCTAATCTTAAAACGGAATAAAAAAAAAAAAAATCTTCCAACGCTACATATAAAAGTGATAGGTCAACCATAGGGTAGACATTGGGTTGAGCGGGGCTGGGTGGCTCGGGCAAGCCCTACACAAAAAATTTTTCCCATCAAGCCCAAAACTAAATTCTAACTCCGCCCAATTAAAATAATTACATTCTCAAACCCATCCAAGTCCGCCCATTTAATTTAAAAGTTGTAAAATATATAATTTTCTTCTTTATAAATAATATTGAATAACATAAATTTAATTACATATATATAAATTTAATATTAAAATACAAAAATATATTTATTTTATATATGTGGGCCTGACAGGTAGGACTTCAAAGACAATTCTTAACCCTGCCCATCAAATTAATATGGCTTAAAAAAATTCTCAAGCCCTATAATTTATATATGGGTTTAGACGGGCCTATCGAACTCTCAAATCCATAGCCACCCATAGTCCACGAGTAAAGTGCCGATGCTCATGCCAGTACCCATACTGCATCGGGAGTCTCAAGACTGCCCTTTAAATGAATCGTGTTCGTGTCGTGTCACGTCATCTCTAGCTGCTCCGATCTATTTTACACTATTTTGGATAATTTTGAAACTTTTTTTTTCTTCTCAAAAACTAGTCATTAAGCCCGTGGCCTTGCCCTTGCCCATTTTATGCTCCTGCTTGGTTCCATAAGCCCAGTGACCCAGGCCTGGCTGTCATATTGTCACCTGGCACGGGCCACGGCCCAGCTTTAACCAATAATTTCGGTGGGGCCCACATATCAAAGCCCCAAAAACACGGGCGTAAGCAACATTGGCGTACCCTTTTTTTTTTTTTTTGGGCTCAGAAAAAAAAGTAACATGTGATGCTTTTTTACTAACGTTTTCATCACGCGTGCATGTAATGGATTCTTACTTATGACTGATGATTGATGACGAGACTGCACCCTTTTTTTTATTTTTTCTTTTTGTTTTTTCCTTCTTTTGGCCGGTGGCTCAGCGGATTTTTGTAAAATAAAAATAATTTTTTTATATTTTCAAAATTATTATATAAAATTTTTCCAAAATTCTCAATCAAGCACTGTGAAATTATTTTAGTAGATATGTTATTTTTAAAATTATACGTCACAATTGATTATTATATAATTTTTTATTCGTATAACATTGTTAAAAAAATTTAATTGCATTCACATTAAATGTCCCCACAACCAGTTACTCGGTGTCACGTGGTATGATAATTTTTTATTCTTTTTTGCTGTTGTGATTGATACAGCTATCTTATTTGAATTTAATATGGTAGGCAAGTTTATCAATTTTTTTAGGGGTGTCATTAAAAAACTTTACATTCACAAATTTTTAAATTTACATCGGTAACTTATTTCTAATTAAGTTGATAAACTAATTTAAATTTCTCAAATCATAACGAAAATAGGATTTTTGCATAGTGATACTATTGTTTTAGTAAAAGAAAACATGTAAATTTTCAAACTTTTATAGTTGACCTCAATGAGTTTTTGTTTTAAAATTGTTGACTCTTGTCAATAACCTTGGTTTGGATTGAGAGGTTCCCAGGAAAAATGAAGGATTAAGAAGGAATAAGTTAGTTATATCTTAATTGAGTAATTTTTAACGAGGAGATGGAAAGCAGATGGAGGGGTGAAATGGCTCACTTTTTAAGTATTTTTTCTTTCTCTCCTTTCTCCTCCAAAATTGGGAAAAAACTGAGAGGAAGTAAAGTGTTTGTTATTATTTTATTTTAAATACCAATTATACCCATCAATTTATACAAAAAATATTAGGGTTTCATGTATAAGATATATATAATAGTAAAATTGTATTATATCCTCCCATTCTCTTTATTAATTTTTATCAAACCAAACAAAATCAAAAGAATGTCTCATTCTCTTCCCTCTTGGTTATCCAAACAAGACATGAGTACTTTTCTTCTTTTTCCCTTCCTTTCCCTTCTCTTTTCCTCCTAACTAACACTTGTCTTCACCTCCCCTCCTTTTCATCCAAATAAAACGAGGAGAGGTAAGAAAAAAAGAAAGAAAAATGTAAGAAAATTTTCAAATCTCTCTCTCTCTCTTTCTCTTCCTTCTTTCCTTTCACTTTTTAAAAAAAATTAAACAATGAAAAAAAAATATTTTTCTTTTATTTTCTCTTTCCTTTTCCTTTCCCTTCCATTCCCTTCCCTCTCCCAAGTCCATGCAAACTCTTAAAGTTGTTGCTGCATGGTTCAATAAAGAAATTCAGGGGTTCAAATACCTTCAAACAAATGGAAAATGGTGGAGGCTTATCCAAATAAAATCCTATAGCTAGTTAAAAAAAATATATTTAGATACCACTCAGTCCTGCGTGGCGTCACTCCTGCTCTTGATAGAGGCCTGAAACCAATGGAATTGGTGAATTACATCAACCCATTCATCCATACTTTTTTCCTTTTAATGATACATCCATGCCAATTTAAGTGAGAAAATATTTGTACTTAGGCCAATACTTATTATCATTTGGAGTTCTAAAAAGAATTTAATATGGAGTTCCACACTTCATTGTAAGGTCTGAGAGATGTAGTAAGTAGGAAGTCTTAATCTCGTATTTAAAAAAAAAAAAAAAATTGTGCAGAATGTTGAACCCGATCCATACCATTACAACAGATGAATACTTGCCATTGCGCAAAGTCACAGAATTAAAGCAAATGACTTATAAGAAGGCTTGCTAGTGAATTCTCCCAATAGGTACTTGTGAATACCGAAGTGTTCTAATTGAAACCCCGAGCATAGTAAATAAATAAAAAAAAATGGGATATTTTTCATTTTTTTAAAACTTTATGCATTGGTCATAAAGAAAATATAAAAAGAAATCAAACGGAATATCTACATGATCAATGTTTTGAAAACTGGACCGTTGAGCAAATCGAAAAAGAGGCCGGGTCACTAGTCACTGGTTCGACCGTCAGGTCAACCGTTATTGACCCATGATGTCATAATTATGTCATTAATTTATTTATTAATAGTAATAAAATATATTTTATTTTTTTACACTAGTTTTAATACTTAAAATTTAAAATTTTATCTTAAAAGTTGAACCGGCCGATTCAATTACCGGGTTTAATGATCGGATCATGGTTTAGCCGCGAATTTGACCGAATTTGACCGAATTTTGACCAAAACGGATTTTATGAATTAACCGGACCGTTACCTAGCCCGGTTCTCAATTTTTCGATTCAACCGGCCGATCCAATCCAATTTTCAAAACAATGTACATGATGACTGTCTCAACTTTTAAAAGTTTACTGATCATAGGCATCTCAGATATCTACAGTCATCTCCTAATATTATCAACTTTAAACAACGAATTTTCATAATAATCGCATAAAATAAAAGCTCTTTTTTATCATTAGAAACAACTACCAATTGCATTGCATTACCATAACAATCGATCATTGGACCGCTCGTTTGGCTTTGAAATTAATCAAAGGTTGCTATGTAATGAAGGTCACATGAGCTAGAGCCAATCCAAGAAGTTAATAACCCAATCCATGGCAAATGCCATTCATGGCTTAAAAAATGTCTTTTTGACTCGGAATGAAATTTTGTTTTTGTTCTCATCTACATGGAAAAAGCATAGCGGTGGCAGTGGTGGTCAAAGATATCATATCAAACGTTATCATTTGTAAAACTTTCATAATAAATAAAAGAGAAACACATGGACCCACAAAAGTGTAATCCAACATGACCCACCATTGGTGGGTGGGTAATCATATAACATTTTCTAAAGTTGGCCACCGTCACTCTCCATATTTTGAGCATTCTCTCTCTCTCTCTCTTCTCTCTCCCTCTCTCTGAAAATTTCTGTGTCTTGATTCCTGTCAGGTGAAAAGCGAAAAACATGCACACAAAAAAAAAGGCAAAAAGATTTTACCCTCCCCCTCCCGCGCCCATGTCTAAAACTTTGTAATTGCAAGTATCCTACTTTATTTGTCTATTAGAGGTTCTACCTTTGTAGTTCAAAGATGCCTTTGTGGTTCAAAGATTGACATCCTTATCCTTTTAAGGCATCAACTTTTACCTTAAATTAAAAGTTAGAAGGTGTTTGGACAACTAGTTTATAGGTCATAAGATATAAATTACTTTAAAAAAGTTATCTTTAAAAATAATTTGTTTTAAAAAACGTAATTAGACATAAGTTATTTTTTTAAGTCACTCACCTAAATATATTTTAAAAAAGTCATAAGTATAAGTCATAAGCTATTAAATAAGTTACGTGCATGAAGGGAAAGCAAGAGACTACTATTGACCCTTTTAAGGGTAAGAGTGAAGAGTGGTATTTGTACACGCATGATAAAAAACTGTAATGAATCATCTCCTAATTAAAATTATTTACAAGCAATTAAGGGGTGTTTGGACTTAACTTATTTAGTAATTTATGACTTATGCATATGTTTTTTTAAAATGTGTTTGGATAAATGACGTAAAAAAGCGGCTTATATCTAATCACAATTTTTTAAAAAAAATATTTTTAAAGATAGATTTTTAAAAATAACTTATCGCTTATACCTTATAACTTATAAGTCAAGTGCCAAAACACACCTAGTAAACTAACAATATCTAATTGAATAAGACAATGCAACCGTAAGGACTACTAAGGAGTAAACAATATTTGTTTTGTGAATCTCATATTCTCAAATAACACATGCAGCAAAAAAGAATCTTGTAAAATAGGATAAAAATATTTCAAAGTTTTTTTTGTAGCTATTGTTTATACAACGCGAAAACAGCCAAACAATCCCTAAATTTTGGTTTGACTGGCAAAACCATTCAATTATTGTCTTTCAGCTTTAAATCTTTCCAAATCTTGGTCATTTGACTTCCAAAAGAGAGAGAGAGAGAGAGAGCCGTAACTGTTGCTGAAATTGGAAGATATGTAAAGAATTTGGGGCGGAGATGTCAATATACATAAAATAAAGGGAACGAATGGGCAATGATTAGTTTAGGGGACAAAGAGTAAAATATATCAAATCAATAACTACCTTTTCTTTCCCGCTTTTCCCTTCTCTCTCTCTCTCTGTGTTCTTGTAGTGAGAGGACTTCTATATGAACAAAGTAACAAACCATTCCTGTCTTTACGCCCCTTAACCAGCTTAGATTTGGCATTTTACGTTTGAGATACAAACATGGATAGATATATATCCATATATGAATTTTATATGCACATTTGGCTTAAAGAAAAAGGTGAAGACATGACCCACCAAAGAGGCCCCTCGCTTTGGACAGTTGCAATCCATGCTTTGAACACCACCTGTTTGACAAAAATGGCCAAAGAACTCTGCCAACAGCAACATCTACAACCGGGTCTCTGTCTCCTTGCTCTGCTCCCTTCCTTAACCCCACTGTCCTGTTTTCTCTCTCTGAAATTTCCATTTCCTTCTCTGGGGTTTCTTCTCTGTCCATGGACAAGCAGCACCAGCAGCAGTTGTCACTGGCCAAGTGTTCGCGGCAGCGGTACAATGAATGGTTTGTTCGTTATACTTTCTCAGTCTTTGTGATTTGTTGCAGTTCAATTTTAGATCTTTTTCTTTTGTTGGTTTTATATATATATTAAGGTATATCATAAGATGGTGTGCTTTGAGGATGTTTCTTTGATTCATTGTTAGTTATATTTGGTTATCTAGTAGTTTTTGCTTATCTCCTTGATGGGGATTTGAAAATTTCTTCTTCTAATCTGCACTTGAGCTCTTTTTAATTGTAAGCAAGCGGCCAGGTGTTTTTTTTTTTTTTTTTTTTCCCTAATTTAAAATTCTTAATTTCTCTTTATTCTTTTGTGTGTTTCTTAGTTATTTGTCTGCGGGCGTAAGAGGAGGAGGATAAGATAAAGAGTCTTGATTTTGTGTCATTTATGCATGTCTATATCTATACAGAAATGATATTTATTGTAGGTAGCTAAAACTTTCACATTTGCCTTCATCCATGGTGCAGAGCCACTTAAAGCTTTAAATTATTCTTCTTGAGCTTCAAATTTTTTGTTTTTTGTTTTTTTCTTGTTCCTAGACATTCTAATGTCGGCTGGAATATGTTTGGAAAGTTCCTTTTTTGCAAATTTCAATGATTCTGTACCACAAAAACCATGAGAACTCTTTTTCCATTTGGATAATTTTAGTATTGATGTATATCATTGCTAAAAATATAGGCAAATAAAAGAAATCAATACTTTTTTTTTGGATCTTAAAATATTTCTTGCCTAGATATTTTTTACTTCTAATGGTTGATATTACGTGTCATACCAAGAGCTAAGACTGCTATTCTGATCTCGAAGTTTTGTGTCCATTGTTCTACAAATTCTATTGTTAATTTGGATTCTATTTGGCTGTTGACCCTTTGCAGGATCTTCCGGGACGTTCCTAGTGACATTACAATAGAAGTGAATGGAGGAACATTTGCCTTGCATAAAGTAAGTTTCACCGTTCAAAATAATGAATTTATTCTTGTAGAACGGAGAAAGTTCTGTGTGTCTGTGCACAGGTCTGGGTGTGGATGATTCCAGTGTCTTTATTCTTTGTCATCTGGTTCTTGGTTCCTTTCATGGACCTAGTGAGACTAGAATGTGAAAAAACCACCATCATGAATAAGCAATAGTGTGAAAATGACGGAAAGAATAAAAGTATAGTGGGTAGAAGAAAAGTTCTTGGTACTGGAACTGGCTGACTGACTGAAGTTGGAGATCAGTGGATGAGTAGTGGTTAGGGGAAATGCCACTCAACCCCGAGCTACATCCTGGTCACAATGCTTATCCAGGGAATGGTTTATACATGCATGCCTTTTGAAGAATGCCAATCTACTTCTGTAGCTAGATAACCATTGGACAAGAGAGAACTAGAAAGTTTAAATGTTCTAAATCAGAATTGTGGTTTCTTTTCCCCTTTTTTTCTACTGAATTTTTTATTTACTTGAAGTGTTTAAGCATTTTGTGATATGTTTGACACTTATTTCTTTACAAGGAAGAAATTGGTTTGTTTATGCAATTTGGTGAGATAGTATATACATAGCTTGACAGCGACTTCTAAATATCTTAATTTTGCATCCAGTTCCCTCTCGTCTCCCGGAGTGGTCGAATAAGAAAGTTGGTAGCAGAGCACCGAGATTCCGATATTTCAAGGATAGAGCTTCTTAGCCTACCTGGAGGTGCTGAGTCATTTGAGCTGGCTGCCAAATTCTGCTATGGTGTCAACTTTGAGATCACATCCGCAAATGTTGCTCAGCTATGCTGTGTGTCCGATTACCTCGAGATGACTGAGGAGTTTTCAAAAAATAATCTCAGTTCCCGTGGTGAAGAATATATTGACAGTATCGTCTGCAAGAACCTTGAAATGTGTGTTGAGGTGTTGCAACAATGTGAAAATCTACTCCCTCTTGCCGATGAACTAAACATTGCTAGCCGATGCATAGATGCAATAGCTTCCAAAGCTTGTGTAGAGCAAATTGCTTCAAGCTTTTCGCGCCTAGAATATAGCAGTTCAGGAAGACTTCACATGAATCGCCAGGCCAAATGTGATGGGGACTGGTGGATAGAGGATCTCTCTGTTCTGCGGATTGACTTGTATCAAAGAGTCATAACGGCTATGAAATGTCGTGGGGTGCGGCCTGAGAGTATTGGGGCATCACTAATGAATTTTGCTCAAAAAGAGTTGACTAAAAAATCCAGTTTATGGAATCCATCTAGCCAGCCAAAAGTTGATGTGGTTTCTGGTTCAAATGGGCATGAAAGACTTGTGGTTGAGACCATTGTTAGCCTTTTACCTGTTGAGAAACTTGCCATTCCCATCAGTTTTCTGTTTGGGGTTTTACGAAGTGCTGTGATGCTTGATTGTACAGTTGCTTGCAGGCTTGATCTTGAAAGGCGGATTGGGTCCCAATTGGATATAGCTACTCTTGATGATCTTTTGATCCCCTCCTTCCGCCACGCTGGTGATACTTTATTTGATGTTGACACAGTCCATAGAATTTTGATTAATTTCTCTCAGCAAGATGGTAGCGAAGATGATATGGATGATGCCTCAGTCTTTGAATCTGATAGTCCTCATTCACCATCCCAATCTGCATTGTTCAAAGTTTCAAAATTAGTGGACAATTACCTTGCTGAAATTGCACCTGATGCAAACCTCAAGCTCAACAAATTCATAGCAATTGCGGATACCTTGCCGGCGCATGCACGTACTAATCATGATGGGTTGTATCGAGCAATCGATGTTTATCTCAAAGTACGTACTTCATATCTTTTCTTGTGGGATTTGTCTTCGTAGGACTGTTTTTTGTTATTTTGTCTGAGCTAATTTTGGAGGAGGGATTCAAGATGACTGCTTAAAAATGAATAATATTAGCAAGAAATTGTTTTTCTGTTTGTTTAAGCATTTGTATAATCAACTTATGGCTCCAATCCAATAACTATTCCAAGATTAAGAGAATTCTTCTTAACCATATTATTATATTGCTCCACAAAACTTCATTTTGGATCTGTTTATTGATGAGCTTAAGAACCTCTTCCTGCTTTCATTTATAATTGACTACAAAGCAGCCAACTGCTTGCCCGTGTGTAAGAACAACCACAACCAGAAATGGGACATATGTACAAATCATTGGTTCAATTTTTTGCCTGATTCATTTTGGCTGTGCATATGGCAGGCTCATCAGGGTTTATCAGATACAGACAGGAAGAAGCTCTGCAATCTGATTGACTTCCAAAAGCTCTCCCAAGAAGCTGGTGCTCATGCTGCACAAAATGAGCGCCTTCCTCTTCAATCAATTGTGCAAGTGCTCTATTTTGAGCAGTTAAGGCTCCGAAATGCAATGGGCTGCTCTAACCCTGATGATGACCACAAGCCCATGCACCAGTCATGGCGGATCAGCAGTGGTGCACTCAGTGCTTCAATGTCTCCCCGGGACAACTATGCATCACTGAGGCGAGAAAACCGAGAGCTAAAACTTGAGCTTGCTCGGTTAAGGATGAGACTAAATGATCTAGAGAAAGAACACGTTTGTATGAAGAGGGATATGGAAAAGTCTAGTTCTCGTAAATTCATGAGCTCTTTTTCAAAAAAGATTGGCAGGCTGAACTTTTTTGGTCATAGTTCTTCAAGGGAATCAAGTTCTCCCTCAAATGATTCACAAAGAATGGATTCAAAAGTAACTGAAACAACATGAACAAGCATCACTTGGATTTTTTTTGACTGCTGCTGTTGGGTAACTACAAGAAACGTTCTTGGTGACTTTATTTGTTCTTTCCCTTTATTTGTTTTCTTTTCTTTTTGCTTTTTGATTATCTTCCTCCCACCCTGTACACAAGTTGTGATGCT
Source organism: Euryodendron excelsum (assembly GCA_033060915.1). Lineage (NCBI taxonomy): Eukaryota > Viridiplantae > Streptophyta > Magnoliopsida > Ericales > Pentaphylacaceae > Euryodendron > Euryodendron excelsum. The sequence continues at coordinate 6,097,291 of CM065382.1, forward strand.
TTGCATTAGCAATAGGAAGGAGATTTTTTTAATTGCAAGTGATGGTTTTTTTAGTGATTACAACTTTTGGTGTAATTTTTAAAATCTTTGCTAATGTAAACATGCAAGATATCCTCATATATAGTAATTTTACTGATGTCAATAATTGTCAAAGGAGAGATATTGGTACAAGACTCACTTTCCCTGTTATTTCTTTGGGTCCTTGATAGTACCCTGATGATTAACAAAGTTTACATTGGGGCTTCAAGCTAGTTATATCACGGGTAATGCGATACAACTAGGAAATTCATTCAGAATTTTTGTATCGGAATAAGAGCCTTTCACTTTAAAACAAAACACCCATCATGATGGCTCTTAATTATAAAAAATGCCATCTCCATATCATTTTGGTAGGATTTTCTGTACAAATTTCAGGGAAGAATAGCATTTTCTATGATATCACTTACATTTGGGATGTTATTAAGTCATTCCACATACTGCTAATGTTTCAGTTAATATCCAAATGATCCCTGAAATGCCTGTCATATGTTCTGTTGGATTTTGTGTTATAAAATTCCCTTAGGACAATAAATGATTCTCTTTTGTTTGACATTCCTGTTGCCTTCCCCATTCAATTTCAATTTTTGGAATTTCTTCGCAAGTTATTTTTTTTATAGCACAACTTGTGCATAATGATTCCTCAATTAGGACTTGAATCCCTATTGTTCTGTTCCAAATGTTTCTAGAATATGGAATGTCTTGTTTTGCCATATCCATGCAGCTAAAGTTGTTAAAAGCTGTCAATCTAAACTTGCTTGAATTCTTTTAAAGGACTGTTGTAGTTACAAAAGAGTAACAGTAGAGCTCCTTGGGCTATTTTCATCACATTACAATACGTTTGTAACATTGGCAAAAGTGAAACATAATGTCCTATTCTGATATTTTACTGTTTTAGGTTTTTACTATATTTTATTATTTACAGATTAGATACTGAAGCAATATAACTTAATATATGAATAGCAATTTAACTCAGAATCAATCAGATTACTGTTGCTTACAAATGGAAAATTTTGTAATTAATCCAGAGTGGTGCACTTGTTATTCAAGCTGGGGTGGAGTATATCTTAAACTTGAATAAATTAAATGAACTGCAGCTTGAAAATTAAAACCATAAAGAAAAAAAATAAAAGGAAAATGATTACCATTCTGGAACTATATAGAATTATTTTTATTTACAGATTAACATATGTTTGGCTGCTGAGAAGATTAACGTTACACAAAGAAAATTTGATATCTGACAACATCCAGGTTGCTTATTAGACTTAAATTATGGATTTCTGTGCAAATGAATGTTTCCGATCCAGAATTAGCCTCATATCAACTTTCCAAATTTATAAGCATTTCCCTGCATGCTTGATTATAACAATCTCCATGCATTTCCTCTGCGAATCAATGAAACATAGATGAAGAACTTTTCATATATAATCTCATGATTTCAAGAACCTGCAGAGTCCCAATATGCGGGGAGCAGAAACTAAATATTGACAGATATATACAACTGGTGGGATATGAATGCAGCTTAGATTATCAAGAAGTCTAGACACTCTGTTGGAGGGCCAATGACTCTCCCCTCCTTGTCATGATCGGAAAGGCAAAGGTTACTAAGATTGTGAGACTTTCGAGCACTGTCAGGCTTTCTTAGACAAGATTTCAACACATTGGCTTGTTCATAACATATGATCTCTGTATAAAAATTGTCATTCTGAGCCTGTTGTGCAGCAGTTCTGCTTCTACTGTCATTATATGTTTCTCTGCACAATGATCTAATCTCTACTTGATTTTCATATTTAAATTCTTGGTAGGCATTTCTGTTCTTATCCCATTTGAATCCTTGACTCTCATCTGAATCTTCTTCCTCAGAACTCACCCCGTCCCAGAGCGAATACTTATACTGGTTTTGGTGCTTTGGTGTCATCCCAACCAAAGACTTGTGAGGTGAAGATTGTTGAGGAGCAATTTGATGATCATTATTCTGACACCTGGCTTTCAACAGGCTATGGATGGTGCGATAAGGAACGATGAAGAAGACTCTCCCTGGAAACAGAACTGACTCGGGCCTGACAACAATCCAAGGGAACTTCAACAGGTCAGGCCGGGCAATGCAGTGCCTGGGATTCCTCCTCATTGACTTCAGCAGCAGTGATGGGTTTTGCGTGAATCTCCACATGCCTGCCTGGATGGACCAGTTTCAGCACACCCTTCTGCCCTGTTGAAGCTCCCATCCTTAGTTTCTTCAAGCAGTTGGAATAAGAGAAAAAGGTCCTGTTATTAGTTTGTTATGACCAGACAGTGACTAAAATAAATGGCGGGGAATTCCATGAGAGGATCTTTGGAGAAGATGAGTGTCTTTGTTCTAAGAATTGTTGTGATGGGATGATCTAGTTTGAATACAAATATAGATGCCTAGAAGGAGAGAGAGAGAAGCCAAAAAATGGTCAAAGGAAAGATTGGAAGACAGTTTCGTTTGGTTACCGTTTCGGTTTCTGTTTTCTATTTTTGTTTTTTGAAATTTGACCGAATTACATTTGGCAGATTAATTTCGGAAACTGTTTATGTTAAAATCGCGTTTGGTAAACCAGTTTCGAAATTTATTTTTATGAAATTTTTCAAAAAACACTACAGTTTTAAGAACCATTAAAAAGGTATTTTATGAGTTTTCAGAATCGTTTTCATACGAAAATGAAAACAATATGAAAACGATGATGTATTTTGATAGTCCCAATTTTTTGTTTTCGAAAACAAGACAAATGAGCTATCCTCCAATTTTTTGATTTCGAAAACACAAAAAAGCAGAACCGAAACTGGAATCAAAACCAGTACCAAAGAGAGCCACATGACCATCTTCTTAGAATTCAGGATGATTTAGGATAGAGCATCATAATCATTGGTGATATTTTTGTTTTCCATTTATATAATGGTGGTTTGGTGGTACCCAAAGAAAACTTTACTCCTATGTTTGGACTTGTTGGGGAAAAGGACAATGAAAAAGAAAATATATGACAAAAAGTTAAATTGAAAAGTAAATAAATTTCTTTTAGTTGGATCAGGTAAGGAGAAGAAACTGAATAGGTACTGTTTCGTTACCATCATAAAAATAATTATTTGTAAATAACTAGGTACTGTTTGGTTACCCTAAAAAATAGTTTTGGAAATAATTGAGTAATTACAAAAACATCCCTCAAATTATAACTCAATATTACCAAAACCTCCTAAACTTTAACACAAAACATAATTCATTAACCTTTTGAATTATCAATTTGTATTATTCAACACTTTTTATTAGCAATCTGTCAACAATTTGGTAAGAAAGTTAATGAAAAATTGTTAAGTGTTTGCACATAGTATAGTTTTATACCTAAATTACTTTATTTTTTTGTAATAATTATTTAATAACTAAATGTCCTTTGGATTGCCCTGTATTTATATGTCATTCAAGGAGCATTCCAGTTACTAGACTATCATTGCAATAAGTGATTCCAACAAATTGCTAGCAAAAGTGTTGATTGATACAAATTGATAGTTTAAGAAATTAATATGTGACATTTAAAAGTTTAATGAGAGATTTAATGATACTAAACCATAGTTCTAGATTATTTTTATAAGCACCCCTAAATAATTTGACTTCTCTTTCATTTTCTTTTACCTTTCCCTCAAAACGAAGATCCAAACATAGCACATGAACATCAAAATTATTTAGATAATTTTCCGGTTCATCAAAATTACATCTACAAGTAACTTCAACACAATATTTATACATGGGAACAAGCGGAAAGCTTCTGAAAATAGCTCTCAAAGAACAGTCTCATCTAAGCAAATCAAAGCATGCCTCATTGCTAATGACGATTTATCAATTCTCAGAAAGCTTAACTTCACCCATACGGACTCGCCAACATTGCCATTTATCAAGCCCATGATTTCTGTCGTAAAGGCTGGCACGATTACATCAACCAGAGTGCTTGAACGAGGTAATTTCAGCAATGGAAAATCAGCAATGAAGAAACAGAGTCTCAAATCTGACAAAACCATGAGAACAGGAAAACAAGCACATGCTCATTACCAGATAACAGTCAAGATAACCGACAATCCCCAGAACTGTTAACAGTCTTGGTGTACAAGAGAACAACAAGGGGGTGGGGTCATTGATCACTAATGCAAACTTATTACGGAGGGCATTCCAATTCCCTTGTCCGCTCTTAATTTAAGCGGATTTGTTATAGAAACGGATGCCAACAGCCACGCCCAAGATGAACAAGGGAACTAAGAACTGAAGTAGCTTGATGATGAACTCTGAGGTCTTGTCCTGGTTGTAGTGAGGCTGCTTGGGAGGAGTATACTTGGTCTTGCTCGGGATGGTTGATGTATCAATGTCACCGACATACATTTCATCCATCATAGCTTTAGCACTGCTGCTGTGGCCAACATCCTCAAAATCATCAGTTGCATCCTTCCCTGCAAAGTACATGTCATTAGAGACATAAAAGTGGCATCCATGTATCACAAATACGGCCCTAATTCTTAGTCTGAATAAGAACAGTGTAGGTGATAGGCTTGATGACTGAAAAGTAAATGATTAATGAACTTCAACTCAAATCTTGACATCCTCCCATCACATCCATGAAACAAAATTTCACTATAACTTCAACAGCAACCAAGAGAAAGATCATCTTATGTCAAAAGCATTGCAACTTTCCACTGTACCTGTTGCGGATAACAAAACCTCATCACCACCAGGATGGTCCTCTAGAAACTTTGTCACGTCATATACCTGTTAGAACACATAAAGACAGAGATGAAACTTAAGAACTTTGTGAATATTGTTACACTCCAATATAAAACACAGTACACATGAGGTAACACTAAGAGAAATACAGTTTTCATAACCCTCAAAAGGTACTTTCTCCAATACTAAAGCACATCGGTATCTAGTATACATCAGGAGGAGCTATAAAATGTGGGAAAGGTTCCATCAATTTAAACATCCCCCCCTTCTCTTCCCTTTTTTTTTTTTTTAACAAGTCCATTTATATATCCCCATGAAGAGGAAGATTAAAATAATGTCGGAAAAAGATTATGTTTGGTAGCTAAAGATAACATTTTAGTTAATGTAGTTCAGAAGATTCACACTTCTTCTCATGTTACTGCTTTAGTGATCCCAAGTTCATTTTTTTCCTACCAGTTTGTGGGACGCTTTCGGGAAATCATATCTGCTGAAAATCAAGACTAACTTATCAAAAAATAAGGGGAAAAAAATGAAACTAAATTAAGACTAGTCTGACTATTATCTCACTAATTTTATTGATGTTCTACCCCCCAGCAGAGATTTTTTTTTCCAACTAATAAGAAGGGAAACTTCAAACTCTTTGAAAATAGTGTTTCAAAAATGAAAAACTTAAATTTTTGGGAAAGAAAAAACAGCTTTAGAACTATGACTAAGAATAACAAATACTATGGAAGGAGCTACTGCAAGGCTGTAAACTTATGCAACAGTTGAAATACAATAGCATATGATAATGATTCAGACCACCCGTAGGAGACATATTCAAATTATTTTAAACAGCATTCTCTTTGTTAAACCGAAAGCTATGGACTAATCGCATAGCTAAATTCAGTGAAGTCAAGGAGTGAACCACCATTTGAACAATTATGGAAAGTGCAATCACCTAATCCAAAGAACATATTATTCAATTATTTGAACAGATTGTAATCTTAGTGTTTTTGAGTCAATGAAGATAACAAATAGATCCTAACCACAGGTACTCTTTTAGAGCAATGGAAAATTTAGGTTTAACAATGTTAAAATGACAAAGCATTATCAAATACTTTCCTAGATTCTTAATCAAACTCAACATATCTTGATCAACATTGAAAAGGAGTGGAATCTGGATTCCTAAACCATTTACTTCACTATAAAACCCTATTTTGTTTATATATTTTTTAAAAAAGCTAGATGAAACAAAATTTTCAGTTTCCAGTGATCTACATGGGTACAATAGAAAATTTAGTAAATTGATGATTTCTCCTAATGGAAATTCAATTAAAAAGGACAAGTCACGATCAACACGTAAACATAAAATATAATGTGTCCTGAAAAAGAAACTCATAAAAATTAAACAAAGAAATGACTTCTTGGTAGGTAACTATTTCTTATATTTAGAACCATCAAGACGGTGGAAGAATCGATGTTGAATAAGTGGTGGAAGAAGAAAAAGAGTATCTATTTCTTATATTTAGAAGTATCACGAAGGTGGAAGAATCAATGTTGAACCAATAGTGGAACAGAACAAAGTAAAGAAACATTTAACAAGAAGAAGCAGCAGCCAGCAGGTTCATAAGATACAAAAGATTGCATGATTTCCCATTATACAACTGTCAAAAGGGAATTGTGCATTGAACCACAAAACCTGACGTGAATATCTCAAACACTGAAGCAGTAAAGGACAAAACTTGTAGCTAAACCTCAGAAACCCATGTCGGTATTTCCAGTTGATCCTAAATATGAGCCTAAACGGTCAACGCCCCACATGGTTATACCCTCTACTACCTTATCGAAGGGGGACCATGCATCAGAACCTCAAATTGCCAATTGGGTATTCCGACATTTAATCCACTATATAAGGAACCTTGCATCTAAACCTCAGAATGACACGTGGGTAATTATGATATTGTAACATCAAGGAAGAATCTTGCATCTAAAAACACCAGATTCCACGAGAGTAGGCATTCCAGATGATGAATCGATAAAGGAGGAAAACTAACATCCAAACCTAGGAATCCTGCATGGTAGTTTCATACAGCATTACTTCAGAACTGCGCATGCTGAGAAGCAAATGGCCCCTCGTGTTCTGAAGGACAATACTAAAAACCACAAACAGAAAACAGGACCTATACTCTCTTTCTGGACCACTAAAAGGCTGGAATGACGCAATTAAATCAATCAAATTGATGCAAATCCAGTAAAAAATAATAATAATTTGATTATCAAAAACCGACTCTCTTTCTTTGTATTGATCCGACAAAATGAATTGTAACTGGAGTTATAAAAGAAAATCAATTGAAAATTGAATATCAAAATAAAGCTTTTGCATCCTAGAAATCCTTTACCCAGGAATGAGCTGTTGAGGTACCCTGATTCTTTACATGCAAGTCTAAGATCAAAATGTCCAAAAAATAAATAAATAAAGGAAAGAAAGAAATTCTTTGATTATCACCTAGTCGCATACACCAAAAAAAAAAAAAAAAGAAAAAAGAAAATGAAATCAAGATTAAAAAAAATGTAATAAAATTACACTCACAGTGATTGCAAGGACATTTTTAAAGCCATGACAGGAAAAAACAGAGGCAAGCAAACATAACTGAAACTTAACAAAACAAAAATAACAAAAAGAGAAATACAAAAACAAATGCCCAATCAAACAAGTGAGTTAACCCAAAGATCCCACTCCTGGATACACAATCAGATCAAAAAAACGTTCAGAATTCGAATCTTTAACAGATCAAATCTATACGAGCCCGATATAGTATAAATCAATTGAATCACACAAAAATCATGAGCACAATGTTAATAGAACGCGAATCACGGCAACAGAATCGACATGCATGTGTGTGTAAGTCTGTATGCATGTAAGAATACCTTGCCATCGATGACCAGCCAACAATCCTTGGCGTTGTCATGCTCGGAGACCTCGGCCAAAGTAAAGACCTTGGCGTCGCCACCCATTTCTGGAAAAGGAGAGAGAGAGAGAGAGAGAGAGAGAGAGAGAGAGAGAGAGAGAGAAATGGGGGTGGGTAGAGAGAGATCTGTCCTGGCCCTTTTGCTCTCCGAAGCCGGTTGAGGAGGAAGGTCAGAGTGAATGACAATATCACATGCGGAAGAAAACGACGAGAGAGGCTGGTTTGGTGAGTCAATTTAGGCCAGTTTGGAACTTGCGTAAGCGGGAGGGAGAGAGAGCAAAAAAGGAGAGGAAACCAGGTAGAAAATTAGAAATTGTAGAGAAATTTATTATTTTATGCTGTTTGATAATTTGATTACGAAGATAATAATAGAATAAAAAAGTGAAAAAAATAAAAATTTTAATTTGAAATGCAACGAAATAAGAAAATAAAATAATTAGATACTAGCAAAATGAAAGATGAATGAAAAACAATAGAAAATGCAAAGAAAAATAATTCATGCTTAGTTTTTTTCTTTGAATTTTTTTCCTTCTTCCTTCTTAGCTCCTAAGCTAGAAGAAGAGGAATTCTCATTTCCTTTGGCTTTCTTAAGTTCCAAACAAGGTGTTACTATTTATAGACCGAATGGGAGTTTGGTGAGCGAGAGAAGAAACCGGTTTGTCAACCAACCATTTCTGTGAACAATTTCGTTGTTCTATCGTGAATCATGATTTCGTGCCTTGCAGCTTGTGTCTTTGTAATATAATAAAATTTTAAAAAATATTATTTTTTCATAAAATTTATATAAAAAAATATCACCATAATGATGTGACATTAACGCTTTTATAATATAATTTTTTTAAAAAAGTAAATAGCTCTCATCCAACCATATTATTCTAGCGATAACTTCTATATAGCATTATTCTAAAATTCCACTTCCTCCTTTTTTTTCACTTGAATTATGGATTTCAAATCGTTTCTATCATTTATTTCCCTAAGGCCACGTTTAGAATTTTTCCCTTCTGCTATGTTGGGTTATTATATTTTTCAATCAGAGGGGAAACAAAATTGTTCATGCCTATTAATTTTTCTATCAATATTGAAGAAATATAACCTTTTTTTTTTTCAAATGAAGAGATAGGGCATTTTTTAAATTTTATTTCTGTTATTATTCTTGTTGTTTTACTGTGTCTTTTTAAAAAAAAAAGACAAATGTTAGCATGCGTCCTTAGAAAACTTGCTAAATATGTTATGTTGACTCATACAAAGTTTATTTTTTCAATTTAAAAAAATTGAATAATTAAATATTCAATTCTTTACTTTTTGTACAATTGTGAAGATGAATAAAGAAAGGACGGTTGGTTGGTGCATCCAATTCAACCACTATAGCCACATTTGGATCATTGGTTTCAGTAAATAAAAATTTCAAGTCAAGAATGCAGAAAGCTTGACAAATAAATTCTGATTCTGGGTGTGGTAGGTGAGTAATAAATGTTAGCCAGACTTTGTATTCACTTGTGTTAGCCAGACTTTGAATTCACTGGGGTATTTATTATGTTTATTTAAGCACTCTTTGGGTGGGTGCATGGTCATACCTGCTAAGCTTTCTTATTAAAATTATGTATGGGTCAATTTTTTCACATTATTTTAGCATATAACTGATAAACAGTGGAGATATGTAGCTCAAATTTTTTTTTTAAATAGCTTTTATACTTTTTAATATTCATTCTAACATTTTCCATTAATTATCTACAGTTATTTTATGTTGCAATCATAAACTCATTAGCAGCTGACAATATTTTCTCCCCTTTATGAAGTCCAATTTCTAAGTAAAATTTACATTTCATTCTGATTTGATTCATCTTAACCTATAGTGAATAAATTTCAGAATAATGAAGCAAAATTTTACTTGATAAATCTATAAACTTGGAAGAGAGAGAGAGAGAGAGAGAGAGAGAGAGAGAGAGAGAGAGAGAGAGGACAATAAAGAGAGTTACTACATGCCTAATACAGGGCTAAATCTAAATTAAATAGAGAAACTGAAAAGAAAGAAATAGGGGCTGGTATAATCAAGTAAGGTTCAAATGATTACATGTCTTTCACAAGTCCCACTCATAGCCAACTTATAGCTCTCCAGTGTTCCATAAAAATCTTCTTCCTTACATATTACAAGGAATAAAAAAAAATTTCTCTTGCAGCATATAATCTCTAATTTCTGTTGTTTAAAGAGATTCAAATTATCTGTACAGGGTACACCAATTTATATCTCATTTGAGGGAGTTCCTATGACCAATTCCAATCTGTAAAACCCTGAAGATAAGGTTCATAGGGATGGCAATTCAACAAACAGTACGTTGCAACAACCATCCGACGTATAAGTTAGTATTGCCTACTTATGCACGATTTTGATAGCTTGCAAACCCTTTCGTTCTTGGGACTCCTGAATTGAGCAAAAAATCCTGAGCAGAACTAGCTGGATAAGCGGCGTCGCAGATAAAGGAATAATGCTGTTGATGCAGCAACAGCATATGGGAACACCGTCCACATTCCCTGCATGATTACACAAATTAGGTTCCGTTATGCAGAAAATCAGAACTCCCTGAAGGAAAGGGATATGCGTACCACTACGGTTGCAACTGTCGCAAGGGCGACTACAGGGCGCTTTCTCAACAAGAAACCGATCCCCAACTGAGCTTGGAGAGAAAAAAGAACAAGGCAAAGATAAATGAAGATAGACCTCATGCTTTTTGCAGCAAATACAAGGAAAAGTACATGTGCATAAATATTTGTCTCATTAAAGTAAATATCTGATTCAGTGAGATAAAGAATTTTATGATGTCCTCGCTTCAAATTATATTTGTTTTAGAACACTTAATGATAATTATTACTCTTTGGTGTTTCTTTCGAAGGGAAAGAATTCGAAACATTTAGGAATCCCACTTGAAAAGAAACATAAAGTCTCAACGAAATATTGCATTCACTGAGAAGTTCATCATATACAGATATTAAAGGCTAAAAATTTAGCGTCTTAGTATGTGTTGAGGATTGATTTCACAATCGCGTTACTAATTTTTTTTTATAAGAGATTTAATAGTAGCATTCAAGCTGGCTGAAATGATATGTTTACTCCCTTGTTCCTGTTTGTGATGGTTATGCTCATGTGTACAGTGTGCTGCAAATTTTCCAAAAGAAATTAAATGACCTGAAGCGGAAGGGTGACCAAGCCACCACAACAGACACCAGCAAAGAAACATTCTGGCGAAATATCCTGCAGTCAGATAAAAAAAAAAAACATTTCACTGATACAATTGATCTAATGAGCAGTCTAAATATTACTCATACATCAGAAGACATGCTAGTGGCTCAACAGGAAAATAAGAAATATACCCAGGAAATGAGACATCATCAAGGTCATTACAAAACAAAGTAACTTTGTGTTTGCTGGTTTAAATTGCAGGTCAAATTAGCCTAAACCGATAGAAGAATGATGACTGATTGATAGTGCAAAGCCGATGTAGAAAGCAATCTCATAGTACAAGATATATTATATGCACAGATTTTATGATACCTTTTAAACTTGGTGAACCAATTACGAAGACAATAAGCAAATGAGTTAAACAATGACAAATGCTAAGGGATGATACTAACATTCCTATGTCTGAAGTAGATCATCAGAAGATCAGTATTACAATCAAGTAATAAGAAAGTATAATTCAGTTACTTAATATTGATTCCATGATGCCAAAAACGAATGTCATAAAGCCATTTATCTATATGTTTAACCAAACAAAAGGAAAGGTTTAGCATCCCCCTCAATATGGGTGACGAATTTTCTACATTCCAGAGGAGGTTGTTGGAAACTTGGAATTATCAAGTTGCATCAGAGCTTTTTCAAAGAACGAGCTCACTGACTGCCACCTTTGAGATCCTGTTCCAGCCCCGAATAGATTTATATTACCCATTTGTATTCATAATTGAGTTGTGGAAGTCACACCCTTGATTAATATCTACAGGCTTCCTTTCAACCCATGCCTACTGAGATAGGACAAAATGGCATAGGAAATGCAGTATAAAGAATGCAGGAACTAAAATCAAAGGAATGGGGACCAATAAACTGACAAATGAGAACCCATTGATGTACAAATAACATTGTGAATAAAGTGAGTAATCACTAACCAGAGCCCCTGCTAGGAAAGCTGTCGGATTTCTCACTCCAAGAGAAAATCGCTCCACTGTAGATCACAATGCAAAAGATCATTAACAGACCATATATGAAAATTCTAGAAAAAGCAAGTATGGACTACTTGTGTACCCACCCGAAAATAAAATTAATTAATTAAGTAAATAAGATAATGAAAAGTAAAGATACCTATGCACATAGCAACTGTAACAATCAGTTAAAATGCTGTTACAACTATTAAAAGGAGCTAACCAAGTAACAATGTATTAGACTTGCAACTATTTCATCCCCAGTTACTATGTCCAAGTGAGTAGCATGAGAAAATTTAAATGCGTGAAAGCATAGAGAATCAAACCAGCAACCTCTTGAGACATGATAAACCAGAAGCCATTTACCATTGGGCTACCTTATGTGTTGTTGGGAGTATTCCTTTTATTATTATAGGAATCATCTAAAATATTTATTACGTTCACTAAACATAAACCACACAAGCTTGACCTTACAATAAATATAGCCATCTTACAATAATTAAGGCATAAAAATCATATTTATAAACATATACATAAGCATAGGTATATATTTACGCGTATAAATCGGAGCTCTGAAGGTGCTTTCACTCTCAAGATATTTTTACCAGAGTACACTCATGCCCCTGCCCCTATTCCCCAAATTGGCCACTTAGATAGCAATATCATTATGGCAAGTTCCTTGCAAGTTGTTACATCCCATCAAATAATGCAATTTTTCCACAAAGTAAAATAAAGAATAAGCAAACAGAATTGAAACAAACAAAAATGAAAGAATGATGATGCCAGCTAGTAGTGGGTAAGACTAAGGAGTTGTACAAGAAACCTTTGTTTAAGTCTCATTCTATGCCTGATCAATGCTTTTACAAGCCAGCACTAACAACTAACAAGTTCAAGCAGGCTGCAGTTGCAAAGTCTATATGCAACAACCAACCACTTGTCTGCACGTGCTTATGCACCAATGCGTAGCAAATTATAGAAACTTCGGAGGATTTTAAATCAACAGTATGATCCCTTAACCGTATAGTTTCTGACATCTGAATTAGACAAAAAAGTCAATAGGAACCAACAAGACACCTAGGGAAAAATACTTCATCCAGCAAAAACGTCTCAGTTCGAATCCAAAAATTTTTATGAAAACTTTTCAGAAATGCCCAGAGCACCAGATGATATAGGTAGAAAATAATATGAAGACACCTGCTATCAGGCACACAAACCACACAAGCATGACCAATTAAAGCAATAAATGGAAACATTCCTACTTTTGTGTATACTTTCTTAATCTATTCCTCATCAGAATTAAAGGTTTCACAAAAGAGCATAATTTTGTTCACCCCGTGAAATTGAAGAAGCTTGAGTAACATTGGAATATAGCCGTGGCACTATCCCAATAAGTGAATTTACTGATGCAATTTTGACACATATATAGACATTTCAATATCTTGACTGAAAATTTTAACGAAGCATCGAGTGTTAGAAAGAATGACAAAGAAGAAAAACAAGTTAAATGCTCTTAGAACTCACCGAAGCCTACAAGATTTCCATATCTTTGCACAACACGTGTGATACTCATTGCTCTCTCTTTGTCAATCCCTATCTGCAGTCATCATCAGAATTATAATGCAGTAGAGATAAAAAAAATATTCTTGCAGTTAAAAGTTTGTGCAAATAATTGGCTTGTGACTGCACAGATCAAAATTTAGTAGGCAGAACAAACCTTTGAACAAACATCATCAGATGCTCCAGATTGCCTAAAAAGCTTCCCAAGGTAAAATGGTATCATATCACTGAGACACACTCCCCTGGAGTATTATGTCACCGTGTAAGATATAGAAAAACTAAATGTAGCAGGTACTGCTACTGAAAATGTTTACTAACTTCTAAAGAATAAAATGAAGCAACATGCTAAAAGAGTATAGTAACTTCAAATATGTTGTCATAACGAGAAAAAGAGCCCATTAGCTAACATCTGATAATGCAACATCAGCTCATAAAGAACTATTGAAGGAATACAGAGCCGTCATTTACCAGTATACCCACAGTACCGTTGACATTATGTATGGAGCATTTCTGGAGAATGATGCAACAAAAGACTGCCATGTTCCATCCAAAGATAGCGTCCGTGACAAAGAGATGCCAACCTATATCATTCAGTAATCAAATAAACAGTCGAACTATCGAACTGTAGGTATTAAACAGAAAAAGCATATTTAACCCAGAGAGGTAAAGGGAACTCTTGAGTCCGTGAACAGAAGTACCAGTACAAAGGACAGACCCATATATTTAAAGCCTCTTCACTAATGAAAAGTCCGCACCCAGCAGCCATCAGCAACCAAAAGTAGATCCATCTGAAACAAGGAATTAAGGAAATCAATCAGTAAGACAACTAAAAAAGAACTAAAGATTATATGTTATTATTTCCACTAGAAGGCAGGCCCAGAAGCAAACCATGGATTTTTACTGAGGGTGGAGGAAAGCAAAAGGCATACCCTGGAGCATATTCTGGAAGTACAACTGTGTATCCAAAAACTTTGAAAGTGAAACCAACAGAGGGTGCAACCAAAATGGAAGCAGATGAACCATCGGTCAGGTAATGAACTGTAGGAGATGATCCATGCATTCGCTTGAAACCAACAGATATTAGAGTAATTGTTGCAGCTATGCCCAGGGCTATTGCTAATTTTGCCAGGAATGAACTCCCCGTACCAGTAGTCCTATTTTCCTGATTACTAAATCCCTGATCAGCAACCTTATCTTGTCCCTCAGTAGTATCTACTGATCTTGCAGCTTCATAAGTTTCTGCATCCTCTTGTTGAAAGTTTCTAATCCTATATTGTAACATGAAATATATCACATGTGCATCAATGTTATGCAATAAACTGCAAAGAATGGTCTGCTACTAGATGACAAAGCACATAAACAAAAAGCATCAAGACGATAAATATGAATCTGAGTGAATTATAGGAAACAAATATAAAGTTAAGCAGACAACGCAGATTACAATGTAAGAAACTGCCATAGAATAATTGAGGGACTATTAGTGACACTAAAGAAGCTACAATAAAGGTAATTGCAAATAAGAGTTCATTTGAAGGTCACATTGAGAAACATTCAAGATTGCAGAACAAACAGAAAGCAGATGGATATATAAACAAAACTTTCTGCAAACTCCAGAAGAAATGTGCCCTTTTGGATAACGAAACAGTCCTTTCCACAATAAATAGCCACCACTTAACATCAATTTTCAAAAACCGCAGGGAGACATGTTGAACAAAAGTTAATCCAATAAGACAAAAAGACTCAGAGATTGCTCCACATTAGGAAGTACTGCTCCATTTACTTGTCTACATTACCCAAATTCAACAGAAACAACCGAAACTGATTGAAAGAAACCACCACTACTCCAGAACAAATTACAACACAAAACAGATTTTCGAAGACTAGCTGATCAAAGAAATGACTCTGCAACAAATTTTATGCTTACAACCCACAACTTAAGAATCTTGAGATCATTGACAGGCTAAAGTTTTTACTTGAGCAAGTGAGAAACACATAAACACATGGGAGCCCAACAAAAATATGATAAAAAGGAAAAAAAAAAATTAAGCATAATCCAAAACATTTAAGCCTCCAAAAGACTCTACTCAAGAATCATAACAAAAGCAAAAAGTCCCAGACAACCAAAAAACCAAGGGCCTTAACCTCAACTGCTTTTAACTTAATTGGCATCTATAGACCTTCAAAAGCCGTCATATTGCAATCCTTTGGAACGCTCATGTAAGGCATGAAGGCACTGCTCTTGATACCTTCCTGCTACACTTCCTCTCACGACCACATTTCCAGCTAAGCAAAACTTCACAAAGAAATCCAACTAAGAAGCACTTTTCTCCTACTCACTAAGTTCTCGATTGCTAAAAAAAAAGTGGTTGTCCAAACAAAAAAAGCCAACTACGAAGAAAACTTTCAATGTCAAATGACCTTCCAAGGGAAACTACAAACACCCTTACCACAAAAGCAACACCTTCTAAAATAACCTTATCTCGGACTCATCATTTCTAGAAACCCTCCATTGCAAGGCATCCTCCATATACAAGCTATAAAAATAAAAACAAAAAAGTTGTCTAATCATCAACTTTGGTTCACCGGACTTAGCAGAATAATCACTGGACCAATTGTCCGGTTGTTAGTTGTTGGTAGTCATTGGTTAATGAATGCGCAGATTATTGGAAAAAGTAAAAGGGCAAATCACTACTTTCCCTAGACATTACAATTGTCAAAGGTCGGACTGACAACACTTTGGCATGCATTGTCTCACAAAGTGAGATATGTTCTTGAAATGTGCATGGGCAAATACATTACACAAATATGCAATAGGTTAACAAAAAATATATATATGAAATAGTAAAAGTGGCCATAAAGCATCCGAAGGCCATAAATTTCCCGTCAAGAGAAAAAATTTTGGACTCGTGGAGTAGTTGCTAGTGAATTCATGAACATTATGAACAACAAAGATTAGGTTGTAGCCTGTAGGTGCTACGATTATTCTTTTCTATTGACCCTCAAAACATAAATTTATTCCACTATTTGTATCAACAACACTAAACAACTTGCCTAGAAGGCAAGATGGAGTCTATCCTTTTACTTTTGGCCTCCCCACTAAAAAATTGCCATATTCTATTTATGTCACACCTTAACTTGCTTGCTGCAACCTAGTATCAAAATCAGATAAATCCAATCAAATACTAAAACGAAAAAAAACAACACAACATACAGAACTAGCCGATACACACGAATGTAATGACAGAGACAGAGAGAAGTAGACAAGAGGACATTCAAACATTATCTTTGTACGCATGCGTGTGTACGTACAGATGTAGACGAACTTCCAATCAATAGGAACACAGAGAGATATAAATCATATACGTATAAATATATAGAGAGAGAGAAAGGGTAAAGTTACCGGGTCCTTGATGATTTAAGGAAAAGGGGCAGATTTACAAGCTTTGTTTTCCCTGAGTATGCACTGACTGAATTTCGGACATTGAAAGCGATTGAATGCCTCGGATACCTTCGATTTGAGAACTGGGAGGTCGGTGGGGTTAAGCGTAAGGAATGTGTCAGAACCGCCATTACAAACCTTTACAACCTCTCTGAGCGCGCTATGAATGATGGGTTTGAACCCGGTAGAAGAGTGGCCGTTTTAAGGTTCAGTTGGAGAGGACAAGGGATTTGATTCCATGTGGCTGGGCGTGAATGGTCAAAGAAAAGAGGTTCAGTGGGATATGCTGTTTTATGGGATATTCTGTAAGGAGCGGCTGGGAAATTTGCTGTATGGCCCATATAGTTATGGCTGTGATCGTTGCATTTAGCTGTTAAGGTGGCCTACACTCCATACATCAGCAAATTCTCCAAATACTCCCTTCTCCATCATATTTCATTTGAGCAATTAAGACTAGGGTGGCAAAGTGAGGGTTTCGGATGGGTTATATTTTTCTTCTCGTAACCTGCTACTAATATATTTATTTATACTTTAAACTCATATTATTGGGGTTATGGGGAAGTAAGATTCGAATTTTTAGGGTGAATTTGTCATCACTAAATTTTTCTTTCTAATTTGGTGTTCGAATCAGTTTGTTCGCGCCTTGATTAATTTCAGACCCTGTGCAGGCCCTCTGCCTCACAAAATTCAGATAATTATCGGACCAAAGGCCATAAGGATAGCTCCAAAAAGTTAATAGCACTTAAAAGATTTCGCACCTGAGAACTTAGAAAAAGCAGATCCTTAAACTCCAAGCCTTAATCACTTTTTTTTAATTTGTTGGAATATTTGGTGTAAATACCAACTTTGAGTCATTATTAAGGTGGGACCCACATGTCCTTTCGAGTGGGTCTAAGATACTTTGTGTTCTCCTCCATGAGTAGATGAAGAACAAACATTTACTTGTTCAAATCTATGAAGGTTTGAATGAGATAATGGTCTCCAAAGTAAGTACCATGAGTATGGTTTATGAGTGAAACTAAACGTTTGTCCCACATTAATTTTTTATGGGAAAAGTGTTGGGTATATAAAGGCTAAGTTTAAAGATGGATTTGGGCCCCAAGGGGCACCCCACTTTTGTGGAAGGGGGAGGACCTATGGAACCCATGGGTTGACCTAATAAAACGCTAGCTCGGCTCGGCTCAGCTTGGGCGCGATTAAATTAATATTAAAATGGGGTGCGAGTTTTCAGTCTCTCTCTCTCGGCTTACGACGACGTGCCCATATTCCGGCGACAATCAGCGGTGAAGTCAGCGGTGAAGTACTGTCCAGAATTCCGGCAACTGTTCCAGCCAGATTCTGACGCTTCATTCAGTCCAGAATTCTGGCGATTGTCTTAGAAATTCTGTACACGAATTTCTATCCAGGTTTTATTCGGTTAATTTTACATTCGGTGTGATTAATTTCTGTAGAAATTTTATCACTTGCTTCTGTGTTTCTGTAGTCAATTTCAATGTTGAAATTCTACAGAATTACTGCAGATTTTCTGTGTAGAAAATGCAGTGTATTCATTTTCATATCATGTTGATTTTATCAAAAACATCATAAGTTTTTGTATGGAATTAAATGTCATAATTCTGTGTAGAATTAGACAGAAATTTCTCTTTGTTTTATATCGTACATGATGCATACATTCCATACATTGAGAGAGTAAAATCAAAAGGTTGATTCGTTGAATCTTGATTATTGTAGTACTACTTATTCAAGATTGTGATCATTTTATCCTGGACATAGACGTCCATTCATCCCATGAGCACCTGTGTAGGGGACGAATCTGTCTTAAGCTAAGAGTGGGAAACACTCGACTTGATCTCCCCTGCATTGCATATTTTATTATTCCATTATATAAGACTTGTTTAATCTATCATATTACGTTATTCTATACACGTTATTTATTGTTGTTGATTTCACCTTATGATGATTACATGACAATAATATTACTATGTTTCATTTCACTTTATTGTGGTTACAGATTATATGGAAAACTTTATACAACTCAGATATTTTTACCAATATAATTAACACAGCACTTCCATGGATTGCTTTGGTACGACTTTGGTTTTTCAATTTTTTTTTTGTTTTCAATTTTTTAGTAAAAATTTCAATTTCATCTGTGCTGACCCTCCAAGAGAAAATTATTTTTTTGGTAAAAAAAAAAAGTTACTAAAGACAAAAAAAATATCTTTTAAAAAAACACTTGCCTCGTTTGGTAACGTTTATTGTTTTTATTTTTTGTTTTTTTTTCAAAAAAATAAAAAATGGCGTTTGTTTAAATTTTTTCTTTTAGTTTTTTACAAAATTTGAAAAAATAAAACTAAAAACACTAAAATGGATATGTTTTCTCTTACTAAAACATTGGTTTAATACTATTGGTGCAACGTTAACCTATAAATGTCCATTACTAAACCACAAAAAATACACAGTAAAAACACATAATAAAAATACATAATAAAAAATAAAAATTGACAACATTATCAAATAGACCCCAAGTTAATTAAATGTGTTTTCTATATACACAGTACTTGAGAGCTGCAGTAAAAGACATAATACTTTAAACATTGCAAAGCTCTTATAAGTTAAAAACATCGTGGCATCAAACAAGCTATACAACTGAAAAAGAGCATCATCAGCTATTAAGGAAGGACAAAAAAAAAAAAAAAAACATAAGCAGAGGAGCATTAATTGCTTGGTCAAAACCGTTGTTAATTTGTTAATGCTATACCTTAAGTTATTTAAGGTTAATCCATTAATTTAGTGACCCTAAACCGAAAGGAACATGGCCCCTTTTGGACTTAATATCGATGTTGCTATAATAGAAATATTATGTATGTACCTTTTAGAAAATTTATATCCGTGAACCACAAATATAGAATCAAAAGTTGATCTTCCAAATAATTTTTTATAAACAAAAAGTTTTATAGGATCATGTGTTTAAAATACGATACTAAACGATATAGCATTTATAGAATTATTTCCGTCTTGAAGGTTATTTGGATTAAATACGTTAATAATATTTTATATACTATAATAGCCATAAAGAGAAAAAAAATGTAGAAAAAATAATTTATGTACTAACAATTAAGTTACAATTTTAATGTATATTTTTTACTAAAAATAAATACATTAAATTTTTTTTACAATAAGTTTATTGAGTTATATTCAGGATTAAAAAAATAAGTACAAATTATAAAATAAAAAAAAAAAAAGATATGAACATATGTCTAATATATATCAAAAAATGGTCATTCAAATTAATAAAAAATTGTTTTTACACTTTATTTTTTTAGAAAATATAAAATAATAGTGAAATAAAATTAATTGAATTTTTATAAGTTAATTATAATAAATATAGATAAATCTTTTAATTTCATACATGAATAATGTTTATGTAAAACCATTTAATAAAAAGTTAGCATACTTTATGTATCTCAAATTTTGTATTTCTTTTTTCTTTTTTCCCTTTTTTTGAGTCATCATTTTATATAACTGGATATATTCATACGATTTGAAATGATTTAGTGCTTCGTTATTAATTCCTAGCAATGAATCATCATTAAAAAATATTTTCCATACATATGTCTTTTTTCCTTATCTAAGGGATTATATGTTGTAAGTTCATTAAAATAAAATTGTACTTATACTAAAATATAGGATCTTAAATATATTGTAACATACACTAAAAAAATCATAATGGACAAAGTAAACCAATGACTTTTACAGTTTCCTTTAACATACGTATGTCTTTTGATATACGTTTATCTTTAATAACTTTTAAAGTTTTCATATTGAAAGGGTGACAATTCAAAAAACACTATCATATTAATTAGATAACTAATGATTTTATGACATTTGTATTTTTATATTTTTAAATTCAAAAAGTTGAAAAAAAATATATTAAGACTTTGAAGCTCAAAGGCCTCTTAACCTATTGCTATAACATATAGTATAGATATAGATATAAATGCAGATTATGAAAAATAAATTATTAATTGTATATGCAAATAATATGATTACACTAAATTATAATAGTCAATGTAGTCTTACAATAAAAGATTAAAAGTCCAAATAATGTAAAAAATATGTCAAAATTTATAATTAAAATGATAAGGGTTATTTTAAAGTTACCAAAATTTTAATTTTCAATAATTTAAGGGAGTGGATTTAGTAAATATATTATAGTTTGAATTTTGAAAGAGATTTTAGGGAAGATATTAGGAAAGTATGACAAAATAATATTTTTTAACCAATCAAACTGTAACAATATTATTTTAATATTACCAAAAATTTAATTTTTAAAAAGTCTAAGGGAGTGACTTTAGGAAATATATAATAGGAATTAAAGTTCCACCTATAATAGGAAATATTTATACTATATATAACTCTATTGGTGGGAGTTTTTAGGCTAACTAATCAAATTACAACGTGTAATATTTAAATATTACAAAAAATAAAAAAATTATAAAAATTAGATTGGGAGTTGAATGCTTAAAGACCTTCTAACCTATTGCTATAATATATAATATAGATATTCTAGATTTATTTGTGTTTTCTTTCTAAAAAAAAAATTAGAAGGATTTGAATAGAAAATTATGAAATTTTGAATCTAAGTAAGAACTTTCCAAAAGTACAAAAGAAGAATTTAAAGAAATTCAAAATAGTAATCATAATGTTATTTTTAAATTTAAGGAGGAGCTTTCTAAAATTATAATGAGGAATTTAAGGAAATTTAAAATAACAGTTCTAAGTTTTTAAAAAATTAAGAAAAAACCTTCTAAAATCATGAAAGATAGGTAAAATTTTTCAAAGTAACATAAGATTACTTCAGTTTAAGCAAAGATTTACTAATCATTTGTAGAAAGTAAAAGTTTCTATAATTTATAATTTGACCAATGCTGTTATGACACATGTAAAATTAGTTATTTAAAAATTTAAAAAACTAAAAAAATTAGATTGAGTTTTTCAATTTCAAAAATCTTCTATCATTCTGTTATAATATATAGTATAAATATATATTATATAAATTTTATATTATACCTTCCAAAGAACCAATTCCAAAAACATAAGCTTCCTTTATGACAATTTGTTAAAGCAATATCTGCTTTGACTAAACTATAATTGTTACATCGAAAATTGTCTTTTAGTCTTACAAAATTTAAAAAGTTACTTTGGTAATAATTACTTAACAGTTTTAGGCTTCACAAGAACTCATGGCAAGATCATATAGCCCTGTTAAACTATGTGATTTCGGATTTAGTGACCCGAATCCGAAGCTGGTTCAAAAAAATACCCTAGTTCGATTTCAAATTCAAAACTTTGATAATTAATTAAATAAAATGGGGTGGGACCGGCATGTTAATCCGGTACCTAAAACTTTGATATTGAATGCTCATGCATTTGACGCTTTGTTAATACTCAAATCACGCGTGAAGAAATTTTTACAATGCATGATCTTCTAGAAAATAAAAAGAAGTTGGGAAAATGAAGGCAATTGTGACCAACAAATTCCACGGCCACAATTCTAAAGAAGTTGGGAGACTACTCCATCATGCTTTCGGCTTCTACCATGGAAAACGCATAACGTTCTAGAAGTGTGCCCATTCCAGTCTTATTATACAAACCCTAATTATACCACAACACATAGTGGATGATCATTATTTAAAAAAACTTAGCTTTAAAGTTTCAGAAAGGTTTGGGTGCTTTTTAGCCACATTGAATTAAAAATTCACAATCACAGACAATAAAAAGGTCGCTTTCTTGGGATTTGAACGTCACGAGTTTAGCATTCATAAACAATTTATGTAATGTTGTTTACACTTGACTCTCTCAAAACTCGCAATTAAACTATCATTTATTTTTTACCAATATTTCTACTATATGAAGATAGAGAAAATAAATAGTTTGTGACATATAATGTAGAGTGGTCATGGGCTCAAGAGCTCGATAAGCCCGCTCAAAGCCACACATAAATTTTAGGTTAAAGAATTTTTTTTAGGATCGATTAATTTAATGGGCGAACTTAAAAATTGTTTTTAAAGTCTGGCTCAGCCCAAAAATATATAAAATAATATATATTTTAATATGATATATATGTATATGTAATTAAATTTTATATTATTCAATATTATTTATAGAGATACAAATTATATATTAAAAAATTTTTATGTTAAATGAGCGGGCTTAGGAATACAATTCTTTTAATTAGGCGGGATTGAAATTTGATTTTGGACCCGATAAATTTTTTTTTTTAGTAGACTCGGCCCGCCTAATATCCAATCGTAATATAATGTAATGTAAGTGTTATTTTTGGTTGAAGTGTGCTCTTGAACCTTACATGATTGACAAATATATAATTAGAATTGTAACCATTAGAAGATATAGCTAGCTTAATTAATATTTATTATGCTTATTTTTTTGTCACATATTTTTATTTTTGGATGTCCCAATATTTTTTTTTATTTTTATAAGTCAAGATATTTGTTGTTATAATTTTACAATATTAATGATTTTATATACGCTTCGTGGAATAAAATTAATGAATAATTTTGAAAACTCATATCATATCCTTGTGGTGTGCAACACATTTAATGCTTATTCTCAAAAAATTTACTATTATATAATAATATTTAATAATGCTTTATTTTTCTTCTTTCCCAATTAAGCATCTTTTATGCTATCAATTTTGGCAAGTGCCTCCTCTAAGGCCCTCGTTTGATACAATTTTTTTAAAGTTTTTTTGGCCTAACTTTTTATGACTTATATACATTTTTTTGTTATTTATTTTTGCAGTTTTACTTATCTTAATTTATTAAAACAAAAAAATTTTAAAAATAAATTTTTTCGCTTATAAACAACAAAAGCAAAATAAATAAAAAAAAAACTAAATCTAAGCCTTACCAAACGCAGCAAAAAAACACACCTCGTATTAACCATCAACGGATGGCAACGGCGTATTAACCATGAAAAATTAAAAGAAACAAACAAAAAGAAGCTGACCGAACAGCCGGCGTTACTCTACTTGACGGAACTATCCACTTGAGGCAAAAGCGGCCGTTGCACTCTACGTCTCTCTCACGCTCTTTTAAAGCCCTTGAGGGCGACAATACCCTGGGTTACCAGAAAGATGGGGTCCAGATAACCGCGATCCTCAGGTATATATTTTTTTTAATTCTGTAGAGGCAAAAAGTATAGATGTGGAGAGAGAAAATGCGAAGACAGCCCCTCGTAACCCGAAAGTTACATCAGCTGCATTTAATAAATATCATGGGCATTGTATTTTTAGAGAGAGAAAGTCATAGTGAGAGAGAGACAGAGGGAGTAACTAGAAAGCAACGTCACCTACGCCCGCGCTTTGCAGAAGTTGTATAACAGCGAGAGAGAGAATTTCTTCGTTCTGCGAATGCGAATTCTTTTAAGGTATATAGACTGGATTGATCATGGATAGATAAATTTATTAATATTTAATTTTTGACGATTCTTGATCTTCGTTTCTGGATTTTTTCGTGATCTGCCACCTGAATGTGCGAGTCTTGATTGTTTCTTTTTAACGATTATGCTGAATTTTGTCTATTTTAAAACCAAAATTTGCTTGAATTTGACTGGTTCAATGGCGTCGAGTTTCAACTGAGAATCTTGTAGATCCAAGATATTATATATATACTGTTTCAATTCACATTTTCTTTGAACATTCACCAGCTTTGACTTCTTGTTTGTTGCCGAGGTATCACAGAATTGAATTGTTTCCGTAGAAAATACAATGCCAGGTACTTTAGACTGATCTTAGTAGTTTTGGATCAAATTGAGTTTAAAGAATTGCATTTGTCTAGAACTTGATTCTCTGATCGTTTGATTTTAGGACAATCCATAATTTTTGAAGAAGATGAAAGAGCAAAGAGATCTGATCTCGAGACGTCTGAGGAGGATAAGAAGAGAACTCGGATCAGATCTTTGAAGAAGAAGGCAATGAATGCTTCAACAAGATTTACACATAATCTTAGGAAACGCAGAAAGCCAGTTGCGCCTTGTCGATTTGCGTCAATTACAATTGAAGATGCTCGAGATGAAAAGGAAGTGGAGGCGGTGAATGCGTTTCGCAAGGCCTTGATTGCGAAAGATCTGCTTCCGGCTCACCACGACGACTATCATACCCTGCTGAGGTCAGTGAATCACTTTTCATTTGATGAGAGTAATAATGTAATGAATAATGCACAACCTGTGCTATGACAGTGTTTACCAAATGAAAAATGCACCAACTCAGTTGCAATCCAGTATTACATTATCATAGTCCTTTATATGTTCAGTATGAAATTTGGAGAAGGTTGATTTGTTCATTTTATTTTATGGATAATTTCGTCGCTGAATAACAACTTGAACATTGTCTTATCTCAAACTAAAATCTAACTTCAAGCAGCAAGCTCGTGTCAAAGCTTAGACACCTATTTCTGTCACTGTTTGGGCCTCTACTGCCAAGAAAGCCCGACATTATTAGCCTAATTCTTTGAGCTCTTGGATAACCTCTAATGCTGGGAAAGCCCTGCAGATTCTTCACATCATTATGGACCTCATTCTTTGCTATGAATCTGAGAGTGTTGTAACCTTCTCCTGTTTTTAGGATCATGGATTTCATGTGCTGGATGAATGTCAAAATCCTGACTTAGTGAAAATTTTGAAACTTGACAACCACTCAATGAGGAAACTAAATGGGCATGGGGAACCATTGGTAGCTAAATATTCATTATGGATTTGCGGACCAGCCTGTCAAATATAGTATAAATGGTTTGGCAATGCTTGTCTGGGAGGAGAAACATTTATAAAAAAAAAGTTACGTACGGGAGAGGAAACACATGCTTGCATGATTACTAGTTAATAATTTGTAATTTTTCCAAAAAGTCCTGCCCTCATGCATGCAAATTCTCTGAAATCAGTGTCTAGTTTGTATTTTTGTTTTTTTTCTAAGCCAGTGTCTAGTTTGTGAATTATTAGAAATTGCATGACAAATTAGGCTATGCATCTAATCGGTGGGTGGTTCACAATTTGAGACTTGTAATTAGGTGGGTTACCTTAGATTGATGATTAGCAGTATGACTGGTAATAATTTGATCCGAGAGATCATCTAGAATTCTCTTGCTTTCTCTGTTTTCCTTTTCTGAAATTCTGAACTGTTTTTCAATTTTAAACCCTAACCCTTTGTATCATGATCAAATAAAGTCAGTTATCATTGTGCTAATATTTTTCGGCTTATCCCTTGAAAAGCAGGCATGTTTGACTGCAGGTGGTTATCCTACCTCTTAATTTAAGTGGTTAAATGTTATGGATAGTACATGCACATGGCACAACTGCATAGGCTAAGTTGCATATGTTGGGAGGAGAACCATATGTCCGTATGTTTAGATTACTGTTGGAAAGAGCTATATATACTATTTATAGTTGATGAGTGATGGACTGAACTTTTCTTGACGTAGCTAAGCATTGTTGGAAGTTATAGTCTCCAAAGGAGCGCCGATGTCCTATGTTACCTGGACTCAGGTATGGGTGTTGGGTGCAGGTACTTGTCGAAGTATCAGATTTATCTAATTTTTATGTCCAATGACACTCGGACACGGTTACAGTTCATATTTTTTAAATACTTCTTTTGTTTTTTTTAAGGTAACATGGTATTTACGAGCTAAAATATAGCATTTTATACATAAAACGGAAGTCCTATGCTTAGTTTTATAGTAAACACAATTAGTTATGCATATTTGTTAGATGCATGTCCAACTAGCCATATCGGACACATATTCCATACCCTTATCCGAGTGTTGAGTGTCCGACATGGGTATTTCACATATTTAGAAGAGTCCAGGTAACATGGCCGATTTCCACAAAGAATTGCAAAACATATGTCACGTTGAACTAAATATTGGTTAAAAGTGGTAATGAGGTTTCTAAAAGAGACCTTGCTTTAAGGCCTTAACATACTTTGCCTCCCTTACTGAGTCTTCATGGGGATGTTGGACCATTCAGAGAGTCCCTTTGCAGCTCCAGGACAATTGGGTAAAGCTCAAGTTCTGGATGGCAAGATGACCATTCTCTCTCTCTCTCTCTCTCTCTCTCTCTCTCTCTCTCTCTCTCTCTGTGTGGAAATTGGGGAGAAGACTTAAGAGGGGGATGCAGTGGCTTTCAATGATTTTTTTACGAGAAACTAAGTGGCAAGTGCATGTAAGATTAATTTGGAGGTGCTTGCTGGCAAATTGAAGAAAGTGATCACATAACTTAGGCCTTCCTGGAAGTGAATATTGTTGTCGCAAATTCTAGACAAGTATCTAGTTGTCAATCTGTATATTGAAGCTAGATAGAGAAGCAGCTTTGAAAGGTAGTCTGCACAACTACAGGACTTAAACCTCAATTTGAAGGTGCTTGCTGGCAAATTGAAGAGAGATGTATGCCTTCCTGCAAGTGAATAGTCTTGGCGCAAATTCTAGACAATTAGTTTCTTGTCTATCCATTTACTGAAGCTAGACAGAGAAGTAGGCTGTAAAAGTAGTTTGCATAACTGCAGGACTTGGTTAGTCATGATCTCAATTGGCCTCAATATCTATTGGCTATATGTGTTCCCATTGTTTGAAACATAAGCAATTGTTACACTCAATGAGTATGCATATAAAATTGAACTGAATTATAGAAGATTGGAATAAAAAACATTAAAAGATTTTAATTCACGCAAGTTGATTGTTTGGACAAAATATATGGATTATGTTTGTGACTAGGCATAATTATTCAAAAAACTTGTCTCAAGCAGTTTGACTTGTGAAATTTTCTCTTATTATCTTCCTTTAGTAATTTTTTTTTAACCTATTCCATTGTTTTCTCACATTGCTAAAGGAAACATGGAGCTTTGCAGATTTTTGAAGGCAAGGAAGTTTGACCTTGACAAGACAGTTCATATGTTTACGGAAATGCTCAACTGGAGGAAGGAGCATCGAGTAGACTCTATAGTACAGGTAATAATGTCAATCATGGCACTACTTTCACTTTAGTAAAAGTACTTTTTCCAGTGCATGAGACCATATCTTAGTCAGGAGGAGCTATACTGGCAATACCCCTGTAAATATAACATTGGGATGAAGTATATTTTCTGAATCAGCGGAAGAGTTGCAAACAAATTCCAAAAAGTAGGCATTGACCATTACATAAGGGAATCTTGTTAGATTGCATGTAAATATCATCTCCTATTGGCCATTCCTAATTTAACCATACCAAAAAGAGATACATCTGTTCCCTAGTTTAAGAGGTGCACACTATCTTGCCTTCGTCGTTACTTGCATTAAGAGGCAGGCATGAATATTATAATTGACGTACTGTCCTTTTTGAAGCATTAGTTTCTCCGTCCATGGTGTCAATTGAAAAGAAAAACTCCCTTCAGGTAGGCATCTACCTCATGGATTGCCACATGAATGACAAAATGGGGGAAAATCTGGATAATAAGTAAATGTTGCTACCTGAGTGCTACAGCTATAAATTTACAGCTGCCCTTACCCAAGAATCTCAGATTATTATCGTAGCTTCACTTGAACAGTCCCTTTTAGAAGGTTCGGTTAACATAGCTATGTCACAAAAAAACACTCATCATCATCTATAAGTTTTCTCGTGACTGTAATTTCAATCTTTGTTAGGCACCATTCCTCCCCCCCCCCCCCCACCCCCCCTCCCAGGCTAAAGTAGGAAGTGCTTCTAAACTAGCAGCTTTTATAGGGATACGTGGATGTAATATTTGTGTCCTTGTATTGTTGAAATGGACTCATTGTGCGAACTATTTGGAAGGGTTGGTATTCTGCCTGTCGAAGCTCTATGATGTTAAAATCAATTAATCCAAAGAACCCCAAATTGGGTTTGATTAGGTCTAAATCTATTCCAATCTTCTGTCTACTCCCTCTTTCAGCCATCTAGGATGAGAACAGTTCCTTGTTGCTGTCGTGTGGTGAGCAGATTGTGAGTAATTTTTCAGTTACTGCCTGTCAATATTC
Source organism: Euryodendron excelsum (assembly GCA_033060915.1). Taxonomy (NCBI): domain Eukaryota; kingdom Viridiplantae; phylum Streptophyta; class Magnoliopsida; order Ericales; family Pentaphylacaceae; genus Euryodendron; species Euryodendron excelsum. The sequence goes on from CM065382.1 coordinate 6,126,226, forward strand.
CCTTTAAGCTGGCCCTTGGATTGTAATATCTTGCTAAACTTCACATGTGAACTATGACATAAGAATGTGCTAGTTAAGTTATGAACTCCCACCTGAAGCTTGGAACTCTTAGACTGGGACCAGAAACTATGGTAATTCACCTCAAACGTATTTCTGTAATAGATTGGAATGAGGCAGCTGCATTTAGAGCTTATTGTCAGGTTGAAGAGTATGTTATTGTCAAGTTGGCTTTTGCTCTTCTGTTGCAAGGTAGGGGGATATTCATAAGTTCTGTCTCACTTTTTCTATAAGTTGGTAGTCCTTTATCTCTCTTTGCCATGCGTACACTGTCCCTTCTCTAACAACTTCATGCCATTGAATTTTGAGACCTTTATTTTTAAGGATCTCGGCAAGGTTTTGAGTTTTAGACCATTTTTATGAGACTCTTGTTTGATTGACAGAAAGCATCTGCTGAAATCTTCTTGTTATTTAAGTACATTTTTTCAACATTCTGACGGATGCTACAACACAATGATCTATGTTTAGGACTTCTTATATGATGAATATGAAGAAGTTCAGCTTTATTATCCTCGTGGTTACCATGGTGTGGACAAAGAGGGACGTCCTGTTTACATTGAAAGACTTGGCAAAGTTGAACCTAGTAAACTCATGAAAGTCACCACAGTGGACAGGTTCTTAAAATATCATGTCCAGGGGTTCGAGAAGATTTTTGCTGAGAAGTTTCCAGCATGTTCAATTGCAGCCAGGAGACATATAGATTCTACAACAACAATACTTGATGTGCACGGGGTGGTTAGTTTTGACTTTTGAGCGTACCAAGATATCCATATCATTTATGAATAATATTTCCAGTTTGCAAAATTTCCATGCTTCATATTATTTTCTTGGTCATGCAGAATTGGATGAATTTTGGCAAGGTTGCACATGATCTAGTTATGCGCATGCAGAAAATAGATGGTGACAACTATCCTGAGGTGCCTCAAATAATATAAGAAACTAAAGTGAAGATATATTCTTTGTTTTTTGGGTTAATGTTCTGATCCTTATTCTGATTTTAGTTCATTCTCTGCAGACATTACATCAGATGTTCATTGTTAATGCTGGTAATGGATTTAAACTGCTATGGAACACAGCAAAAAGCTTTCTTGATCCAAAGACTACAGCAAAGATGCATGTAATATGAATTTATATTTTGTACACCTTTTAGACTTTGAAGGCATAAAAAATTATTATTGAATGATTGTATACTGATTCCACAGGTTTTGGGCAACAATTTCCAGAATAGGCTGTTGGAAGTCATAGACTCAAGGTTGGGTTTCTCTTTTGTCTTATTTTGTAATCTTTTATATGGTCAGAGGTGGATAGTTATAGAACTCTTGTTTTCATTAGCACCTTTCATTTTGAACAGCCAATTGCCAGATTTTCTTGGTGGAACCTGCTCATGCCCAAACAAAGGTGGGTGTCTTAGATCTAACAAGGGACCCTGGAATGATCCCGAATTGATGAAGGTAAGGTCCTTTCAATTTGACAGCAGTATTCTGTAATAGAAGTTAAATACATAAGCACTGTAAACTACATGTCGTAATAATGTCTTCCTAAGTTCGTTCCCGAGCACTTATAGCTTATCTGACTCTTATTCCCAGCTGGTACATTTTGGAGAAGCCGTATATCTGAGAGAAACTACTAGTGTTTCCGGTGGTGATGATTTAGAAGTCAAGTCATTTGCTTCTAAGGTGACATGTTGATAATTCCACTACTCGCTATCTTTCAATTGCCTTAGACCCATGTGTAATCTGTTAACTAAAGCTTTGCTTCTTTATACAGGTTCGAAGTAGGAAAATAGTTTCTGGTGAGTCAGAATTAGATGTTGGGTTGTGTACCTATGGCGTCATGCAACCAATGCCTCCTCGAGATGAAGTACGTATTATTGATTTCTGTTTTGTCCCCTTGGAATCCAGATTTAGTCTAGTATCTATGAGGAATGCAATTCTTCTTTATTATCTAAAAATAATTTCATTTAAAAATAAGGATGAATTACACAAAAAGCATAGACTACCTTGGATAAAGTAATCTGGTCTCATGCAAGAAACTGATCTCAACACACCCTCTTCTTTATTATCCATAATACTTTTCACTAGAAAACAAGGTAGATTATAAGAAGCAGAGACTACATGCGATGTGCTTTTCTTTGGCAGCAAGCCAAATCAATGTGCATCCAAAATTCTGTTATTGGGAAAGTTTTAAAAGTTATGATCTCCCGTCTTGAAAATTTTTAGTTTCTGTTCTCACATACTATATCGAGTTAAGTTTCCAACACAATTCTTTATTCTCTCTCTCTCCCCATATGTATTCTTTCCTTTTCAGGTTCTTAACTCGTGTTTTGTTATTTGACCTTTTCCCTCTAAAGTTTTCACCAAATGCTCTTAATACGAGTTTGGAGAACTTTATAAATAGTGATCATATTTGAGGATATACTCGTGTGCTCTGTTTTTAGCCCCTTGATGTATGCATCAAAAAGCACAATATCCATTTTGAGTATGGATTGATGGGGTGTGCGTGTGTCATGATTGGAGTTATATGAAATTTCCCATGCAACAATAATCACCTTGTGAATCATCAATAGAGTTGGATGCTCTTTCCACTTCATCTGTAGGATTTTGCATTTGTGCTATTAGAGTTCATGATGACTGTTTTCCAAAACTTTAAAAGCACAGCACTCTCTGTTCCTTTTTTCTTTTGTGGATAAGGTAAAAGCATTGTGTTCTATTGTGCCAAATGTCCTGAGAATCCCAAAAGGGTTAAATTTTGTCTTGAAGAGCTATATGCCAAATGCAAACCTTAGACATCAATAAATTTCCTGTTCTATTCTGTTGTTTGCAGTTCATCTACCATTCTTCTGGTTGTTTTTCACTTGTCTGTTCTTTGTCAACACTCAAACACAAATCATGACAAGTATTGCAGCTTTAGAATGTCCTTTAACCCAATATTTGCATGCAATGTCATAAACTTCAACTTTGGCCTAAACTCTGGTCAGGTTGATTTTAGTTGTTTAAAATTAAAATACCAATTATAAGAGTAGAAGGTTTGAGGGGGGAAAAAGAAGTTCATTATCTTCAACTTTTGTTTATTTTTTGTGTTTTTATGGAAGTCTAAAATTTGGGTTGCTTGTTCTCTCCGTTGTACCTTTCAGGATCTTAAAGTAGGTGGTGTTTTAACTCATCTCATTGTTCTTGTTTCGTAGGATATACTGATTAGAAGCGGTACATAGCTTTACATAACATTGGCGGATTGGCATCTCATGGTGTGGTTGGCTAATTGGTGCATTGCCATATGTTGTTGTGCTTCCCTTTTCGTGCCTGACAAGCCTGAGCCATCCAGTCCTTGTTTACCCATATTTTGTTGCTTTAAGCATCAATTAAAGCTTGTCTAATCCATCATGGTTGTTCTGTGAACAGCGTGGTTGAGCCCTCCTGCTACATACAGATTCTTGGGTTGCTATATTTCTTTTGTCTTGTTCCTAAATATAGGTTCTCAAGTTGTTAGATCCTAATGATATAGGGGTTCTGGATTGGGAGGCATATGATTGGCAACTGTAAAAATCATACGGGTTATGCTAAATTTGATAAGTAATTAGTTGCAAGTTACATTGTGAAATTGGAGACAATGAAGTAGCTAAGGTATCACAAGATAATAAGCATATTTCATGCATTATTGTTTGCCACTCTTGGAAACTTCATGGAAAATGGAGTTCCATAATAAACCTTGTAGGTGAAATGATATCAGGACGTGGGAGAGAGATTATTGATATATTGAATTTACTTAAATTAAACAATTATTAGAAAATCATATAGACTCCTAATAGCCTTGAAAATGAACTGGACTCATGTTTATATGCCATGGAGAACAAATTGGTAATTTTGCATTTCTTTTCATGCACTTTCCAAGTCCCAATGAATAAATTCAATATCTCTTCATTCTAAATTGTCACAAAATTCTCATTTAAAGTAGAATATAAGTTGGTTCTGTTCGAATTGGTTTAACTTAGGAGATTGATTTATAGGCAGTTCAAAATATATGCTTCATATGTGTGAGCATGTGTGCTCCACATGATTCTTCAAAATTTTATGCATAGTGATATGGAAAGCCTTGATTCTTTTTCCATCTTCTTACTTTGTGCCTTCACTGTCTTAGGAAAGGGTGGACCTTGCATCTATTCGAAGCCTAGATGAAGCAGTTGGTGGTGGCACTAGAGTTGAAGATGTTAGTTCAACATGTAAGTAATCACTTGTGTGCTTATCAAAAGAATAAAAAAAAATGGAAAAAAAAAAGGAAAGTGATGACTTGTGTGCCTGCTATTTGTCTCATATCAAATTATCTGGCTCATGTGACATCTATCGTGGTGATTAGAAAAGCCCTCTAGATTTACTGGTTTTCTAATAAAAACTTAGGCCTTGATAAATGCTGTGTTGGCATTAAGTGAAAATATAAGGTAAAATCATATATAACTGTATTTTTCAGTGACTGCAATTGATGTTTCTTCCTTATGCTTTTTTACTATCTGAAACTAAAGTTTTTCCCTGTGAATGGGGAAAAAGAGAGAAGAACAAAAGAAAAAACCTGCCGAATTGCCTTCTATATGCCAGAAATCGGTATGCAGCTGAATTGCCTTCCACATGCCAGAAATCAGTATACGTTCTACGCTTAACTCCTTTTGAGTAGTATGGTGATTCTCCATTAAACAGCTAAATGGATATGATAGTTGATACCAAACAATGGTGTTGGGACCAACATATTGTTGTTCAAGTTACCACAATATATGCAAAGCATTTACGTATAAAAAAAATTACACACACACACACACACACATATATATGTAAAACATTTACATGTTTGTAACTTTGATCCTTGCAACAGATGATTTAACCAGAAGCACTACACAAAGAAGGCCAGTGGAGAAATTCATCCCAAGTTTAGTGGTCAACTTCATGTTCAGATTATTAGCATGTATATATCTTTTAATCCCAGGGTTGGGGAAGTTTTTTCGGAATAATGTGGATAAGCAGTTGGAAAAGCAGCACAAACCTGAGTTGGCACACTCGAGTTCTCAAGAACAATGTGTTTCCCAGGCTAAGGAAGAGGACTTGCTCCATCCATGCTGGCAAAGGTTGCAACATTTAGAATTGTTGGTAACTAAGCTGCTTAACAAACCTTCAAGAATTCCTCAAGAGAAAGAGGAGATGCTTGCTGAGTCCTTAAATCGTATAAAATCCATAGAGTATGACTTGCAGAAGACAAAGAGAGTAAGATGGATTCTTGTATTGTTGAGCATGGGCTTTGTATGCGCTTGAGATCTCTTTCCATTGTGCTATTTTTCACAGTTGAGTAGTGGAAGTAAGTTGGTTCTTTTTTCTTTTGTAGGCGCTACTTGCAACTGCATCGAAACAAGTGGAGCTTGCTGAGTCACTGGAAACTCTAAGAGAGAACGGCATGAATGTAAGTTCATATTGCCCTTAGAAAAAGGAAAAAAGAAAGCTCTTTTTTTTTCCTTTTTTTCTTTTTCCACTTTCATTAAATGCACTATTTAGTCCTGGATTTTTCAAATGGGGGAAGCCATTGCCGTCAAAGAATATCTTTACGAGTGTGATTGCATGGGCTTATCTTAGTTGATTATATAATGGGAGGAGTATCACAAACCATTTTGTGTTTATCACCTTCTTCTCCCCAAGCACGTATGGCTAGGTAAAGCAGCTTGCTTGGCAAGCCTGGGTCTATGGTGGTTATTATAATTAAACAATCCAGTATTCACTTTTGGGTAGTTAAAAACAAACTCAATCTTAGACGTGTTCTATAATACTTTCAAATTTTGATACCAGTGTATTGATTTAAGGAGAGGAAAATAAACATGATTGATATCTGTTTTCTGATGGAGATTGAATTGCAAAGCTTTGCTCTGGGAATATGGTTTTATTGATTTGATTGATTTACTGAGGGACTGTTCATCAGAAGCTTTTGCCCAACTTTATTAAGAACTAAAGCACATTGCTGTCTGTTTGCATTCCCATTCACAGTTCCCGACCATTGTTTTAAACTTTGATGGAATTTTGGAAACTCCATTATAGTTGAGCTATTTTCAACTTTTATTTACGTAGTGCGGTTGGGATTGATTTCAAATTTGAGAACCTTTGCACAGCACCACCTTACCTGCCCATTTTGATAATATTGCTTGCTGACAACAGGCGCCCAACTCCTGTTTTCTAAGAAGTGGCAAGTCTCTTTCCCACAGAAGGTGACCACTACTGATTTGAGATGCAAATTTTGCTGAATTTGTTTGACGATGCCTTCTACCTTCCTAAAATGCTTGGCCTCCTAACTGCTCACAGTAATTTTTGAGAACCAAATTTTGCTGAAGTTCTTGAATTCATTTCAATCTGTACACTGCATGTTAGCACTGCAGGTAAGTTATTTTCTTTTCTTTGTATTTAATTGATGAAAATTTGCACAATCGGGTCCTCACCACCACCTTCTATCCCTCTCCCTCCCTCGCGTTAATCATTTTGTGAATTGTTTTTCAGGCTCTCGAGATAGTGGTTGCAGATGCTAGCTATCAGGTTGTTAACAATGGCAAGTGTGATTTGCTTGCTTTGAACTTTCATCTTCTGTACATAATATGATACTTAACCTCACTCGTTTTTTAATAACAAAAACACAATGTACAGAGGCACAGGCTGTGGGTTCAACAATATGATATGTGAGGCTAATAAATTGTTTGTTCATAATTTTGAGTTACTCATTTTGGAGCACTATGTGCTTTTTAAATGCTCATTGATTCTGAGATCTCTTAAAAGAAAAGTGATGATTCCTCGTGCATCAGCGTGGGCTTTGTTTTCCCCTTACCATACCAAGAATTTATGTGTAATTGTGCCTTGTATTCTTACAGTTGCTTATTCAATTGCCGATAAACATTTTTCTGTTCCAGTACTTCATTACACCTTAGCCGTTCTACCAGGATTGAAAAAGAAGAAAAGAAAAAAGATTTTCTTTTTCCTCAACAGTAAGAATTAAAAACCCTTAATACTAGTTCCAAACATAACGCAAACACCAACATGCAATCAAAAGAGGAGAAAAAAAACATCTTATTAGCGGATAAATTGGGATATATCTTGCTGCTGCTGCTGCTTTACTTCGCATATCTTCTAAACTCAAATTTTTCATTGCCTGGAAAATTTTGGCTTGAGACATACTGTGAAACTGAAATAATTTGATTGATATACTGGAAAACTTAAAAAGTAAACGTTTGTTGAATGGCAATAGTCTTTTGGAGCATTGTTAAATTGATCCCTGCTATTGAACAAATTATAGACTTGACAACACAGGTCAAGCGAATGAACGTATACATTTTCAGGCTTGTAACTGCCTCTAAATTCAAACCAACCACCAACTACAAATCACCAGAGCCGCCAACGTCCACTCCATCGAACCCACTACAAAACCAACTCACCCCTTCAAATCCCAGTCCCCTATCACCCCCCACCAGAGAACCAACACCAGTCCAATTAATGTCGACACCCTCATTAAACCCAGCACCACCGCCCCAAGATCCAGACCAAAACCCAAACCCTGACCACTACGACCACTTGTCACCCTCATCATCCACATATACAACCACCAAACCCAAACTCCCCAAGACCACGATCTCTTGAGTTCATTGCTTCTGTATTTTTTCAATTGAAAACTGATCATCAGTTTTGCTTCAAATCAAACTTAACGCCATTCAAAACAGCTATATGAACAGTGATCCTTACGCTGGAAGCACAGTTCACCACTTGAGATAATCACCTCTAACCTTTCCATATTAAACCTGCCTCATTTTCCACAGTTGCCAAATCTTGTAAGACTCAACACCAAATTACACAGCAGACAGCACACACAGCAAGAAACAGAAATGCATCAAAAGCCTTGTTGCATAATGAAAATAAATTTGGCTAATGCGTCTCAAGAATTGCACAGTGATGGATGGTAATTGTTCTACATTGATCGGGGTATAGTGGTATACACCAAAAAGCTTCTATTCACAAAATTTCCCCAAGGCTCTGGCCATAACAATGATCGCTATGCCCCTCAAATCCAAGGGAAATGATACAAGAGCTAATCCATGGGGGCACCAAGAAATAAGACCCCTCCATTCTGAGCAGGGGAACCAATTAAGAAAAATTATAAAAATTTAAGGGGTAAAAAAAAAAAAAGTAACACAAAAGGAGAGATGAGACCCCTGTACACATACCTCTATGTCTGTCTCTCTCTTCCTGTAGTTCTAGGGCAACAGTAATGTACATAATACCCATAAAAAATTTAGCCTGCCAGTATTCCTTCTGTAAACTCTTAACACAACCTACAACGATCACCGCGTCTTTCATCTTACAATTCCATGATGGGGTGATTAGCTTGATTAGCTTCATCTGCACAAAACACCATGCCAGAATTAGCCTCTTCTTCATTTGAAATGTGCACAAAAATGCAAAGCCCACTCTAGCATGATAATCTAACAGAAGCAAGTATATGCAATGAGGCCAAAAATGCCATCTCTTCTTTAAATACAAGGAATCTGTGAATTTATTGTAGGAAGAATACACTGTTTATGCACTACATAAGATAAAGTAACTAGGAGGTCACAAGAGCTTCAATTAATCAATAGTGCAGGTGACGTAAGAAAATATAAGTATCTCCCATCATCAGGGAACTATTTCCAGGTTCTACAATTCTTTCATTTTCTGTTATGAAAAAAATGAAATTCTGATTATCTTTGAAGATAATAAGACTATAATTGATAATATAGAAAAATGGCAATATTTAAACAGGTCAGCATATATACATCTATACATACACATATATGTATATTGGCACCAATCATATCTGTCCACATGACACCAGCCTATGCAAGGTAACCAAATCTGTGCATGCCAGTCTACAGTTGCAGGTATTTGAAATAAAAGAACCTTCGAGTTACCTGTACACTGCTATTACAAGGGCATGCCAACCCAACCGGGGCAGGATGGGCTGCTCCAGGAATTGCCCAATCCATTGAACGTGCTTCATTCCAGTCTAGAGTTAGCGGGTCTGATGTACAAATTGCTGTTCCCTGCTTGCAGATGCTGTGTCTGCAGGTGAGATTGCTGTTGTGGTGGCAGCTGTTGTTGAGGTGATTGTTGCTGCAGCTGTTGTGGGGGTGGGGGTGGGGGTGTAGGAGCTGAAGGCGGTTGCAGTTGTGACTGCTGCCACTGCATACCAATGTTATGCCCAAGTGATGGCAAGCTACCAGATGACTGCCCCTGCCCTAGCCCTTGGCTGACTGTAGGCATAGGCTCGCTCCCAGTAGAATTTGTCAAAGGCGGACTCCCAATAGGAGGCAACTGCATTGCTGGATTTGGCATACCAGAATCATGCATTTGTTCTGGTGCTTTCCACTGAGCACTCGAAGACGAAACGACTGGTATTACGGTAGTTGTATCAACAGAAGGCTGGGGCATTGTCGTTGTCGTACCCAGCTGAGATGAGTTGCTCACAGGCCGCTGATCAGTTTGACCTTGATCTGCTTGCAACTTGCTTTGTGGGTCACTATTTAGTTGCCGATTCTGTTGAAACACTCTTTGAACAGGCGCCAGAGTTGGATTCCCTAATTTTTGGTGCGGCTGTAGCTGCTGGTGGTTTGAAGAAGTCATAGCCGAAGGCGGAAGAGCTTGGTGGGAAGCCGGTAACGTATGACCAGAAGTGGATTGTGCAGCATGTCCTTGATTGCTACTATCTGAATGAGAAGGCATCTGCTGGACTTGCTTTGAGGAAGGGATTGCTTGGCCAGAATACATCTTTTGCTGAGGGTGGGACTGATTTGAAGAATGAGGAGGCATTAAAGGTTTAGATGGTTGAACAGGGCTTAGTCCTGACCCAGGATGTAAACCCTGGCCTTGCATCAAATGCATTACCTGCTCCGCTTTCTCTGCAGATTGGCTGCCTGGAGTTGCAGAAAGGCCATTCAGAAGAGAGGGATCAATCGTGAGGTTCTGATGCATCAGCATGTTCCCTCTTCCTACTCCCTTCATAAGTTTAGCCTGCTGTGGAGACTGTGATTGTTGCCGTTGCTGAGGGTGGTGCCGGCCAGATTGCTGAAATGACTGTTGCTGCTGCGATTGACGTTGCCATTGCTTGCCCATCTGATTGGTCAACATACTACCACCAGTTTGAGGGTTCCTGTTTAGCCCTTGAGGAGGCATGTGAAGCTTCTGCTGATGCTGTGAAACGGGAGTCATTGAGGACGATTGCGTCAGAGGCAGCGATACTGGTGCAGAAGAATTTTGAGATTGAATTTGGGAACTATTTTGCAGAGAAGATGATATGGGGAGTTGAGGCTGTGGTTGTACATGTGGCATTAGAGCATTGGATGCAGAAAATTGTTGATGGTGCTGGTGTTGGTGCTGCTGCTGCCGCTGCTGCAGTAAACGCTGCTGCTGCAATTGCCTCTCCTTTACTAAGGGCATAGAATAGGCATCCTGCTGGGTGCTCGACGCATGGTTCGGTCCTTGAAGATGAGGATGACGAGGATTGCTGAGCACATGGGACTGTTGAGGGGTCATTTGATGTTGCTGTTGATGGAGTGGGTATGTCTGAACAGGTGGAGGGGATTTCTGGTTGGAGAAAGCAGAACTTAACCCACCAAAAGGAGGGGCTCCTTGGTTGTTCCCTTGGGTGACCTGCATCTGAAGCTCTGGCACCATCAGTTGCCTTTGATGCTCTAGATTCTGACCAGGCTATTACACCAAATAAAAACAATGTTATGAAAGAAGCCAAAGAGTGCAAAATGCAATTGTTACCACTGTAGAATTAGCTAAAAGTAAATTGTTACTCATCAAATGACTGTTTGTCACGAGTTGTGAGCGAACAAGGTAGAGCAAGGATATTGTACACATCAATCATGTTTTCTACACCCAGACCAATATTTTAGCAAATTGAAGCATTGAAGTCAATATTAGGAAAATCCACATTTAGACGAAGTATGGAAGTCATTAGGAAACAAACAAGTAATAGCAGTAGCTATGAGTGCAACAGACAGTCCACAGTTATGGGACTAATGCCAGAGCTCATCTAAATGTTCAGTTGATAAAGCGACTTTCAGGCAAATTTTCAACATCCTTGGACAGCGTGTTGATGCTTTAGATCCTGTAGATACTAGCATAATCTCCTACAAAGAAAGGAGAGAAACTTAGCGAGGTAGTCTACAATTTGACTATGTCCATTCCACCGTTACAAGTTCAACGAGTTCATTCTAGTGCACTATGTTCCATTCTACTCACTGTAAGAGGTCAGTCATATGGAATTCAATACAGAATATGTTCACATACAGGATCCCTACCTCCTCTAACCCCATCTAGGATTAAGAATAGGCATAAATGACCAGGAAGCAACAATAAATCATCCACTCTTCCTCATTGTGCACATACAACAGTCTCTTCGTTAAAGTAGATCATCAAGGACAACATAGGTTAGGACAAATTTCCTATCATCTGTATCCCTTTTCAATCCGGAACACAAACATGGGAATCATTGAAATCTCTGTTGGACTGAAGGTGTATTAGTCATATAATCCGTTAGTCCACTAGAATCAATGGCATTTAAAAATGAAATATTCTCATTGCAAAATTAAAAACACGTCGCAAGGTGATCTACAAAACAATGTTAAGTCTAAAAAGGCAATTCCTTACCCACCTGCCAAGACACACACACACCAACCATCCTGTTTATGGTCAGGATGGAGTTGAACTATACTCCGAGTTGAACTATACTCCATTTCCAGAACGTGTCTATATTCCATAATAGTCGTCCACCACAATAATAGAAATTCAGTGAAAATAGGCATTTGGCTCAACTATGAGGCTTACTCCACAGCTGATGGTTCAAATCCAATGCTCAACCACACAAGGCACGTAACTCACGAAAAAAAGAAGTCTTTATCTTGCGAGTTTTGGAGTAAACATGTAAATATGTAATTCAGCAATTATGTTTATGTACTTAAGGTTTCTGAGTTCATTCAAAAATAATGTTCACATTAACCATTTCTCTGATTGGTTTCAAAGAAGTCTTCATGCCCATCAACTTCATCATATAGAGGCCTAATTTGACGCCACACCTCAATCTTCAAACAACTATAACATGATATTTATATTAGTATAAGGTCATAAATAATAGAGATTCAAAAACCAGACGAATGTTGAGAATAACGTCACATTGTCACATTCCCCTTGATGTTAGAGACATGCCCGATAGCTCACACGCACAATGTTGGCCATTGTGAGAAATAACCAAAAACTATATGAATGTTGGTTAATTGGCACCTTTAATCCAACTGGAAAAAGTCCATAAGAACTAACTTAAAACACCAACCACAAACCCCCTCTCCCCCCCCCCCCCCCCCCCACCCAAAAAAAAAAAAAACCCAATATATATATAATATTATATATATATATATATGTGAAGAGGAAATATAAGGAGAAAATTAAAGCAACAAAAGATAAAACAAAACACAGAATAAACTAGCGGACATTAAATAAAACAATGGAGCAGAAGATATCAACGTAACTTGTATAATTGATGCTGAAACTACACTTTAAAGAAATTTCTACTTAACTCCTTGAGGAATTTAGAGAATTCCAAAGCTTTAAATATCAATTTTCTGTTTGGAAATGCTTATCACTCGTTATTAATCTAAAACCGTACAATTATTTATGGAAAAACAGTGGTTTGCTTGCAACAACTTTGTGGAGGCAGCCAGTCAGTATATTACTGATCTGATAGCTGAATAAAACACAACTACAGCACTTATGGGTACCGATATAAGGCTTTCAGTAGAAGCAATCTTAATCCAAAAAGGAAAATGGTAGACAACTTACCCGCATCATATTCAAAGCATTCCGAGGTCTCAACATTGAGTTCCCTTGACCAGAACCAACTCCAGAGTGCATATTAACAGGGCTTGGCATCACTGCCATACTGGAAGAAAGCATACTCCCAGAGTTCAGCATTGGTGGTGGGGCAATACCTTGAAACCCAGGCCTTGCCATAGGCATGCTTCTATTCATACCACACATAATGCCCACACCATTCCCCCCAGGCACCATGCGAACACTACGATCCATTCCTGGAGGAGTCCCAGAAACAGCCAAGCCCGACTGCTGAATGTTTCTACCAGATAACATCTGATTATATTGCTGCATTCTCTGCTGTTCATCAATAGATAAAGATGCTGATCTAGGAACACCATATCTACCATCCCTAAGGAAAGTAATGCGTCACAACACAAAAAAAGAATCAGAATCTGATAATACAGACGAATTGATAATCTTCAGCTACAAAACGTATATTACCTAACAGAGGCATTTAGTGCACCAGCTGGAGATGAAAAGTTATTTCCAAGAACAACGTTGGAAGATCCTTGTAATGAGGAACTTGCACCAGAAGCAGGAAGTACAGATGCAACAGTGCCCTGATTTGTTATAGCTAAACTACCTGCGTGAGAGCCTTGGTATCCAAGGGAAACATCGGGACTTGATGCAGTTGTATCACACAGATCAAGAGGCCTTTATCGAAACATTTGAAAGACAAAAACAGTTGGTATTACAGTTTCTTGTGCAACAAAAACCTTAGATGCAAAGAAAATATGAAAAAGGATATTAAATTAAAGAACTCCATTTGAGAAAGAATGAGTGGCAGTTACTCCACAATACATATAATATAATGCACAGAAACACCAAAACTTACGTGAGTGGGGTCCCTCCATTCAGATGATTTGGGCAAAATTGGGAAAGAGCAAGTGAATGGGAATTGTGTGGCTGGATAGGTTTCGGATCCTGGTTATCATTCTTCAAAAAATAAAAAATAAAAACAAAACAGAATATCATAATCACGAATGAATTTAGAACCTGTAAAGTAAGGTGCATAAAGATAGCATAAAGATAGCAAACTTAAGAGGTAGCTTCCAGACTTAACATTTTAGTTTATATCACTGTTATTTTTTCTTCTATTACACTTTACCACCCATGCCTTTTAAAATCCTCCGCAATGAAAATCTCACAACAATAGTACTTCCACAAAGGAAATAAATGAGAATGAAGTAGAGTATTAGTGTGACTCATGCAATGCCTCTGCACAGATATCAGGGTTTAGAGTTTCAACAATTTACTTTCAGTTCGAGTCATTTTGAGATCTTCATCACTTCAACCTTTATGCAAACAAATTTCAACATCTCATAAAATTCGATATCAACTGCAGTCTAAACCATTGATGAGAATAAAAACGACAACTGCAGCATACAATCAAGTTTAGAATTCCCCTTTGCAAAATGTTTGTTGCTATTTCTGCTGTATACAAGAAGTAACATCAGATGCAACTTTGTTGGAACTTTAGAAATGGCACCAAAGAATCCATCAACTACTGGTTAAGCTAAGAAACAGCAAAATTTTGCACACAAACTGGCAACGTAACTTCTAAAGGTATAGGAGAAGAGTTCAACTATCATTTGGCGGGGAGGAGAAAGGTATATATACCAATTGAGGAAGGGGGTTTTGAGGCATTAGAAAGCTTGAGTTATTAATAACAAGGCTCTGATAGGGAAGTGGTTGAGGAAGTTTGGGGTGGAGGGGGACAACTTGTGGTGAAGGGTTGTTTTATGCATGTGTTGGTGGGGTGGGGGCGTAGGGGGAGGGGGAGTGTAGGGTGCGTAGCCCACTAGTCCAAGTAGAGAACCATACAGGGTAGGGGTTTGGATACGAAGCATGGAAGTCTCGGATGATTGTTGTAAGTAAATTTCTTTCAAAGTAAGAGATAGTTGCAAAGTCAAGTTTTGGTTAGATAGTTGGTGTGGTCACAGGTCCCTGAGGGATATTTTTCTAGATCTTTATGAGATGGTTAAATATAGAAAAGCCACAGTGGGGAGCTGTTTTTCTATCTCCTCTAGTGAGGTGGTTAGGTCTTCTTAGTTTAGAATAGATTTCCAGGATTGAGAGATCAAACAATGATAGCCCTGTTGGTGTTGTTGCAGGATTGCCCTAGTGAGGAAGGGGAGGATTCGTTGCTATGAAGAACTTCTAGGAATGGACCTTTCTCTTTTCGGTCATTCTACCAGGCTGTGTGGACACCGGGACAATACTTTTCATTGGAAAGGGGTTTGGAGATCCAAGGCCCCTCCAAATGTGCCATTTTTTATGTGGACAGCTTCTTCGGAATCTATTCTGATAGTGGATGCTCTTAGGAAGAGGAGGATGATGATCTTAGATTGGTGCTATAGGTCCAATAACAATGCAGAATCGGCTAATCATCTTCTTTTTCACTGTCTGGTGGCAAGCGAGGTGGGGTGTTTGATTTATTCATTGTTTGGCTTGTTAGGGTTGCAGTTCTCCAAAATGGAGGGAGAGGCAGCCATGGACGGTTGCTCCCTCATCGCAATATTTGGAGGGAGAGAAAATGTAAAACTTTTGAAGGAGTGGAGGCCCCAGTCCATTGTTTGAAGGGAATCATTCTCATTTCCCTGTTCTTTTTGGATATCTCCTTTTGTAGACTTTTTGGATAACTTGTATATGCTTGCAGATATATAGGCAGCGGAGCTTTTTGTAGATGATCTCTGTAAAGCATTTCACCACCTGTAATGGCGGTTCTTCTTTTATACAATTGATTACTTATAAAAAAAATAGAATTTGAATATAAGAACTTACATTTAATGCCTAAGAAATCTCAAGACGTGCACACACGCACCAATAAAAAAAATGCTGAAAGAGAGTAAAACACACCATTGAAGAAAATAATATGAAAAAATGTGACAGGCACCAGTTTGAGATAACATGAACCAATTAATTGGAGGACAAAATAGGTTACAGAGGTAGTTCTAGCTTAAGCAACTGAAATCCAAAATCATAATTGGTTATTTGTATATATATTAGTTCCACACTTAATCAAAGATGTACCTGTGTCCTACGGTAATGCTGCTTTTGCGAAATTATTATGATTTTCTCAAAATGAGATTTGATCATATCTTCATCCATTGGCCCCTGCAAGCGTTGAAACAATTGTCTGGCACTGCCCTGCATGACATCGGCACCAACAACCAATGCAGCAGTTAAAATAAACACAATGGTGCCAAGGACATATCTTGCCAACAAGGATCAAAATTTCGTTTCGGTGTGATGTTTCGATTGGCATGGAACGGAAACATTTAAAAAATGTTTTGGGATGTTTCAAAAATATTTTAGAAGTGATAAATATTAATAGTGTAAAATACAATGAAGTTTGTTAATAAAAATTGTACAACATTTATGAAAAGTTATAAATTCGTGCTGACAAATTATTGTTTTGGTTTATATAGCGTTGTGTTTTAGTGCATTTCTATATGTTCCGGTGTGTTTTAATGGAAACAATTGAGTTTCGTTTCAGTCTATTAGGAAACGAAAATGTTTAGGCCGTTTCGATGGTAATAAATGGAAATTTTGTTCCTTGCTTGCCAGAAAGGAACAAAATAAGAAGAAAAATACAATAAGATAAGTGATGTCCAGTTTATCTTGACAGGAAGGAATAGGAAAAACTATTATTAAGCAAAAAAGAAGAAAACAAAGAATATTGCCTTGGGAATGCCAGGTAAGGTAGACGGATAAGGTTGAGAAGACCCAGAATCTTCAGCACTATCAGCCCCATCACCAGCAGTCCTATCCATTAAAATTTTATGGCGCTCCTTGCATTCTTTAGGCTTACGGAAAATACACTGCACATGTTGAAGAAGACAATACGTTAAGCATAATTAATACAGTGCAAAAATACAAATATGTAAAATATACACAGAAACTCAAGGAATGAAGAAAAGGCAGGAGAAGTGAGAGAATGAAATTCATTGTAGATTTACCTTGAATTGCGAAGTACCATTGATAGCATCACTTATAAGATCCCAATTTGGACCCATATCATGCACAAGGACAACAAGGGCCTAAAATGTCAAAGCCAATAAAATTTCAGGCACATGACCATATCTTCTTTTCTTTACTTTTCTTCTTTTTTTTTTTTTTTTTTTTTTTAATGTGTAAGGCACACGACCATATCTCTAGTGACAAAGGAAAGACTACAAATTGAGGGATAGAAAAAAAAAACAAATACCTGATCTTCAAATAGCGACCATGGACTTCCTGACCCTGGCTGCCCAGCAGGCATCTGCAAAGAAAGATAAAATGCTCAAATTCATATATATGTGTGTGTGTATTCAAATGAAGCTACATCAGGAAGAATGGGAACAGGATGAAAGCACTTGGTCAAATCTCCACAAGTACCTTCAAAGATTTGGCCTTCCTTCCCCGATCCCTGCCACCAAGGATTTTAATGAGCTTATTAGAGTTGGACATATTACTCATCTGGGAAGCCACGGGAGAAGGAATTGACCCGGTCATTGGAGTAAGATTGTCAAAAGAATTATCTAAGGATTGCCTCATCATCTTTGGCTTCTTCATAATGTGTTGGCCAAATAAACCTTCAGATAAGATGAATAAATATGTAAAAAGGACCAAGGCGCATCCGTCAAATTAATCTACTAGTAGATATGAGATGGAAAAAGAACTTTACCACTGCTTCCATTAGACTCAAGTTGATGACTGTCCAATCTCTTTTTTGAATGATCCCTCTGCATTTCAAAACGAGACATGAAGAAATTGATGACAACTCTAGGGAATGCTACTGAAGATGCACACCTTTGGTTGGCTGATCAAATGAATGATCAAGCAGGAACTTTTAAAGTAATAAGGAGTATTTAAGGTAAAAGGAAGGAAGGAGGGAGGGAGGAAGAGGAGAGTGGTTGTTGTGAGGGGTGAGGTGGGCGGTTCAGTTGAAACTAAGCCATCTAGTAGAAATAAAGAGATAGGTTTTCCAACTGTTCCGGTCAAAACATCTCTAATAGTTCCATTCCTTAAGAAACCAAAACAAAATCTAAAGACAAATGTTATATTACATAGGTACCTTAAGATCACGAAAACATATTAAGGCACATCCATATATACCAAAACTCATTGCAACTGCTAGAATTACCAGCTTCAGCACATATAAAATTTCATCACTTAAAAAACTACAAATTAAAGATACTAATACAAAAATCCAAAATGAATGAACTAAAGGTTTCTTTTTTGTTTTTTGACATTCTCCCCCCAAATTAAAAATATATATTACTAGAAAGCATTAACAGCCAATATCATCAGAGATATCATTCGGAACCTATGGACTAAACAACTTATAACTTCTCACAACATTTTGAGACACCTTGTTCCCACCTAGCAGGAGTTGAATCCAAAACATGGTTAAAATTCTGACAAGGAATCTTCTACAGCATGTTTTTTAAGCAGCAGTTGGTGTATTAAAAATATGCTTTTAGAATATGCTTACAAGGCTAGTCCAAAACTGGTTGGCAACCCTCTAATGGCTATTTATAAACAATGGATGTTAAGTTAGTTTCTTCAAGGAGCTATAAACAAAACATTGTTGCCTGATCTACTGCAGCAGCCAAACACCAGTTAATAGTGCATGGAGAGTGAAAGCTACACGACTCAAGTAATTCCTCTCAGAATCTGGAGTTACAACTCACATAGTCTAACAAAGTTGTATTTTGATTAAAGTGCTGATATATTTTCTCGCAGCCCTGTTCAGCATAATTATTAATTGCACAAAGCAAACAGACGTTGACAGTCATATTATCAGGCAGGATTTGTATTTCATATCTCACCATACACTACAATTCAACTTGAGGGAAAACATCTACAAGGATTATTATATCCTTCATCATTTATAAACTAGAGTGGTGTTTCTTGTGGTTATCTTTTTTTTTTTTTTTTGGATTAGTAAATAAAGATTTCAATAAAAACCATCACGGGATGCACCCGTATACTCTTGTCGTTATCATAATTAATATATAATTGGACACTAAAATATTTTTTTTATAAGTAAAGCTATATTATAATAACATTACCAACTATAGGGGGGCGAAACCCTGTACAAAAGGAGATAACCAAATGCGTGAGCCTATATATCTACAGGCATACACAAATCACCAGAAAACTCCATAAAGGAGGATAAACAAAACCAAGCATGAGCTAACATCCAAAAAACAGGGAAACGAGAATAATTCCCTTTAAACAATTGTTGGGGTTCTCAACCCCTTTAAAGGATCTACAATTCCTCTCTTGACATAAGAACCATAGAACGCAAAGTAGCGTAACATCCCAAATCTGCCTCTACCTCCACCTCGGAAAACTTTTACCCCAACAAGCCAAAAAGACTGCCACTAAGCTTGGCATAACCCATTCCATCCCAAAAATAGAGAAAACCTAAGACTAGATGTCACGACCCACAGGACAATGGAGAGGGAGGTGATCACCAACTCCCCATGCACTTACACATATATATAGGATCAACTGTCTCCTCCCCCTAAGCAAGGATCAAAATTTCGTTTCGAGAGGTCGTTTCGGTTGGCTCAGAAACGGAAATGTTTCGGAAACATTTCGAAAATATTTCGGAATGTTTTGGAAACATTTCAAAAGTGACAAATATTAAAATATTAAAATACAATCTTTTATACGAAAATTGTACAACATTTATAAAGATTTTAAATTCAGGTTAATATAATTTATTGTTTCGGTATATAGCATTGTGTTTGGATGTATTTTTCTATGTTCCGGCCTGTTTTGATAGAAATAATACTGTTTTATTATTCCACTAGTGTTTCGTTTCGGTCTCCTAGGAAACGGAAACGTTTCGGCCGTTTCGATAGAAACAAATGAAAATTTTGTTCCTTACTCCTAAGATGATTAGTAATAAGGATAGCCACACGAGCTGATGCTCATACAAAGAAAGCCACCTTGGGAGGAGCCTTAGTCTTCCAAATCCCTTTCCATGGGTAGAAACAACTCCCCATGGCCGCACAGAAGATGATAGAAGGAACTGACCGAAAAGGACTTGTCGAAATCCCCCATGCCATCACATCTTGTCCCTCCCTTTTAACTGTAGAATCATATATCATCCCAAAATAGGCTGACATAGAGGAGATCTCCCAATCCTGTAGACTCCTCCTGAATTGTGGCAACGACACTATGCACCCTAAGAGAGGGAGAAGAAACTCCCACTGCTACTAGCTTATCACAAGCTAAATCAAAAAGATCAAGAAAAATGTCCCTGAGCAGTCTCTGCATACACCAACTGTCCAGTCAAAACCTAACTTTATCACCATCACCCACCTTGTAAGACAAATGCTTAACAAAGTCCTCCCATGCAGGCCACACCTGCATGATACCCCTCCACAAACCTACTCCATAAGGAGTCATGATAGTGCCTGTGGACCAGCCTCCCCATCCGCAACCAAACTTTCTTGCTATCACCCTCCTCCATAAGTTCTCCCTATCCACCCCAAACCTCCACAACCATTCATTTAAAGAGCTTTGTCGAACAACCCCAATCTTCTAACCCAGTCCCCCCCTCTTCTTGAGGCAAACAAACCTTGTCCCAACCCACAAGGCGGAATTTGATCTCCTCCCCCAAAACTCCTCAAAGGAAGTCCCTCTACAATTTCTCCAACCTTCTAGCCATCAAGCTAGGCATGATGAGAAGGGACATCGCATAAGGAGGCAGACAAGAAAGGGTAGCCGGAGTTGAAAGAGCATCCTTAATTCCATTTTCTACATCTCTTATCATTAGTTTCTGAGGCATACTCTTAGAAATCATTTCCCGGTTTTCAACTCACTTCGAAACACGCTACTTATTCTACAAACCAAGCACAAGTTTTTTTTTTTTTTTTGGGGGGGGGGGGGGGGGGGGGGGAGGAGGGAATAAGAAGAAAAAAAAATGTGAGCCCAAAGGGTATTATATCCAACACACAAAAACTCCTGATCAGAAGAGACAATTGTGAAAAACAAATATCACACAATATCATGTCATGCAATGCAAATGATCATTTAATTGGAAATTATACTGGATATAGCTGTTAATTTAAGTTCTCACTCACATTCAAGTACCAAAGCAAGCAGCCAAAACCAGCGAGCAAAGCATACTACAAAATTCAAAGGATTCATACTCATAAATATTTTGAAATGCCTTGCATTGCCTCTTAAATATTTTCTAAAACACATTTCAAAGAAGGCTTATTTGGTGCAAGGGCCGCATGAACAACCAGCAGGTGGTTATAAAAATTTTGGTTGTCTCGCTTCTGAATTTCTTCAGCTCGGAAGGTCTGATCAGTGCCTTGAATGTTCAAAGCACTGCATGCATCACACACAAGCTACTATGTTTCATAAAGAAAACGAATGTTACCTGCTCACTTTGAAAATTGTTATCAAGCTGCCATCTCTGCTCATATGTGGAACCCTGCAACCAATATAGAACTCATACATAATAAGAGTGAAACAAAATGATGAGGAAAGTCAATATAAATTTCCAAACATAATGAAGGCCTATTATATATTGGAAAACATGAGACATTACATACCAGATGCTTTGCCTTCTTCTTCTTTTTAGGTTTTGATACTTCTGTTGAATCAAATGCTAATTGCTTTTCAAAGTCACCGACAGACTCAACTTCCAAACTATTTGGGATCTGTGATCCACCATGCAAAGTAGTCTGGTCATCTTGAAAAGAATTGGTATCACCACTGGAAGCATCTGTCCTGTTTGGACCCTGAACACCCCCAGAAGTGCCAGCACTAAAAGGACTTAAAATCCTCTGCCTGGAAGCAGTCCGCGTACGTTTTGTTGGAATTGAACCAATACTAAGACAGTTGGCAGGCCTTTTTCCCATTAATGCAGATTGTTGAGTCCCAACTTTATTTTCCATGCATTGCATGAATGGCAAATCAGTTCCCAGATCATATGATCTTGCAGTGTAAGACTTTGTCAATTTCCTTTTCTTCTGGGCAAACTTTGATGGCTTGCTACTTTCAAAGGCTCCAGGTAAATAGAAGGTGCTTGTTTCTCCTTCATCCTCTTCGTATGCATTATCTTGAGATCCAAAGTCTAAAATTTGGAACTAAAATTATTATCAATATGAGATTAATCAACAAGCAAAGCAGAAAGTTATCAAAGTCTCAGCAATACCTCCTGCAGCATCATACATAGAAGTATCAACTTCCTCTTGGATGCTACTCCCAGTTTTCTAAGGGTAAAGAGAAAGGAGAAACGATTACAATCAGCAAGCAGAAGCAAGTAGGGGGAGAAAAATAAGAATTTAAGGGAAAAAAAAGGACCAGATGCAATAGTTATTGCTTGCTAAATAGTTCCAAAGAACAGGCTCTATGAAGAATGACATTCATGTCTTGTTCCCATGATAAATTTTTTCCAAAACAGAGATTAGGTAAAAGAGGACTGACAAGTCACATGACCCATGATATCATAGGTCACAAGAGTCCTAAACAGTGAAGGAAGAATAGCTTCCCAGTAACTGTTTCGTGTTCTGATTCTCTCAAATGATGCATTGGTATTTGAAGCCAAACCACAAATAATTTTATTCTCCTACTGGAACGGGAATAGGAACGGAAACGTGGTACGCCACTTGGAGTGATACAATAAAGGTAGAATTATATAAATTACACTATTAGAATTTAAGATACTTCTAGAGCAATTTTCATTTAACAACTAGACGTCCAACCAATCAAAATGTAGTATATGTTTTCAAATTAATCAAAATTTAAAAACATACTCTTAGGAGCATTGTAACCCCTGTTTTTTCCATTTTATCCCACCAAAACTCCATTCTCCCTATATTTTAGTTCATCATATTTCTTTTTTTTTCCCCCTCATAGGGAACATTTAAGGAAATAAATAGGAAAAAATATGATCCCTTTGGATCATTAAATCACCGTTTTGGAACGTGCATCCCAAATCATAAATCACTAAGATGTTAGATGTTAGCATTTTATGGTAACACAACTCTAGCCAAGATTCATACAAAGAAATAACTGAAGCCGACATGAACCATTGGGCACAAAAAAATAGAAAATAACAAGCTCCATAACTCCCATGCTACATCACAATGGGATAAGGAGATCCATGGATTATTCTGATCTTCGACAGATCAGTTTGGCAACATGTTACCCCAGCTACCCTAATTATCAATAGCAAGGATAGAAGCCTTTAGCAAGGATAGAATCCAAGGCTGCTGTCCAAATAAAAAAAGCCACCTTAGACAGAGCCCTATCTTTCAAAAAGAAAATTTAAGGAAAAGATATGCGCCACTACCACAAATATCATGGTAGGATAATAGGATTTGGCAGAGAATTTTCCCTAATTTTCTTTCCACATCATCCTATCATGCTCTCTTCGCATCACCTCCACCTAGTATAGGGCATAAAGAAAAACTCATCCACTACCTCCAATTCTCAATCCTGCATCCCCAAACAAAAAGAATTGCAGCAAGTGCCCAAGCAATTCTCATATTTGTGATCTGCAAGTAATATGCCACCAAAGCATTATAATCCCCAGCAACAGCATGCAAATCTAGAGATGCCACAGAAAGCATCATTAGACCACAGTGTGGGTAAATGCCATGCAGGTGCTCTGCATTGCACACTCTCTCTTCCATCCACCTCCTAGTTTCTTTTTATTTCTACTTAACTGGAAGTACTGAACAGTGTAGGAAGATTTACTTAAGGCATAATAGAGATGATGGAGCACTAATATTCAGTTATGGGAACAAAGAGGCAAAGTTCAAGGGGGGAAGAGGGGGGAGAGGAGAGGAGGGAGAGAGGGGGGTTTGTTGTTGAGAGAGAGAGAGAGCTATTGCCCTTTTTTCTCCTAATATCAAGACATGGGCAAGGGAGAGCTGACAAGGAACAGAGAGTTATAAAAATCCCATCACTGAAGAACATTTAATCATTCTCAAAAGTTTGTGTTGTTTTTTACACACCAAAGGATTTCGTCGCAATTCAAGCACACTATTCCAGTAGATAATTTTTTTTTAAAAACAATCATGGAGAAGAAGAAGATGTTATCACAACCGCGAAACTATGTTTTAGATACAATCTTGAGTGAGAGGTAGAGTTCCCTAGATTAATATAAATTTATCTGAATTTCTTGGCTAGTCAGAAACAGGAAGCACATGGAGACAATGAAAAGAAAATATTGTTATTCGATCCCATATAACAAACACAGCCATGAGCAATATATTCACCTCAAGTTGTGCCAAATGAGATTCAATTGATTTTCTGTATTTTTCCACTGAACCAGGAGGCACTGTGTAGAAAAGATTTTCCTGCAAGGAATAAAAACTCAATATCAAATACATAAGGAAAAGACAAGTAAAATCATTAGTCTCTTCAAGGTATCAAAATTCCTGAAGCAGTTGATCGACCAGAGAGAGAGAAAGAGAGAGAAAGAGAGGTTGCAGGGGTCAAAATTGATAAATAAACCAAATACAAATAAATATGTAGTGTCGGTCCATACTTCTGTGAAGTGATCCTCCCATGACATTTCCAGAATGCCGAAATCAGATATCCTGTCAGGCGTCGCTGGTGCTTCTGCTAGGCCAACAGGAACAAGGGAGGTGTTATACTTCAGAAATCTCACTGCATATCCCTGAACAGCACATGAAAAATCTCTTCCAGGACATTGCAGCTCTGGCTCTTTGCTCATTTCCTGGCCACCACAACCACATGTAGCATATTAATCATGAAGATAACTCTGAGAAATTTACATCAACAGCCAAACCCAAAAGTGCACAACCCCACCCAACCACCCCCCCCGGGGCCCCAAAAAAAAAAGAAAGAAAGAAAGGAAATTATTATTCAAAATCTAAGTACATAATTAAACAATTAAGCCAAAAAAAAATTGGTGGAATTAGCCAGAAAATGATGAATTTCACGAGAACACAGCCACTGTTATGTCACATGAAAACCTAGATCAAGTTTAGAACAAAAGATCCAGGTATATGACCATTCAAAAGATAGAGCACAAGCTTTTTTTTTTTTTTTTTTTTTGACAAGTCAGACAAAAGAGGACAACTGGTAAACTCAAGCATCCCTGAGGTGTCTTTTCCAGATACAAGAAGGCAAAAGGACATAAGGAAATTACCCAATGCTGGTCTCCATTAGTCAAAGGTGCAGGGTGGGGCAAGAATAGAGACAAACCTTACCTTTAGCATTATTTGCACACAGTGGTTGCTCTCAAACTTGAAACCGTGTGAGAATACTCAGAAGCCTGAGCTTTTACAATTGCACCAAGCAATGCCCCTAAATACTAGAATGCATGAGATTTTAGTAATATTATACTCCCTCTGTACCAAAATGAGTGTCTTACTCTCTACGGTAAAGTCAAAGCAATATTCTTTTAATTTCCTATATTACTCCTTCCGCTAAAATACATTACAAATGCCATAAAACAAAACAATCATTATTTCTCAACATCATTAGGCACAATTTTAGAAGAGTTGTGCCAAAAAGATGAAGTGACTTGCATTTATTGTTGCTTTCTTAAGTTTTGTGCTTTTTCAATCATCACAATTATTTTGGGATGGATGGAGTATGTGTGTTGGTCAGAGAATAATGTTATGCATGAGTACCACTATAAGCCAACACCTGGCAACTGCTTCATCAACCTTCCCTTGATCTACTGTAAGGTGGGCTGACTAACAATCATAACATGAATAATAAAAAATCACCCAAAAGGCAGATTCGCACAGGCATTCTTGTGCAGCATTCTATTATCCTAATATTGGTGAATAGAACTTCGTGTATTAGTATCCTTGTGTGATCTTTTCTTTTACAAGTATTTGTCTCCTTCCGCAATCTACTTTCATTTTAGAAAAACAAAAACTAGCAGCTTTGTGTGGAAAGAATATAAAATAATAATAAAAAAGGTCCAATAATAATATTTTATGCAGAGTTTAAAACAGTACTACTGTTTTATGCAGTTCCAAATTAAAGACTACACACTAAAATGTCTCACTAAAATTTTACCAATTGTTGAGTAGGTCAAAAGCAGTCTACATCTCTTCATAAATCATGACTTTTAAGAACCTCATGGACACAGGACAAAAAAACAGTTCCTGTATAAAAGCAATTTAGGATGAAAATTGTTTCTCTATATCCATCTTTCGGTTGGATTGTCTACTCCATCTTCTACAATATTATCTTTCCAAATTTTTTATCAAATAAGGATACATTTTGTTGGATAGACACAGTTCAGAAAAATTCAAGCCAAAATCAAAGACAAATTAGACAACGTAGCCCGAAATAAATGACAACTTAGACAATGACCAGGAAACTGTATGTGAATTATTTAAGGGTAAAAGAAAAAGGAAACATTGCACCACTTCCGCCATCTCATAACTGAACAAGATAGAACTGTGTCTAAGATATAAGAGCAACCCCATTATCCTGGTTTTTTTATTTTATTCTAAGTAACACCATTATCCAGGTATTAAATCAACCAAACTAGCAACCATAAAAAACTGGTCAAGTAAATAGCCATCACCAGATAGATTTTCTAATTATATTCTCAGCAACCCCATTCCCATCAGCCCTCCTTGATCAAGCTAAACCATACTTGCAGGTTTTAAGAACAAACACCACAATAACTACTATTTAGAAGTACCTCTGCTGAATCCCAGAACTCCATGATAGCTTTTGCTAAGGTGTGAGCCACTTGTTTTTGCTTCCATTGTACATTTTGTTCTTCAAATCTTAACCGGGAAGTAGAAGCAATTCGATGGCATACTTGAGCAGCGGCAGTAATCTTCCAAAGACGCTCCTATTAGAGGAGGGTTTGTGTAAATTAGAAAGCTAGGTAAAGCTGGAAAAGGTAATAGAAATAGTTTACCAAAACAAACAGATACTTGAAATTAATATGGATGGACAAATCTTCAATTAATATACTACACAGAATCAGTGCTGGGAAAGATGACCTAAAAATACAACGGACAAATTATTAAAAAATAAAAAACAGCTCTAGGGTTTATCGAGAAAATCAAACCTGGGCAAAATCATTTGCCAGCCATGCCATTTCTTCAAGGACTAAGTCCCAGTGAGATTTCCAACTATTTTTCAAGGGCAAGGTACCAACAGATAACTCAGCAATCCTTTTACGCTTTGCCTGTTTACAGCATTATGTCAGGCCTTAGGTCCTAATGACGAAGGTAACCATAAGGTTTCTTCAATGTTAAACAATGAAATTTCATAAAAAACACAGAGATAAAAATAAATAAATAAATAACCTCTATAATCCGCGCCTCTTTCAAAATAGAATCTTCATGTGCCTTTTTTGCCAATTTTGAGTGGATCTCAGAAGAAATTTGTTGCTCAGGAGCAACAGTAGAACCCTTAACAGACAATGTAGTCTCCGAAATCCCAAGAATAGAGGGATCCATAGAAGCCTGAAGTCTAGCACAAGCATTTTCCTTTTGGGGATCAGAATTATCATAAATGGAAGAATCTGTAGAACCCTGATGTCTACCAGTGCAATCATTTTCCTTTGGAGGAATCAAATTATCAGTCAATGAGTTTCCAGGTTTTCTTTCTGTCTCTGAGGCAGTGTTGCTATCCAGTTCCATCGCCCCAGTGCCAGTAGGACATTTCACCTCATTTTGCAAGCCAGACCCACTTCCATGTAATTCTTCCTCGGCTCTGAGAATAGTACCATTGCCTTGGGGGCTTCGATGAACAGTATTGTGCTCATCATTAATGAAAGCATAATTATCATCAGCTTTCTTCTCATTCTTTTCTTTTAACATTTCATCACCTTCCGTATTTGGTGTCCCTTCAAACACTAAGGCTTGTTCCTTAGTATTTCCATTGGAATCAACATTCCTTAAATTGTAGCGCAGGTCACTGTCATTATTTCCATTTAAGCTAAGGCTGGTTTGGGTGCATGAGGATTCCGAGTCTAAACCCTTTGTGCTGAATACAGCACCACTATTTTGACCTTCATTTGGTATGCTTCTTTTATCTCCCTTGGCATTGCTAAACCCATTCAGTGGACCAGAACTGGTTTGATTCTCAGCTTTTACAGTAGCTACACAAGGCGGACACTCGAGACCAGCTGAAACTACCTGTTCCCTTACATCAGTAGATTCAGGCCCCCCAGAAGCCATAGCAGAAGATTCCTGAACATCAACTTGTGTGTGTTGATTACGTTGGTTATCCTGCAACCTTCTGGAAGTGTTAAAATCAGGCACAGGTTCCGTCTTACCAACTTTTGTCAGTCCAATGTTTGATTCAACAGCCAGTACAGCGTCCAACTTCATATCTAACCGACTATCAGAAGGTAAAGCCTTAAGAGCCATACCACCATTTGGACTTATCGGCTTTGAATTACAATTAGAAGAAACATTATGATCCTTCTGATTGTTTGTATCAAGTACCGACCCTTTTCCATCCTTTGAACCATGGCGAGAAGGCAAAGAAGAGACATGACCACCACGAGATGGGACTATATCTGTTGAACTTGATCGAGCACCATCCCGATTTGGTCGTGATCTGTTTCTTCGCTTATATGCCCGATTTTTTGGGAGGCCAAATGCAGCTGAGTCTCCTGATTCTTTGGCATTTTGACTCCCGTCCAACTGGGAAGACTGTTCTGATGGAGCAATGTTACTCCTAGTAGGATTTACAGAGTTCCTTTCACCTTCAAAACATTCACTTTCACCGTCAAATAGCAAGAGATTATCAGCACTATTGGGCTCACAAACTGTAGGGGCCCCCAGTCTACCACTACTTTCAACAGAATCTCCATGTGGTGAAGCAGTCAACGCAAAACTACCTTTGGCTTCACTGTGGTAAAAGAACAAAACATTAGCCAGCTCATAAAAAGAGAATAATAAAACTGGAACGATCATTAATGACCAAAAGAACAACCAAAGGAAACCTGGTCACAAACTGTTCAGGAGGTTGATTGGTCGGTGAAGTAGATTGGACACTAACAGAAGCTGCATTGCCAAATTTGAAGTCCAAGGGATTGCCACCCTGTAGATAAAAAGCATTTAATCACCTGAATATGTTTAGACTGGCCCCAGATCCATATAAATAATTCAGAAAAAATAACAGAAGGATCAAATTGCCATACTTTCTCCAGAAATTCTAGCTCTCTTCTCCTTTCCTCACGCACATCGTACTCCTGCCTGTCATCAACAAGTAACACAGTTTGTTTATTAACATTGACAACAAGAACTAGACCAATAATAATAACAACAGTAGTAGTTGTTGTTCTTGATGTAGTAATAGTAGTAATCTCAATTATCTCATAACAGCCAGGTCGTAAAGCAGGAGCACAGTAGTATCACCTAAGCTCTGCTTGCGCCTTCCCAATTGCTGCTCGTCGTGGAGAGGTTTTGATACCAATTCCAACTCCACCATCAACAACTCCTCCCATGGAATCAACCTCAGCATTGACTAGAAGAGCAGAACCTAAGCTGCATCCAAGCATTACTACCTTGATACCTACAAGTGTCCCCCTCTCATTGATTCATGACTTCTATCAAGTACCTAGAAGCAGAATGATAAGGGTAATGAATGAGAACTGAAAAAGGCTATTACGAAAAAGATGTTAATGGCTCAAACAGACATATATTAAACATATGTCACCGTGATTAAATTGGGAAAATGGCCACAAGGTTGATGAAACAAATCTAAACAGTCCATGCTTATAACATCCAGAGAACATATCAGCTCCTTTACAATTGAAGCCTGCATATTTTCTTGTCAGACCTCATTAGCTTGAACAACATGGGACCAAAGGGGTTGTGGATTAAGATGAGTACAATGATAGTCTACAGATGACAAACCCTGAGTAATAACATGAGACTGACATCGGCAAGAGGTAACATGCACATGACATCTTATCAGTCTTTTTCCATACTCCAAGGTGCAAATACATAAATTTCAGTACAAATGATATTAATAAAGTGTAAGCAACTTGAGAGTACAACCAACTAGTTTCTTTTTTTTCTTTTTTTTTGAGGGGGGCAGGCCGGCACATAGCTATTCACTATTCAGACATGCATCAGGCAAAAACAGACTATGTGATGAACATTACATAGATTGCATGCAGCTGAAAATGCCTCCCATCCAAATGTATGTTAAGGTCTTCAGCAACAGTTCCTTCCCCCTCCCCCCAAAAAAAAATAATAATAATAATAATTTGGGTTTGAGTCCTGTAAGGGGCCTGTTTTTGCTTAAAACCTACACTGTATGTATCTACTTTTAAGTAAAAAAACAAACAAAAAGAAAAAAATCCATGGCCAACATTTACAAAAAGAAAGAAGATTGTCTAATACCAATGTCGGGATTTTGATGCACTAGTAATATTGTTAGAATACAGTAATCATATGAGCATCTTACTCTATTTGAGCATTCACAACCTCACATTCTTAAATAGATTCAAATTCCAGCAAAACTATTGAATGAACAAAGGTTGTCGTATACATAAGATTATTTAACATGCCAA
Source organism: Euryodendron excelsum (assembly GCA_033060915.1). Lineage (NCBI taxonomy): Eukaryota > Viridiplantae > Streptophyta > Magnoliopsida > Ericales > Pentaphylacaceae > Euryodendron > Euryodendron excelsum. The sequence goes on from CM065382.1 coordinate 6,156,703, forward strand.
TGGTACAATTAGTTTTATTGTAAAATATTATCATAATCACACTATACTAGCATTATTTTTTTTTAATAAGTAAGCTCTATTCCAGCATTCATAAAGCTTGCATATTTAAGTAAGATTGATAACACATTGCAATAGTGTTGAATGCAGCAAAAGATTTCCCAGGAAAAGGGAAGCACTAAAGTGGAACATAGGAATATAAAATTACATTATGAGCAATCACTAAAGAGCCAATAAGCTGAGAAACATACATAATTCTATAAAGATGCTATGTCCACATCTGCCACCAAAATTCCAGGCACTCATGGACATGAGCCCTACACATCCTAAAAGTGTTAACAATACTGTGAAAATATGTTTTTAATTTCCAACACTTAGTCAAGGCTTCTGCAATATACTTAAAAATGTCCCAAATACCTTGGAGTATCTTTGACATTCTTTTCAGTGTATTTTCATATATAGATATAAATCCTTCAATAAACACGAGCAGAAAAGTGTGTGTATCAGCATATACAACACCGTTGCATCCTTGTTATGTTTGTGTCATGATTGTTTAGAGCTGACCAGATAAACAGACAATTTTTCTAGCCATACGCATACCTCATGTCTGCATCCATGCAACATAGCCAATATGGGGGAATCACATTATTGCACGTAAACTCGTTTCAATATGCTAACAACACAGCTGTAACTGTCAAACGTGTAAGCAAAAACAGAAGAAGGCCCTATTGGGACCTAAATGGTTACATAGGCATCTATATTGTCTCCTAAGATGTGTGCCAAATATGTCAGGTGTGAAATTATGGAACAATTATGAAGCTTGTCAAGAATGTATTTGACCAAACACCACAATGTGCATGTAGGAAAATAATAAATACAAGGATATATTAAGAAAATCACTTCCAAAAGAGTTCACTTATTTAACAATTGATCAACGTCGAGGGGGAAAAAAAAGGCCATAATAAAGACAATACAATGAGATATTTTAGCAATCACTTATTTAAGCTATATCAATCTCAGTCAATGAGAATAAATTAGTAGCTAAAAAGAATCTTACTAAGAAAGTGATATGACATTTATAGTAAACATCACAAGATAGCATCAGCTCTTGTGACTGCACACAAGCGCACATACACACAAGCAGATATGTCAGAGCTGCAGCCCATGTGGATGATAAGGCTTCAAGAAAATGAAAATGAAACAAAACAAAATACAACATAAGTAAGCTAAAAAATACCCGTGGATACACATTCAACTGTTTAGTTGTAAATCTTGTATAACTCTGGGATAGTAATCATTCGATCAACTAACCTTAAAAACATTCTCAATCGACTGACCACAGCCAAATCCAGTCAAGGGGCACTTAGGTAAAAAACATGAGCGCTTCTTTATCGAAATATGTGTGCAAACTGCTTAAACAAATGCTAATGATAATATCTACAACAATGAAATTTCAAACTTCACGACACACCCTTGTGCTCTGTGTACTCCATATTCTGTATATCAGCACCACAAATATCCTTAAAAATTCTCGCGTGGGCACTTCAATAGATCAACTAAAATTCAAGAAGTCCAAGTTTGCAATTAAACACATCCCTACTTAATTCACTTGCAAGGGTACAGCAAGTTCCCACGTTTTATCACATATTAATTAAATAAGCTCCATGCAATAACACGACTTAGCATGCAAACCTCTAAGTATTCAATCAAAATGCACAAAACAATCAAATTCGTCATAATTTCGCATTCATTGCCTCACAAATCAATCCTAAAAATCAATTCGACCATTAGTCCAGAACCTAGGGTTTGCACGACGTGCACATTTTAGTCCAAATTTCTAGGGTTTGTCACATTCAAGATCAAAAAATACCTGAATTGCAAAAAGCTCTTCGCAAATTGCTAGCTAGGGCTAACACAGTGGAACTTCCTCTCACTTCTAGGGTTTTGGATTGATGCAACGAACCTCAATTCACAGCACCCGAATTAGCCCTAAAAAAAATGTCAGCCGTGGAAGCATTGAGTCCCCTTTGAAACTCTCCCTTCCTCCCTCGCGCTAATATATGTATAGGTATATAGATACAGTCTCTATCTGGTTTCTTCTCTGGTTCGTCTTCGTGCTCCTCCCCTAAGAAGTTACTCTCTTTTTTTTTTTTTCTCTTTCTAAATTCGAAAACTATTCGTCCTCTGCAAATAATGGGCTGGACATTCAGACGACGACGAACAGGCCTTTGCGAGTTGGGTCCGTTTGGGCCTTTTTCTGAAATTTTATTTTCGTGCTCCAATTATTAGTTGCTTATTTCCTTTTGGGCCTTTTATTTTATATTTTTTTTATTCTTTGGAAAAAAATTTTGGGCCTTCTATATTTTGTTGTAACTAGAGAAGATGAAATCATTGTTTGTTACTGGTCAATGTACTATTTTTGCTTTTAGTATTGTATACAGTCTACACTCATATCGATGTCAGTACATTATTAGATACTGTCTTGAGTTTATCACTATAAATATTTATATTTACAAAAATTGTGCATTTAATTAATATAAGATTACTCACGTAAAGCATAATTCGGTACTAGATTATTTTAGCAAAACATAAATATGTTATCTAATCCAATTATATATTTAAAAGTACTACAAATGTATATCAATGTCTAGTACATATCCAATACAAATTATAACAGACATGTATCATAAAGATAAATTATTTTAGCACAAAGTACATAAATTTCAATATCATCCGGTATTAAGTAGTACCATGATCAGTACATTTTATTTTTCTTAGTTCAATAACTATGAATGAAACATAAGGATAAATACTATCACACTATAACATATAGTATCCTATTAGGTATATATTATATAATACCAATATACAATAATGTCTATCCAAACTTTTATATGCTCTTTTAAAATTTAAAACTCTCTTTTATTCATTTGTAAGTGTAAAATGCTCTCTATTGATAAAGAAGTCATACTGTGTCAAGATTTATAGTTAAATTGAATTACATAAACACTCACAAATATATATATATATATATGACTATATTTATTAATATTTTATTTCAGCTAAACATGGACTCTATTTTTGTCTATGTAAACACACATAAAATATATATATATGTATATATGAAGAGGTCCAGTATCATCAAAGAGAGATAACTTTGGGAAAAACACCAATTTTTTTTTTTTTTTATCTATCTATGGTATATGATACGATATGACATCTTAATTCTAGCAAACTCTATATTTTCATACCTAAAATTTAATTCAAATAATTTTTTTAATAAATTTAATTATCCAACCCACTTTCGCCCCCTAGCAACATTTTTTCTTTTATTTTTATACCATAAAGTAAAAGCATTACTTCCGTATGTAAATAAACAGAATTCGGTATTGAAACAAGAGTATGTTCGTCTATTGCGTATTTTAAGTAAACTAATTTAACTATCACATCAAACTAAAATAAAGTATATAAATATCATTTATTTTGAAAACTTATAGAAAACCGAATTAAATGATCCTGTTATCAAACTACACAAGGTTCGTCTAGATAATAATTTTTAAATTTTTTTGTAAAATTACATAATTAATGATTACATAATCATTTAACTACATACGACTCCTTTAAAAGTGAAACTGTTAGTTCTACAATTTTAGACACCTAATCGTTGTTTATAATTTTGACATTGTTATATCTCAAATGTAAACAAATTAATAGTTAAAAAGAAATAATTATTTTTTATCACTGTAAATTCTTGTGTTGTAATTGCAATCCATATATTTGACCGTTATTCTTTTATAAAAGATTTTCTGACCAAAAATAATTTGACCATTACAATCAAGTAAATTAAATTATTTAATTCCTGAATGAACAAACTTTAAGTTTACCCAATTAATTTGGGACAACCAAATGACCAATGGTTCTAAAATCATGCCTATGTAAGACACTTTTTGTGAGACCGTGTCTTATTTATCATCATATTTAGCTCAGTACCATGTTTATGAGTGTATGATTTTTTTTAATCAATGAGTTTGATTAGTGTGTTTTAATGGAGTATGTCAAATGAGTAGTTATTTATTTTGTAGCATGATTAATTAGCTTAATTGATCTCTATATTTAGTTTAACATTAATGATGATTAATTATCATAAGTATGTTTAATTAAGCTAACGAGGTGGATTATTGAGTATAATGGTGAAGCAAAGAAGTGCAAGATGAGAGGTTCAACCTTAAGCTATCTAGGTGTATGTTTGTGAAGTATGTGTTTGCGAGATGTATGGTTCATCTAATTAAGGTGTGTGCTTCATAGCTAACATGTGTGTATGTGTGACATGTGCGTGTGATAGATACGTGTTGTATGTATAGTTAGCTTTAAGTCAAGAAAAGAGGAAGGGGAGAGGTGCTTGTGTAGAGAGTTGTGTTTGGCAAAAGAGAAAGTGAGAGAAAATAGAGGAAAATGAGAGAAAGGAAGAGAAGAATAAGGGATTGAAAGGAGAAGGTTGTGCATGCATTGCTTATGGCGAGGAATCTCAAGTTCATGCTTGTTTACGTGCATTTTTTTATTAATTATTGCATGTAGAATACTTTTTATGTCTTAGAATTGCGAAATGAAAGTCCAATAAGTTGGATTTTAAGGTGAAAATCTATAAATTTGCATAATGTTCATGTTTTGGTGCTTTGAAGTCTTGTTAGAAACTTTAAAACTTCATTATAGGCTTTAGAAGACTTAAAATTGTGTTGAAGTTGCATGGGAGGTCTAAAATCATATTTTGGAAGTTGCATTTTTTACCAAGGGGTGAGGGGCACACTGGCTCGCCTAGAGGGCGCACCCCTCTGCTGGAGGACGCCAATAAGGCGCCTAGTGACGCACTTCACTGGCCAGGGCACACTCATTTGGGCTGGTTTGATCTCCATTTGCAATTTACTCCAATTTCATCAAAATAGTTATTCTTCTTTGTACAATAAGTTGAGATAGAGATTTAAGACAGTCTTATTCATATTGAAGTGAATATCTTATTGTTAATGTTGGTGTTGGTTGTGTGGGGGATTTAAAATATTCTTACTCATATGAAATTCAATGTATTATTATCAATGTTGTTGATTGTTGAATTATGAATTGACATTGCATAAAACATACATTGTGTACATAACTTATATTGCATGGATGGGGTTAAGTCGACGTGGGATTAGCCTAAAGAATGCCGACGTGGGACATTTTTAGATAACAAGTCATCGATATATTGGGCTAATATTATCAAAAGAGGTGTGCATATGTGATGACACGAAACATTGTATTACAAAAGACTTTGCATTTCATGATGCATTACTCATTGATGTTAGTGATAGGCGTATGATTATATATCATTGATGAAGTGTAATATCTATTGATGATTGATTCGGTGTTTATTTAACATTTATTATTTACGAGTTTGATTATCTTAATGATCACATTAATATACAACACATACTTACATAAGTTATTTTGCAGGTAAGATGGAGTAGTCTAGTTCACTGCTGCAGGTGTTAGTGTTGAGCTGGAGAGCTTTGAAGAGCTCTACTAGTCGAGTTGTAGATTTTGTATATGTTGTACACTTTGAGGATAGATGTTTTGAGATTTGTTTATATTTTGGTATTGTAATTACCTAGGAGTTTTGTTTACTAGTTCTCTTATCTTTGTATGATAATTATGTAATGGTTTTTATTTATAATGATGTTGTCTATCACTTACATGATTTTTATCATTGAGATTGTTGTGAGATATCATTTGTAGGTTAATAACTTGTGGGATCACACAGATGATGGTAATGACCTCTAATTGAAAGTGGGTGTGACACTTTTTGCCTCAATAAAGAGAAAAAAAACACACAATGTTTGATATCGTCTTTAAAATTTTTGTTTTCATTTTTTTTCTTTTCGTCTTTTTTTGTTTTTTAAAACAAAAATAACGAAAAATTCCAAGATACTATTGTTTTCTTATTGTTTTTATTTTCTATGTAAACAATTTTTGAAAATAAAAAAATAATTTAAAACTGTTCCTAAAACTATAACGTTTTAAAAACTATGTATATGAAAATAGTTTGCCAAAAGATATATTCACTTATGTTATAAACCAATGAATTGGCAGCAAGCAAAATATTAAAATACAGTATATAAGAAAACTAGTTCTTCTGGAACTGTTAAATAATAATGAAATAGTTCTTCTGGAACTATAGGGATAGATCTTCTTGATCACCCAAGTATGTATTTCTTTCATAAGATACAAAATAAAGACAACAAAAAGTTAAATAGGTTACCTACACTCTTTGATTTTCCCTTTCTTATCTTTTCTTTTTCTTCTTTCTTTTCTCTCTCTCTTTTTCTCTCTCTACTGTCTCTCTCTGTCTTTCCTCTCTCTCTCTCTCTCTCTCTTTCTTTCAGTCCCTCTCTCTTTCTCTTTCTGTTATTTCTCTCTTTTTTTCCTTTTTTTCTTCTCCTCTTCTCTCTTTCTCTCTTCCGTTTATATAAGCAAATATAGGGGTAGGTTACACACACGTGAAGGTCATCCATCGATCAACATTTCATAACACTCCCTATTGGATGACCGCTACATATTAGAATATATTACAGCTGCCTCATTAAAACCTTGCTAGGAAAACCCAATGGGAAAAAACCTTAGCAAAGGAAAAAGAGTACAATGATATTATGTAACATAACTTAGTATGGGTGCGTTAACACTGCCTCATTAAAACCTTGCCAATAAAAACCCTATGGGAAAAAAACTATTGGCGAAGGAAAAAGAGTACAGTCTGCGAGTCCCCTTTATTCATACATCTGGTATGAAGTTAAAGTTTGATAGCTTTAATTGTTTACAGTTTTAAGATGACACATGCCAATGTTGTGTACCAATTTCTCAAATGTTGTAGTTAGGAGTGCTTTAGTAAATAAGTCTGCCAAGTTGTCACTTGCACGTATTTGCTGGACATCAATATCACCGTTTTTCTGGAGTTCATATGCATAAAAGAATTTTGGCAATATATGTTTGGTTCTATCACCTTTGATGTAGCCTCCCTTGATTTCTGCAATACATGCTGCATTATCTTCATATAATATCGTTGAGCTATCTTTGATTGAGGATAGTCCGCAACTATCTTGAATATGTTGGATCATAGATTTCAACCAAATGCATTCTCGACTTGCTTCATGAATTGCGATGATCTTAGAATGATTTGAAGAAGTTGCAGTTAGTGTCTGCTTCACAGATCGCCAAAATATAGCAGTGTTACCATAGGTAAATACATACCCGGTTTGTGATCGTGCTTTATGTGGATCAGAGAGGTAACCAGCATCTGCATAGCCAGCTAACTCTGATTCCGGTCCTTTTGAATAAAACAAACCCAGATCTATTGTTCCTCGGAGGTAACAGAATACGTGCTTCACCCCTTTCCAATGTCTCTAAGTTGGTGTAGAACTATATATTGCCAATAAATTTACAGAAAATACAATATCGGGTCTTGTACAATTTGCAAGATACATAAGAGCCCCAATAGCACTAAGATATGGTACTTCAAGACCAAGGAGTTCTTCACCGTCTTCTTGAGAGCGAAAATGATCCTTTTGTACATCGAGTGATCGAACAATCATGGGAGAACTCAATGGATGTTCTTTATCCATATAAAATCGATTAAGAACCTTTTCTGTATATGTAGATTGATGGATGAGAATTTCATTTGATAAATGTTCAATTTGTAATCCAAGACAAAATTTAGTTTTTCCAAGATCTTACATTTCAAACTCCTTCTTTAAATAACGAGCAGATGTTGTCAGTTCTTCAGAAGTTCTAACAAGATTCAGATTATCGACATAGACTGCAATAATAGCAAATCCATATTCTGATTTCTTAATAAACACGCATGGACAAATTGTATTATTCACATATCCATTTTTCAATAGATATTCACTAAGACGATTGTACCACATGCGTCCAGATTGTTTTAACCTATGCAGCGATCGTTGAAACTTGATAGAATATAAGCTTCGAGATTTTGAAATAGTTGTTTTAGGCATTTTAAATCCTTCAGGAATTTTCATATATATATCATTATCTAATTCACCATACAGGTAAGTTGTCATGACGTCCATCAGACGCATATCCAGTTCTTCTGAGGCTGACAAACTGATTAAGAATCTGAACGTAATAACATCCATTACAGGAGAGTATGTCTTATCATAATCAATATCAGGTCTCTGCGAGAAACCTTGTGTTACAAATCGCGCTTTATATCTCACGATTTCATTTTTCTCATTTCGTTTTTGCACGAATACCCATTTGTATCCAACTAGTTTTACATCTTCTGGTGTTTGGACTACAACTCCAAATACTTTGCGTTGTGCTAATGAGTTTAATTCTATCTCAATAGCTTCTTTCCATTTTGGCCAATCATTTCTATGTTGACATTCATCAATTGTCTGTGGTTCATTCTCTGCATTACTTCTTGTAATTGCAAGAACCACTTTAAATGAAAATATGTTGTCGACAACAATTTTATTTCTATTCCATTTTTCTCCTGTATTCACATAACTTATGTTGGTCCAAAAGGCAACGCAAGAGGGGGGTGAATTGGGTCTTTCGAAGATTAATACAAGTTAAAATTAATCAAAACTAATCTAAACAATATAACAAAGATAAATCTATGTGCAAAGCAATGTTATCAGTAGAAGCAAAGAAAACAAAGCAATAAAAGAGAGACACAGATTTACCGAGGTTCAACCACAAATCGTGGTCTACGTCCTCACCCCAAAACCTCTTTAAAGTATTCTTCCACTATGTAATCACCTATTACAAGATGGGCTGCTGATTGACAAAGTGCTCAGCTCACTCTACAAAGAACTCCTTACCGAGCTTTTTAATTCCCAAGTGGTTTTGTCCAAGCTCCACTCAAACTTTACAAGAGTTTTGCTTTCACAAGAGAACTCTCTAAACTCTCAATTACAAGTGTATAGAAGTATACAACTCACTCTTTACTAAGAGTAGATTTTACATTCAAAGCTCACAAGAATAAAATAGGAAGAATGTTCAAGAATATCAGGTTGATCTGTGATTCTTGTCTCTTGTTGTTTATTTCTCTTGATTCTTGTATATAAATACAGTTGGAGGCTAGTATATATACCATTGCATTGATTCCATCCGTTGGAGGTGGTTGGGTATCATTAATGCACGTCCAATCCGTTATAACGTTCAGAAAAATAGCCGTTATATCATAGGGAGTCAGCTCCAAGTCTGTGGAGTCGACACTTCCTGCTTCTGCATTTACCAGACGATGTTCACTGAGTTCATGAGTCTCCTCTTCATGTTGATGAGGCGACTCCTTGTTCATCTGTCTTCTTCATCTTAGGCTTCTGCTGTCATAAGGCGACACTTCTACTTCAGTGTCCACTCATTGATCATTTAAACTTCAAGCCTTTTTACTTCTGTTAGCAAGAGGCGACACTTCACATTCATGTGTCCACTCATTGATCATGTCGTCTTCAAACCGTTGCGTTTGACACCATGAGGTGACTTTTCATTATAATGTGTCCACTCATTGCCTACTTGGTCTCCAAGCTTTTTGCTTCTGTGTTCAAGAGGCGACACATCATTTCCATGAGTTCCCTCATTGTTCAATTTGTTTCCAGACCTTTTTGCTTTTGTGTGCAAGAGGCAACACCTCATTTCCATGAGTCCCCTTTTTGTTCAATTTGTCTCCAGACCTTTTTTCTTCTGTGTAAATAAGTCAACCGAGCACGCTATCATGATTGGGTTGTCAGTGCCCCCACTAGCGTGGCAAGTGAGCGGGAATGATCGGCACTGTCCCACAAGGTCTGCTCGGGATATGGCCAGCTCAATCATGCTCGGCATGGTTGTGCTCAGCAGGTCTTGCTTAATTATGGTTTGCTCGGTGTATGGCCAGCTCGATCATGCTCGGCATGGTCGTGCTCAGCAGGTTGTGCTCGACAGGTCTTGCTCAACTATGGTCTGCTCGGTTATGGTCACTGTCGGCCATGGTCTGCTTAGTCGTGGTCGGCCATTGTCTGCTCGGTTGTGGTCACTGCTCGGCAGTGCTTGGCATGTTCATGCTCGGGCATTGTCTGCTTGGTTGTGCCCTCTGCTCGGCAGTACTTGGCATGGTCATGCTCGGGCATTGTCTGTTCGGTTGTGCTCTCTGCTCGGCAATGCTTGGCATGGTCATGCTCGATTGTGCATTCTTCTTGACATGTATTAGACTTAAGATTCAACTTTAAGTCTAAACTATGAACTTTGTTAATCTGCACACTAAGTAGATTCATTAGTAACATAACACAAGGTTTAGTTATCATCAAAATCAACGTGGGAATTAACCTTGAGTCAACAAGGATCAACCTTGACTCAACAACTTATTAAGATCTCATTACTGTCCTCTACAGGGGATATCTCTTCAGGAGGTTTCTCTTTTGGGAATTCTTTTACAGGAGTTCCTTCTTCTAGAGGTTTAGATATTGTGGTTTCTTCAGGAATACTAACTTGCTTATGCATTTGTACCTTCCTCGTTCTAAGAACTGTGTCTTTGGCACCAATAGGTCTCCCACGCTTCATGCGTGCTTGAGATTCATTTGCTGCTATATTAACAGATTGTCTTACAGAGACATCAATACGTGCTGGGGTATTAGTAACTGGTATATATGATGTTGTTACCTTCTTGGTGTCGGTAAACACATCAGGTAATCGATTTGCAATCGTCTGTAAATAAATAATCCTGTGAACTTCTGATTCACATTGATTTGTTCGAGAATTAAGATGAGATACCGTGGAAGTATTCCAAGTAATCTCATGTGTTGCGCCCAGATTTTTCACACTCGAGGAATACTCACCCAAGCGGGAAAAATGCTGTAATCTCTCGTTAGAACTCACCCTCCTAGAAGAATGAGTGCGACTAGGTTTGAATTGAAAAATTGGTTTGAATAAAGGACTTTTGAAAAAGATTTGGAGTCGCCACCTAACTTGATTAAGGTGAGTTAGGTCACCTAAAACTAAGAATAATCCGAAGACTATACTTAGGGTTTTTGGAAAAGGATTTTTGAAAATATCTCCTCAAGAGAGGGTTTTTAAGGAAAACGGGTTGTTTGGCAACCTTTTGGAAAACATTTAGCCCTTTTTAGAAAAATAACTCCTTTTTAGTCTTTGAAATCAGTGATCCTAGGTTCGGAGGTTGGTTACATGTAGGGAAGACGCACTAAGCTATCACCCTACCCCGCCCTTTCGGTACCTACATGTCAATTTACCCTAGATTCACCTATGAGAGTCTTCAATTAACCCATGACCAATCCTATCCACTTTGGAAAAACAATATTTGAAAACTAATTTAGCATGATGCATAATATGCAAGTGCAAGATGAAAGAATTGGAAAATAGATTTAAAAAGAGATTGCTTTGATTTGAAAATAGATTTGAAAAGATAGAATTGAAATTAGAAAGTTTGAAAATTGAAAGTAGAAATTTGAAATTGGGATTTTAGATTTGAAAAGATTTTGGAAACCGCACCCATGAGGGTGGAATTGATAGTTTGAAAAGTATTGTGACCGCACCTATGAAGGTTGCCTACGTATCCCTTTGGGGGAATCAGGTCAGTTGTAGTTCGGACCAGAGTCCGATTGAAAATAGAAGAGTGGATTGAAGAAGGAACTTGAATTGGACATTGGATGTGATTTGAAATTAGAAAAGGAGATTTGAAATTGGAATTGAGAGGATTGGACTTGCTTTGGAAAGACTTGGTTTTAGGAAGAAGGAGGTTTAGGAAATCTAGACTTGAGATTAAGAAAGATTGGATTGGAATGTTGGATTTGGAAGATTTGGAAAGATTTGGAAACTTGGAATTTAGGAAAGATTTGGATTATGAAAGTTTCGAATTAGGAAAATGTTATCTTTGGAAAGTTTCATTTTTGGAAAGTTTTAGGTTTAGGAAAGTTTCATTTTTGGAAAGTTTTGAATTAGGAAAGTTTTCAAATTAGGAAGAGTTTCGAATTTAGAAATGTTTGAAAAAGGGAAGTTTTGATTTTGGAAAGTTTTGAAAACAAGGAAGTTTTGAAAATAAGAAAGTTTCGTTTTAAGAAAGGTTTGAAAAAGGAAAGTTTTCAATTTAGGAAATGTTTGAATTAAGAAAGTTTTGAGTTAAAGAAATTTTAAATTAAGAAAGCTTTGAGTTTAGAAAAGTCTTAGATTTGGAAAGATGTTGAAGTTTTGGAAAGTTTAGAATTTAGAAAGTTTTGGGTTTAGAAAGATTTAACTTAAAAAAAAGTTTTGAATTTAGGGAGCTTAGAATTTTAGAAAGATTTGAAATTTAGAAAATTTAGAATTTAGAAAGTTTTAGAGTTTTAGAAAATCTTGAGATTAGGGAAGGTTTAAAAACTTAGATTTGAAAAGTTAAGATTTGAAAAGAGGGTAGAATTAAGAAGAGGGTTGAATTAGGAAAGACTTAAAAGTTGAGTTTTAAAATTTAGGAAAGATTTTTATGTTCAAGTTTTGGGAACTTAAGATTTAGGTAAGTGGAAGTTTAGGAAGGATTCGAATTAGGAAAGATTTGGATTTTGAAACTTAAGGAAAGATTTGAAGTTTAGGTTTAGGAAACTTATGGTTTAGGAAGGAAGGAAATTAGGAAGGTTTGGATTAGGAAGGGATTGGATTTGGTTTCTAAAAAAAGAGGTTGGATTTTGTTTCCAAAAACGGAGGACGGGATCTAGTTTCCTAAACAGGGAGATTGGATTTGGTTTCTTAAAGGGAAGATTTGATTTGACAAGGATTTGGAAAGGGAGATTCTAGAAATCCTAGTTTTGAAAAATTATGGTTTTGACGTAGGAAAGAGGTTTTGAAAACATATATAGTTTTGATGTAGAAAACAAAAGATTTTGGAAACCTAGGTTTGTGGCAAAGTTTGAAAATCATGTTTTTGGAAAGAAAATTAGGGTTTTCTAATTGTGGGCTTTAAGGCTTGACTTGGGCTCTAAGAAAAGAGTTTTTAGAAAGTACGCTTTTGGAAACGAGTTTTTGGAAGAAAGTCCTAAGTATGAGTGTTTGGAAAGTGTGTTTTTAGAAACGTAGATTTTGAAAGGAAAATCCTAGAGGGGAAATTTCTAGAAGGAAGATTTTGAAAAGAGAGTTTTTTAGAAAGGTTTTTGGAGAGAGTTTTTCTAGGAAAGAGACCTAGGGAACATTTTTGGAGAGTGGACTTTGGGAAGAGGATTTTGGAAAGGAGTTGAAAAAGGGAGTTTTGAAAAATAGATTTTGGAAAGGGTTTTTAGAAAACACTTTTGGAGAGGAGAGTTTTAGGAAAGCATGTTGAAAAAGAAATTTTTAGGAAGAGAGACTTTTTGAAAAGAGAGTTTTTAGAAGGCGTAAAAACATCTCACTTTCCTAAAGCAATTTTAACCATAAGAAGGCTAGAACCACTTTAGGAAAGCGGTTTTGAAAACAACAAGATTTGAAAATATAGACCAAAAGGTCACTTTTAATGTAACACTTTCCTGAAGCAACCCTAGCCATGGAAAGGCTAGAATCACTCTAGGATTGTGATTTTGAAAACATGTTTTTGAAAAAGAGTTTTTGATGCAATTTTGAAAAACGATTTTTTAAAACAACTTTTTGACAACGAATTTTGGAAAATGTAAGACTATGGTATGCACAATGCAATTTGGGGTCGTGAACATACAAGGTTAAGGCTTCATCACATAATCAAGGGGGCCGGACCCACGTGGTCTCTGGTTAGACTAGAAGAAAGTCCCCGACACGGTGACTCTCCAACAGTCTAATCCTACACATGGACCGGGAGTCCCCTTGTTTCAAGCATACAAAGAAAGGGGGGGAAAGGGATGGAGGATTAAAATAGAAAAAGCCCAAGTGGGTTGGAGAGAGAAGAGAGAGGGAGGAAGTGCAGAAAATTAAATAGGGAGCCTACCTTGTATCTTCTTTAATTTGCGCGCCTTGCTTGTCTTCGGTCTTCGGTCTTCGGTCTTCGTATTGATCTTCTTCTTCAGTTTTCAAGGGTTGTCTTCAAGCTTTAGATGGCAGCTCTTCAAGTCTTCGAAGGGTGGTTGAAGGCTAGTGTATGAGTGTATGGGGGAGTGCATAAGTGTATAGGGGGCTAGGGTTTGTGTATGATGGCTAGGGTTTAGTATAGGGTGGCTAGGGTTTGGAGAACCTAAGGAAACTAGGGTTTTTGGAGGTGCTCGAGCTCTGTATATCGAATTGTGTGATTTCTAGGTTAAGTTTGCAGACCCTTTTCACGTTAAACGAGGCTCTGTATTTATAGAGGGAAGACAAACCTGGCGCCTGTTGCAGTGGCGCTAGGCCAAATTATACGCTGGCGCCACTAGGAGTGGCGCCAGGCCATTTTTTGGCTTGGCGCCACTACTAATGGCGCCAGCCATTTAGAAAACAATTAAGGTCGGCAGGCAACGTATCTTTGACTAGATTTGGGCTCCTGTACTAGTGACTACCATGTAAATTTTAGCCTGGCTTCACTAGGAGTGACTCCGGAAAGTCCGGGAATGATTTGAAGGAGCCGGGAGTGACCCGGAAGGCCGGAAAGGAGCAGAAACACTTGAAATAGTATCCTGGAGGTATTTGACTTAAAAAGTGAGGACAAAATGTATCGGAAAGGTTGACCGGGCCTTTAGGGGCAAAACGGTCAACCGGACTGAGAAACTGCCGGGGCAAACTCGGATTGTCCCGGAAAAAGACTTGAGATCTGGAAACATTATTTAGAATGTTCCCAGAGGTTGTTGGTTTGCTACCCAGAGCCGGCGTGGTCGGAAAAGGAGACCGGCCCACCAGGGGCAAAATGGTCATTTTGTACCGGGTTCGCCGGAACTGAGTCGGAATGGTCCGGAAAGGTAAAGGAAGGTTGAGAACACTATAAAAAGTATTCTCGGGTCATTACCGGTTTGATACCCAGAGCCGATGTGGTTGGAAAAGGAGACCAACCCTCCAGGGGTAAAACGGTCATTTTGTACCGGGTTGGCCGAATTGACTCGGAATGATCCGGAAAGGTAAAGGAAAGTTGAGAATACTATAAAAAGTATTCTCGGGACATTACCGGTTTGATACTCAAAGCCGGTATGGTCGAAAAAGGAGACCAGGCCTCCAGGGGCAAAACGGTCATTTTGTACCGGGTTGGCTGGAACTGACTCGGAATGATCCGGAAAGGTAAAGGAAAGTTGAGAATACTATAAAAAGTATTCTCGGGACATTACCGGTTTGATACTCAAAGCCGGTATGGTCGAAAAAGGAGACCGGGCCTCTAGGGGCAAAACGGTCATTTTGTACCGGATTGGCCGGAACTGACTCGGAATGATCCAGAAAGGTAAAGGAAAGTTGAGAATACTATAAAAAGTATTCTCGGGACATTACCGGTTTGATACTCAAAGCCGGTATGGTCGAAAAAGGAGACCGGCCCTCTAGGGGCAAAACGGTCATTTTGTACCGGGTTGGCCGGAACTGACTCGGAATGATCCGGAAAGGTTTTGAGAATACTATAAAAAGTATTCTCGAGACATTACCGGTTTGATACCCAGAGCCGGTGTGGTTCCCGGGGCGTTCGGATGCCTAGGGGCAAAATGGTCATCTTGACCGAAAAGTCTCGAAAAAGATCCTAAGGGTAGTCTGGTCATTTTTCACCGAGGTGAGCTAACAGACACTGGTGTTGACCTGGGTTTTGAGTGTTTCTGCCACTCTCACGGTGTGAGTACTTCCGCTACTCGGACGGGGTTGAGTATTTCCGCTACTCTAACGGTGTGAGTACTTCCGCTACTCGGACGGGGTTGATGATTTGTGAGTATTTCCTCTACTCGAACGGTTCTGTGAGTATTTCCGCTACTCTAACGGTTTGTGAGTATTTTCGCTACTCTAACGGTGCTGTGAGTATTTCCGCTACTCTAACGGTTCTGCGAGTATTTCCGCTACTCTAACGGTTCTGTGAGTATTTTCGCTACTCTAACGGTTTGGTGAGTATTTCCGCTACTCTAACGGTTCTGTGAGTATTTCCGCTACTCTAACGGTTCTGTGAGTATTTCCGCTACTCCGACGGTTTTGTGAGTAGTTTTGCTACTCAGACCGTCTCGAGGAATAAACTGTCTCGAGAGTGGGATTGGAAAGGGGTCTTACCATCTCCGAAGAGACGTGCATAGATTGTGAGTGTTTCCGCCACTCTAACGGTTTTGTGAGTACTTCCGCTACTTTAACGGTTCTGTGAGTGTTTCCGCCACTCTAACGGTTTTGTGAGTATTTCCGCTACTCTAACGGTTTTATGAGTGTTTCCACCACTCTAACGGTTTTGTGAGTGTTTCCGCCACTCTAACGGTTTTGTGAGTAGTTTTGCTACTCGGACCGTCTCGAGGAATAAACTATCTCGAGAGAGGGATTGGAATTGAAATAAGAAAGGACAATGCCCCTAAGGGCATTTTGGTCATTTTGCCTCTATTTGGGCCTGACAGGCCCGCGAAGCGATAAAAAGATGGAATTTGGACGTAGAGAAATGGTTTCGATAGGAATATGCCCACCATGACTTGAAAACAAGTTTGGACGGAGTGTAGACTGCCGAGCGGTCAAAAATGGGGTGCTTACATCATGCTGTTTTTCCATTTGCGTTTTATCTCCCCTTAATGGTGGAAAAAGTGTTTCATCAAAATGACAATCCGCAAAACGTGCAGTGAATACATCTCCTGTTAAAGGTTCAAGATATCTAATAATAGATGGAGAATCAAAACTAATATAAATCCCAAGTCGACGTTAGGGACCTATCTTAGTACGTTGTGGTGGCGCAATTGGTACATATATAGCACAACCAAAAATCCTTAGATGTGAAATATTTGGTTGTTGACCAAAAACAAGTTGTAATGGTGAATATTCATGGTAAGCAGTGGGTCGGACACGGACTAATGATGCAGCATGCAATATGACATGTCCCCAAGCAGAAGCAAGTAATTTTGTTCTCATAAGTAAAGATCGAGCTATAAACTAAAGGCGTTTGATAAAAGATTCAGTTAGACCATTTTGTGTGTGTGCATGTGCAATGGGGTGTTCAACATCAATTCCTATAGACATACAATAATCATTAAAAGATTGAAATGTAAACTCACCAGCATTATCCAGTCGTATCGACTTAATCGAATAATCTGAAAATTGTGCTCGTAATCTGATAATTTGAGCAAGAAGCCTAACAAATGCAACATTACGAGTAGAAAGCAAACAAACATGTGACCATCGAGTGGATGCATCTATTAAAACCATAAAATAACGAAATGGTCCACATGGTGGGTGTATCGGCCCACATATATCCCCCTTAATTCTTTGTAAAAAGGTTGGGGATTCAACTATTACTTTTGATGGGGATGGTCTCACAATTAATTTTCCTTATGAACAAGCGGGACATGTACAATTACTTGTGAAAAGAATCTTCTGGTTCTTTAGCGGATGCCCATGAGAGTTTTCACTTATTCGACGCATCATTGTTGATCCCGGATGACAAAGACGATCGTGCCAAAGTATAAAAGCCTTTGAGTCAAAACACTTCTGGTGCATCACTTCAGGTGATCCCAAAATTCTTATAGTTGTATAATATAATTCAGAAGAGAAAGTAGCAAATTTTTCTAATATATGCTTCTGGCATGAAACAATAGAAGTAATGTAAAGATATTTTTTATTATCTTCATTTGTTGTTTCAATATGATATCCATTACTACGTATATCTTTAAAACTGAGCAAATTCCTTGTAGCTCTAGTTGAATACAAAGCATCATTAATATAGAGTTTTGTTCCTTTTGGCAACAATATATTGGCTCTTTCGGAACCTTCAATTAATTTTGTATTACTAGATATTGTCTCAACATTATTTTCAGCTAAGGTTAAGCTAACAAAATATTTTTTCTCTCCAAGAATTGTATGAGTTGTTGCACTGTCTACTAAAAATATATCTCCATCGTTCATCTTGGAAGCTATTAATGCTTTGATAGATTCCATGTTTCTATACAAAATATGAAATTTCTTATTTGATAAACAAACGAAAACATTCATATAATAGAAACATGCTTAGAAAAATATTACACAAGATGACAATAAATTTAACAAGACAATAAGATAAACTAGTTGGTGTTGACATTTCCATCACCAATTAAGTGATCTATTTTCCCATCAGGATCTACAAAGAAATCTGAAATATTAAGGTGCGTGATTTCTACTGAGTCATCAAAGTTTGTGAAATTTATTTCAACAGCTTTTCCTTTATCTTGTGTTGATGCTCGGTAAAAATCTACTTATGGTTTGGGCGTACGACAAGTACGTGACCAATGCCTTTTCATACCACACCTATAGCAAACATCTTCACAATGTTTGGGAGGTTTATTCTGTAAATCGTTTCCCTTTTCTTGTTTTGTTTCAGAGTTGGTCCATGAGTTGTTCCACTGCTGGTGGTGTGGTGTAGTATTCTTAACTCGAGAACTTGAAGAAGTATAACTGTTATAACCTCCACAATAACTTCCACGATGACGAAAAGTATTTCTGCCACGTCCATGACTGCGGCCACGTCCACGACCACGACCACGACCACGTTCATAAAATGAGACCGCATTCACTTCAAGGAATGGTGTAGAGCCGGTTGGGCGAGACTGGTGGTTTTTTATCAGAAGCTCATTATTTTGTTCAGCCAAAATGAGACATGAAATCAATTCTGAATATTTTTTAAAACCCCGCTCTCAATATTGCTGCTGCAGGAGCACATTCGAGACATAAAATGCAGAGTATGTTTTTTCTAACATATCTGCATCAGTAATCGTTTGCCCACATAATTTTAATTGTGAGCTGATTTTAAATAATGCAGAATTATACTCACTAACAGTTTTGAAATCTTACAACCTTAGGTGCATCTAATCATAACGAGCTTTGAGGAGAAACATGGTTTTATAGTGCTCATATCTCTCCCTTAAATTTTGCCATAGTGCCAGTGGGTCTTTTACCGTGAGGTATTCAGTTTTTAATTCTTCATGAATATTATGACGAAGAAATATCATCGCTTTTGCACGATCCAGTTAGGATTCATCATTTTCCTCATTTATAGTGTTTCCAAGGGCCTTTGTACACAAATGGATCAACTACCCAAGATATATAGTTCTTGTCTAAAATGTCAAGAGCTGTAAATTCTAGCTTCGCGAGATTTGACATTTTCAGAATGCTATACTCCCAAGATAACAAAGTTTTAGAATCACGATAAATTACAAATCCCACACATCCGAATCTAATAAATGTATATTGTTAACACTATGCATCAATAGTGAAATCACTATTTAATCACTATTGCTGCATAGTATAATATATAATACGTACATATAAATATATATATTATTATTTTTTGTTGATATTATAACTTTCAATCTAGACATCAAAATATAGTCAAGTCACATGTCTATGGAAAGGTATTGAAATAAGGATTCCAGATTTATAAATATCATAGGCCAAATATTTACAATCTGGGAGAAATAAACAAACAAAATTTTAAAAAATTACTATTCATCGCTATTCATCAACTATGCATCACTATTTACCAACTATATAATAAATATAACTTTTGCCATGAAGTGAAGCGTGAACAGTAAAGAACCCAAAATAAAGGTAAATGAACTGAAATATTAATGAAGTACCTTCACTAATATAATGAAGTACCTTTTTGATATATAAGTATTTAGAGTATCGTGCTGATAACGTGTTATAAACTAATGAATTGGCAGCAAACAAAATATTAAAACACAGTATATAAGAAAACTAGTTCTTCTGGAACTGTTAAATAATAATGAAATAGTTATTCTGGAACTATAGGGATAGATCTTTTTGATTACCCAAGTATGTATTTATTTCATAAGATACAAAATAAAGACAACATAAAGTTAAATAGATTACCTACACTCTTTGCTTTTCCCTTTCTTCTATTTTCTTTTTCTTCTTTTTTTCACGCTCTTTTCTCTCTCTGTCTTTTCCGTCTCTCTCTCTCTTTTTCTCTTTCAATCCCTTTCTCTTTCTGTTCTTTCTCTCTCTTTTTTTTTTTTTTTTTTTCTTTCTTCTCTCTCTTCTCTCTTTCTTTCTTCTGTTTATATAGGCAAATATAGGGATAGGTTACACACACGTGAAGGTCATCCATCGGTCAACATTTCATAACAACTTATAGATTGTATCCGTTCTCATTTTTTATGGTTTTGAGAGCACATAACAATTTTATACTATTAATGACCATTATACTTGGTTCATTTTGGTACAGTTTTTTTCCAAACTTTTTCGACTGGTCTTTGTTGACTTATAAGCAAGAAAAGTATATTTTTTCAGTTTTTTTTTCTAATTTTTATTTTTTTTCCTTATCTTGCCTTATAAAAGCAAAAAAAAAAAAAAAAACTAAAAAAATATAGTTTTTGGGGGCTAAATTTAAGCTCGAAGCCTACTTCACTTCAGTTCTTCTAACAACGACTATTTGAATCATGTGCCAACAAGTTAAGCCTACTGCCTATATGATATGAGTATGGTCATGATCATGTATATATAACTCGGGGTCGCCAAAGGCTCTCTGTTTGGTTAGTTAATTCAGTTAGTCTCTGCCATTTGCAGAGCGGTCTCTCATTCTCATTGCCTGGTTATTGAACATCGTTTCAATTCTCTCGTTGATAATCATCAACTAGAAACAACCGAAACTGCGAATCTCTCTCTTTCTGGGTATGTGATTCTTGATTCTCTAAATCTTTGATACGTATTTTACATTTGTCCACAGAAGAAAGAAAGAAGAAAGCAATGCGTACGTTCTTCATCTTTCATGGGTTTCTCTCATCTTTCATCATGGAATTGGAGGGACCATTTGGTCCTGAATTTTATGTTACTCTCTTGGCCCTCATTGCCAAAGATGAAGTCTAGAATTTCACAGAGAGAGAGAGAGAGAGAGAGAGAGAGAGAGAGAGAGAGTTTGCTCTGTTTTCTCATCAGACACGATTTGGGTCTCGAATTTCTTTTAGCTTCAATCAGTTTCCTACTAAAGTTCTCTCCCATATTCTTTATAATGTGTTGGAATTGTCACTTCGCAGTCGAGCCCTCCTGTTTGCTATTGAGTTCTCTTCAATTGCATTTGTCTGTGCTATTATTTTCTTGCTACTTTTGACAGTGTTCTTGAATTTCTTGCACTTTGATTGCAGTTAATAACTTGTTGCCTCTTCTAATTCTTGTTTTGATCACGAGTTTGCACATTGACAGAGACAAAAGCTTCCATCTGAGCAAGATTAAATCAAGAGATGGCCGAACAGGGTGGACGGCCCGAAGGTGGAGGAACGGGGCAGAGGGTTTTGGCGGCAACCTCCGTGTCCGCCGTGAGACAATCACCTCGAGGCCGACCTGGCCGCAACACCAACCCTAACCCCGTAGAATCATACCAGAGGGTGGTAAGGGATCCGGATCTCTTCAGACAAACTCTGGAGAATGTACATGCTCTCGAGGGGAAAACTTTGCAGTAAGTCTTGTCTAAACGTTGGAGTTTGGACAATCAGATACAATATACATATACATACACACACACACACACACACACACACATATATATATATATATATGAACGCAGCTGCTAATTATTTGATTTGAAGACGTTTAGTTATCTGCTAATTGTCCCAATTTGTTTGCAAATTCAAATAAATTAATTATAGTTGTCTTGTTGAGGACTTCAGTAGCAACCCTGTTGCGACATGAAGTTTATATCAGCACCCCTCTTTTTAAGTCAAATGCTCTGTTTGGTTTCTAAGAAAGATTTTGAATGTTGAAATCTTTATGTTGTGTTTGGATTTTAAATTTGTGAAGGAAAAAAAATAAATAAAATAAGAGAATGAAGTGAAAGATAGAATTTTATTTTTTCATTGTTTTGTTGTGTTAGGAAAAATGAAAAAAAATTAATAGGTATTTGTGAAAACAATCTATTTTATGTTTAATTACCCATAAAAAATGATTAAGTAGCTAATTATCTTTTTCATTTTCCTCTCCTTCTCTATCAAACTCTTCCCACTTTCACTCTGCAAAGAAACTGAATTGAAATTTGTCTGTGCTCAAGCTTGTCCTGAAGAAGTGCTAAAGACCCCGTACAGGTTCTTGGCAGTTCACCAACTGATCTAGCCATAGTTGAATCTTAGTTCCAGTCTGGTTGTTATCATGATAAAAACACTTCATAATAATGTATCTATCCATATTGGGAATTGTTTGGGCAAGACATAAGAGAGAGAGAGAGAGAGAGAGATGAAGTGTGTGTGGACAACCACATGAAGAAGTTACACTTAATTTAATTTTTCCCCGTTCATCATTAAAGACTGCTTATTTGTTTGTCTTTACTACTCACAGAGTCCCTGTTCTGGGGGGTAAGGAGCTAGACTTGCACAAGCTTTTCGTGGAAGTAACTATTCGAGGTGGAATACATAAGGTGAGATCAGCTAAATTTTTCTAGTGTGCAGATATTGTGTAAAATTCCAGTTTGTAGTTCTGTCCAAATTCCATGCTCTGTTTGAAATGCTCAAAACAAGAGATTAAATGAGAAACAGCTCATCAAAATTAGAAGCCCAAGCATTCCACTTCTGTCAAAAAATTTCCTACCATGTCTGCTACTGTGTCAATGGCTTAACACCTTTAGAATGATTAAACTCCCCATGTCATCGTCCCTGTTATTCTGGCCAAACATGCAGGTTGTTGAGGACAAGAAATTGGATGAAGTTTTTGCTGCTTTTCCCGAAACTGGAGACGCTGATTCACTGCTTCAATTCTACAAATCGTTGCTTCATTCGTACGAGCAGCTTTTTTTCCTAGGTAGAGGTCACAAATTTTCAGCTCTTTTAGCCATGTTCTTATGCCAGACAGGTTTCAGCTCAATACTGAGGGGCTGTGCTGCAGCAGGAGTTCTTTTTGTTGAGGAAACAAAAAAACTGAGCAGTTGAGCTGTCTTTTAACACTCCAAATATCTTTCAGGTCCTGAGCCAGTTTCATCTGCAAGAATCGACTCAGATCAAGGGGTTGCTGGACCAGAGCTACCTCCGACAGAAGATCCACTTGTTTCTACTCAACAGAGAGAGTTGGATAATTTTTCAGCACCCTTGACGAGGTCATTTGTAAGACCAGTCCCGGATCTGTATAGCAATGCCATGAGCTTTAACTTTCGCCCAACTGGTCAGTGCAAAAAACACTCATTACACCTTTAATACTTTTTCTGAAATATCTCTATATCCATCAAATTGAAAACTTTTCTCAGCTCTGCTGCCACATTCACCTCCAGAAATGGTTCCGGTGCAATGGATAGATAGACAAATGCAACTACCGACAGAAGCTCAAGTGGTTCCTTTTCACTCATCTAGTTCATACAGAGAACCAGCTCCAAATCAATACCAAAATGCAATACGCTGGAATTCTCCTTCCACTGGTGAGTGTACCCAATTTTTGTTCTTTGTTTATGATGTTAGGGGGCTCTCTCTGAATAATACTCAAAAGTAGATTTCTCAGTTTCTCAACCAAGTTCATCAGCAGGAAGGATTCTGTTTGGAAGCATATTTCAACAAGGGCAACCACTTGTAGAAGCACCAGTTGTTGCTAGTCAACAAAGGGAGCTAAATCATCTTTTAGCCCTGCAGTCAAATTTATTAGAAAGACAATATCAAGTCCAGTATAACAATGGCATACAAGGGAACTCTACCTTCTCTGGTGGGTGCAGAGAGATTCTTTTCTTGCTTTGATAGCTTATGGCGCTGTCTCCAAAGCTATAATTCTCACTCCAGAAATTTCTTTCAGTTTCTCAGCCAAGGGCATCTGCAAGAAGGTTTACAGTTCAAGGAGGAATTGGACGAGGGCAACCACCAGCGGATGCTCGAGTTCTTTCTAGTCAACAGAGAGGGCTAAACAACTGTATTGCACCTTTACCAAACTCATTTGAGAATCTGTTTCTAGGTCAATGTACCAATCCCCTTGGTCAGTTCTCACCCTCTGCTGGTGGGTATGGAGAAATTCTATGCTTTCGTTTGCATGTTATTATATTTACAGCTATTACTCTGGATATATTTCCTAGCTCCTCAGCCAAGTTCACTTGCAGGAACAATTTTGGTACAAGATTTGGTTACACTGGGTGCATCATCAGCAGAAGCTCATGTTAGTGGTTTTCAACAAAGAGTGCAGAATAGATCTGATACTTGGATGAATTCATCAGCAGGACTACTAGGGGCTCAGTACACCTTAGCCATGCCTCGGAGCTCTCCCTATACTGGTGACTCTCCATTATTCCATAGTAGTTGTTACAGTGTAGTGTTCCTTAAAGTATTGAGTCATTTCTGAAGTTCTCACTCTAATTCATTGTGCAGCACATGAACCCCGTTTGACCACGAGAAGGGGGCCGGCTCAGTACCCACGAGGCGGATGCAGCGTTCCCTCTGCAGGTGGGTTTGTGAAGCTTATGCTTTTTATAAGGCCTTCAGATATCTCTAACTCTATTAACTCCAACTTATTGCAGCTCATGCACAGAGCTCACATGCAAATCCAGTAGTAGCTCATGAACCCGGTTTGACAATGAGAATGGGGCCAGCTCAGTACTCAAGAGGCAGATGGACCATTCCCTCTGCAGGTGAGTGTGCAGAACTGCTACTATTTCTAAGTACTTCAGTTATCTCTAGCACTATTAACTCCAAATTTTTGCAGCTCATGCACGGAGCTCACATGCAAATCCTGTAGTAATTCATTGGGAAATAGAACCAAAATTTCCATCACCCGGAGATCAAGTCACTGCAAGGCAGCAGAGACAAGTTACCGACTTATTGCGTGCAGGTTTGTCTTCAACCACCAACACAATGCAATGAGTAGACTCTAATTTACAGAATAAGAAAGGGTGCATCTCAAAAATTAAAAAGTCAAGCTGGTCCAAAGTCAATCAAATATTATGTCCTTGGTGAACCAAAAATTTCCTTTATGCATTTATATGTATATTGATAAATTCTTAATACATTTATATCGGAGCAGTATACTATATTTGCTTCAATTGGAAAAAGCTAAAACTAAGAGCTAGACTCATAGAAAAAACAACTCCCGACCAATATGTCAGCATTTATCTTTCCTAACAAAATTTGAAACACGACACATACACACAGACTCATCAATCATGTTATATTTGAGGGGAAAAAGAACTACCACAGGAATGGGTTAGTTACCAATCACATTGACATAACACCGGCTTGCTTAAGAAGGCAGCCATAAAGACATATGAATTTCATATAGAGAATTGATTTTCCTATATAAAAAAAAAAAGAACATAAGTAAAAATAAACGTTTTCAGAAGCTTTTCAAGACATTCTGTGCTTTTGGACCATAGTCCTAATTAGCAGGCCAGGTCTTGCTGTTCCTGAGCAACCACTAAGTTGACTTAAAACTATAGTCTAACATATTACTGACTTAAAACTACAGTCTAATGCTTTTTTTATTTTCCATGTAGTATCAGGGAGTGTTCCATCTACTAATTCTAATGCAGCTGGTGTTATTGAACAAGAAATTGACAAAGCGGAGAAGAATAACACAACAACAAGAGATCCTGGCCCTTGGAGACATCCACAACCTCCATCTAATATCTTCTTCAGTGAACAGTTTGCTCGACAAGATCATGTCAGAAAGAGACCCTACCTTTTTAGTTACAAACTCTGTGTCTGCTTCATTTTCTATAATAAATTTGCCCGTAGCACAGTCTTTCGTATTCTATTTCTTCAGTCATAATGTTGATTCTGGAAAACAGGATTTGGCTACCCATTCCCCAGCCAACAGCATTGACACATTCCTTGTTCCTACTATATGTTCTGTCCAAGGAATTAATGTTCATTATTTATACAACCAGTGGTGGTTTAATTTCGCCATTTAAATTACAGGTTTATGAGCAGAAAGCCAAAGCGGATAGCGAGATGGAGCACAGGAGGCAAGCTGAAATACACAGCCATGTGGAAGTAAGTGAGGAAGTTGGAGATAATTTTGGCGGGTGTGATTCGATAGGTGGCAATGCTGCAAATGAGGATACAGATCCTGAGGTAGGAGAAGTAGAGTATTATCTTGAGGTTCTGCACAAGCTCACACAAGGAGAGAGGAAAGGACCAAAATGATGCCCAATCAAGGATCATGGCTGCAGCAATGCCCTCCCAGTTAGAGCAATGGAGGATTTCAGGTAATGGAAGGACTAAATAATAAAGAGGACAGCTTGATTACAAAATGGAAAATTCAGGTCTTAATTCAGGAGCTCAGTGAGTATCATTTCCTCTGCATCCTTCCAAATTATAATTCTCTGATTAGTAATATGCATTAGAGTTGGTTATTTTGACAATTGAAGGACTCAAACTTCAGAGGAAAAAGGTTTTAAGGCACTACTAAGTAAGGAATAAATCGTTGATGTAGGGGTAAGGCCCTTCACTTTACTTTAAGCATTTGGTGTTAATCACAGACCAATATTATTCTCTTTTATTTTTTGTTTTAAATATGATTCTCATTCTTTTCTTTTGCACAAGTAAGATCAGAACAAGCACTTTTTCTCATTTTCCCACTAAATTCAAGAAAAAAAAAAAAAAAGAAGAAGAAGAAAACTAATGAAATAAACTTAGTTACATCACAGTAATTGACGGACCTTACGAGTAGGCTCCCAACGAAGGGCGGCAATACGTGTCCGGAGAGGGACGCCGGTTAACTGGCGGCGGCTTTGGATTGATGGGACCGGAGAGGACGCCATAGGTGTCTTGGCGCCACGGCGAAGTGCGAACCATAGAATCAATGGACCGGCGGAAATGTGTAGTGTTACTATTATCAGTCACGGTGGGCACTGATGTGGCAACACTAGTGGTTAGTCAAAATGTTAGAGGTGGACCAGTGGAAAGAAGCCACGCAAGAAGGGAAAGGATGCAGGTTTGGCTTTACAATTATTGTGTCACTATTGGGCTTTTCTTTCTAGGCTGCCACATTGTCCAGTTAGAGGTGGACCGCATGTTGGGCTTGAATCAATGGATCTCCAGTCTCAACCCAAACAAACAACGGGCTTACCTTTTCCTTATCGTAACTGTAGACCTCCACTCCCCAAAGGGCCCGACCAAATGAAACAGCTTTGGAATTTTTTTTTACTAGTGTGAACAATGGAGGGATAAGATAATTTTCACTCAATAATTTAAAGAAGGAGAATCTTAAAAAAAAAAAAATTTTTTTTTTAACCAATTGGTTTTCTTGGTTTTTCTTTGAGAGATGAATAATTCGATTTTTGTTAAGCACAAGAATTGAGAGCAAATATTGGAGGGGGGAGGGGGGCACGGTCTCATTAGTATTTTAGATATTTACAATAGAATATAATAAATTGACTTTCCAAAATTCAAAAACTTTTACTTTGATCCCTCTAAAATTTAAAATATTTTACTTTGACCCCTTATCACAAATCTTCGTCCACCAATAATAGTAAGAAATTTATTTTTTGTGATTACCATAATCTCGACATAGAGGATTTGTCTTAAAGTGAACTGAGAAGGAAATTAGTTGAGATATGTACAAATTTAGTTAAGATATGTGTAAGCTGGTCAAGAGACTCTTAACCATTGACCCAAAAAGAATATGAAAAAAAAAAGGGTTAGAGATGGGCCAGTTGAAGAAAGCCACGTAAGAAGGGAAAGGATTCAGGTTAGGCTTTGCAATTGTTGGGTGTCACTGTTGAGCTGCTGTGTTGTCACTTGCAATTATCCAGTTAGAGGTGGACCGCATGTTGGGCTTGGATCAATGGATCTCGAGTCTGAAACCCAAACGAACAACGGGCTTGTCTTTTAGGTTTCACCGCTTTCATGACACTGTAGTCGTTGACACTTGTAAATTCCGTTTGGTACTTCGATGAGAAAACAGAATACATAAGCTTTAGTTATGTTCCGGCATGTACCG
This sequence comes from Euryodendron excelsum, assembly GCA_033060915.1. NCBI lineage: Eukaryota > Viridiplantae > Streptophyta > Magnoliopsida > Ericales > Pentaphylacaceae > Euryodendron > Euryodendron excelsum. Next base: position 6,184,645 of record CM065382.1, read on the forward strand.
GCATGTTCCGGCTTGTCTCAGGAATTTTGGTGTCCCGTTAAAGGGGTTGAAGAAGTTTAAAAAAAACAAAAAAAAGAAGGAAAACCGACGGAGTTGCTCCACAGCGATACACCATTTTCTTTCCAGCGTGGGAGAAGGAGGGAGAAACAAATGATGTGTTCTCTATTGTGTAGAGGATTTGCTCTCTACAGTCCGTTCAGCCACACAAAAACAAAGAATGAGATAAGTGAAAAGTAATAGCTTCTCGAAAGAGTTTTCATTTGCCCGTTCCCACTACCACCTAACCTTCTCACCTAACAATCCCACCTCGTAGGGGTCAAACTTCAGCACTAGCTTTTTGTGTATTAATAGCAGTTATAGCTTTTTGGTTCTTTTTATTTTTATATTATACATATACATATGAAGTAATTAACATATTCTTTCTATAGTGACTTGGAGTTAGTAGATTTCAACTTAAACATTTATATATATATATATAAATGCATTCATATGTCCTATTAATTCAAACTTAGAGTTAAGATTTCAAATAACTATATATGTAATACTCCAATTTTTTTTATCATAATAAAAAGCGCTATAATGCTATTAATAATCAAAAAAGCGCTGGTTTACATCGAGTGGGAACGGGCAAAGACCTATATATATATATATCAATATGTACTATTAATTATACTATAGATGCATAGTCTTTATTATAATAAATTGATAAAATCAAAACGGTATATTGAAACAGATCGGTATCGATACTGGTCAATAACAAAAAAATTGACGAGTACTAAATGCTTGACATCCCACGGGGCCCAAACGAAGAAAAAGCTTTGAAAAAATTTCAAAAGTGAGAACTGAAGGAAGAAATTTAAAGAAGGAAATCTTTGAAATTCTGGAAAAAAAAAAAAAAAAATTTGTTATCACGTCATCACATTCACATCAAAATCTCAAAGCCTAACTCGTATAATTCAATAAAATAAGTGGGTAAGGTTGATAGATTAAATTGGAACACACTTACCTATTGAGGTGTTACCTGACAAATATAATTAATTATCGTTGTTTCAACTAGAAAAGGGCAGGCTGCCTAAAAATGTGGGTGGGACTGGGTCTTATTCTACTAAGTCAATTCTGTTGGCCACCATCTAGAGATTCTCATTAAAAAAAAAAAAAAAAAGGTTCTCCCACCATCCTCGGGTCAATTTTTATACAATACATGCACAAAAAATAGAAAACTGTTTGATTGTTTTAAAAATTTTAAAAACACTTTTTTATTATTTCTTAAAATTGTAGTGTTTTTGAAAATAATTTCAGTAAACAAGTTTAAGACGAAAACAATTTTCAAACCAACCTTTCAAACCTAGTTCCATCAAATTTTAACCAAAACATAGCCTAGAATTTCCAAATTGGCAGCTGTATTTCTCCCCGCTTCTCCAAATGCACATGACAAACCTTTTTTGGTTTTTGGGCTGTCAGACATTGACTGACAGTAAAGAATAGTCATTGTTTTGACCTTCCGAATTCTTTAGCCCTAACTTTCTATGTGAAATTGTCACAACAGAACCAAGAAGGTTTCTTTCTTCATTTTTCTGTTCTGTTTTCGGTAAAAGAAAAACAAGTTTAGGTCTGAGCTCACACCCATGTGGAATTATTAAAAGTATATATCTTAGATTCCACACCCTCAGATCTTCATAGATTTCTCTTTTTTCATTTCAAGAATTGAATTGGCCAAGAGTTATATTCTATTCTAATGCCCCTTGCAACTTGTTCAAGTCTATAACAGTGAAGGATCAGATTCAAGGCTGCCTGTAACAGTGAAGGATCAGATTCAAGCATTGAACCAATGGCCACGTGCCATGTGGTGGCCATGCCTTATCCAGGCAGAGGCCATATCAACGCCATGATGAACCTCTGCAACTTGCTGGCTTCACGGAGCAACCACATACTCATTACCTTCGTCGTCACGGAGGAGTGGTTCGGCTTCATCGGCTCCGAGAGCAAGCCGGCTAACATCCGCTTCGCCACCATCCCCAACGTCTTGCCTTCGGAGCTTGTTCGAGCCTCTAACATGCTCGCTTTCTTCGATGGTATCACGACTAAAATGGAAGAACCGTTTGAGCAGCTCCTCGATCGGCTAGAGCCCCCGGCGCCAACTATCATCATAGCCGATACTTTCTTGTCTTGGGCCGTAAACGTCGGGAATCGGAGGAATATTCCGGTGGCTTCGTTTTGGCCTATGCCGGCGTCTGTGTTCTCGATTTTTCACCATTTTGACTTACTAGTCCAAAACCTGGATTTCCCGGTTGAATTATCAGGTACCTGAAAGCTTAACTTGCTGTTGCTCCTAGTTAAAAAATGCCCCTTCATTTTCTCTCATTTTTTTAGCATAACTAAATAAAAAAAAATAATGTATGCGTTTTAGTTTTGGTTGTATTTTTCATGTTTTTAAGAGAAAAAAAAAAAAAAAAAATTTGAAAAGTTTGTAAACGTTATTATTTTCATATTATTTTTATTTTTATAAAAATAAAATTTGAAAATTAATTAAACAATTTAAAATAAATTCCTAAAACTAATGTGGTTCTAGAATATATATATATATATATATATTTTTATCAAAAATAGTTTTAGGACATGTTTTCGTATCAATTGTTATTTTTTATTTTTCAAAAAGGAACAACAGTTTCCCTAATTTCCCTCCTTTTAACTTTTCTTTTATTTTTTTTTCTCTTACTTTTCTTTCTCTCATTAATTCTAGAACAAAATAAAAATTTAATGAAGCGTGTCCCCGTCCCAGTGCTCTATGAAAATTCTAACTGTATATAGTTTCTATCTAGAGTGGTTGTGAATGTAAGTGTTTATTAAAATAAGGAAATAATGACATTTCTAAAATAAAACAAACAATGTACCTGGTAAGAATTGGATAATATTTGCGTACAAAATGAACTGATCTACTGTTGAGTTTGATGAAAAAGTAGTTCAAGATTGGCTAGTGACACAAATGAGCAAATCTTTTATCATGTTTGTTAATGTAAATATAAACCCTTCATTATCAAGTTAATAATGGAGAGGTTAGGTTGGTATTAGGTTTGTTACTACTATTGTCAAGTCAACACTATGCTATGATTCATGATTGATTTATCTTCCATCTTCTCCTATATATGAAACACAATCTTCTTGTAAATTCACAACATCTTGTACAATGCTTATACAATAGAATTCTCTTTTTTATCTTCTCTTTCTTTGTTCTTTCTACTATTCTAACATGATAACAAAGTTATAAGATTTGGTGACCTCTAAATTTTGCCTCTACAACCTTTCGTTTCGTCCCTCTGAATCTGATTATGCCCTTTGTTTTGCTTAATTCTGCTATGTTATGGCTGTTTCTCTTTCATTGATGGTATTTTAGCCGTTTGATTTATACTATTTCGATTTGTAATTCTCATTTCTCTGCACTATGGAGTGTTCTGAGGTATCTAGGCCTATCATTGTCACTCTGGAAAGCCCTAATTATATTCCTTGGTCTCAAGCCATGTCCAGTTTCCTCAAAGGAAAAAAAAACCTTGGCGTTATGTCACTGGAGATGTTCAAACACTTGTTGAAGGTGGCATTGAAATGTCTACAGTATACACTAAACGACTTGAGGATTGAGACAGTAAGAATCATCAGATCATCACCTAGTTCCGAAATACGTCAGTTCCTTCCACAAGCCTCCAGTTTGGACACTTTGACATTGCTCACTCCATCTGAGCCTTTCTAGCCCAACGCTACACTACTATAGATCTTGCTCATCAGTACCAACTTTTGATTTCTCTACATTATCTGAAACAGGAATTTGGCCAATCTATCAATGCCTTCCTGTGTCAAATATATATTCTGTAGGATTAATTGACTCCATCTAAACCTATTTGGACCTGCTCTGATGATACTGTCCAGTTTGTTCGCTACCGAGATCAACAACACCTGATTATGTTTCTCATCACTCTCACTGATGTCTTTGAGTCTGTTCGAGCATTTCTTCTGCATCGATCCCCTCTTCCTTTCTTGGAATAGGTTATTTCTGAGCTACATTCCGAGGAGACTCGCCTTGGTCTCATCCAATCACAACCTGCAAACACAGTTCTTGTCACCTTTAGCTCTCAATCTAGAGATTTTTTAGGTAGCTCTCATGGTTCGCCCGCTTTTGGTGGTTCTCGTAGTTCTTCTATTCAATCTACTGGGACATCTTTCAATCTTCCTTTTCGAAATGATGTATGTACATTCTGCCATGCTACTAATCATCGTCTACTTACCTATCCTATTCGGGTCTGCCAACACTGTCATTGGCGTGGCCCTAGTCACTATCGTAGTGACTGTCCTAAAAATTCTCACCGCCGAGACTTTTGCCTTAAGTCTGCTGTTGCTACTACTAAGGATTTTGATGTTCCCTCCTCCTCCTCTATGATCAGTGTAAGTGATCTTTCTGCACTCCTTCAGCAGTTCATGACTATCTCTAGTAATCCACCTTTCCTACTCTGTCTGCCACTTCAGGTATTTCTTCTTGGTTCTTTGATTCAGGGTGCAGCAATCATATGACTTTTGACTTGTCTGTTTTTTCTTCCAAATTCTCTATGTCTGCTATTCTTGTCATTTATACTGCTAATGGCTCACATATGACTATTGATCATATTGGTCATGTCTTCATTTCTACTTTTGCACTTCCTTGTACTTATTATATCCCTAAACTTACATTAAATCTTATTTCTGTCGACCATTTATATGATCTTGGCCTTACTGTCATTTTCTCTTTTACTAGTTATGTTGTGCATGGTCTGAAGATGGGACAAACTTTTGGGATAGCCGTAAACATGGTCGATTATTTCAGCTTATTCACCTTTATTTACCTACTTAAACTGCTGTTGTCATTTCTACTATTGCTTCATCTACTCCCAACTCTGCTCTTAATATCTGATACTCATGTTTAGGTCATGTTTTTATAGGTCATTTACGCTTTCTTTTGTCTAAGGGTGTTTTAGGCTCTGTCCTTAATAAAACCTTGATTGTCAATCCTGTTAACTTGCCAAACAACCGACTTTATCTTTTAATAATATTACTTCTATTTCCTTAGCTCCTTTTAATTTAGTCCACTATGACGTTTGGGGTCTTTTCCCCACTTCTACTATAGGAGGATCCAAGTATTTTGTTATATTTGTTGATGATTTCTCTAAATATACGTGGATTTATCTCTTACAAAATCGATCTCAATTTCAACAAACTTATTATGATTTTGCTCGTATGGTCAAAACACAATTCTCTCGTGACATCAAGATCTTTCAGTCTGATAATGCTCAGGAATATTGTGACAACTCTTTTCTTACCTTTCTATGTGAGTATAGAACCATTGCCCATCGTTCTTGTCCTGGTACTTCATAACAAAATAGTTATGCTGAACGAAAATATTGTCCCTCTGAATCTAATTCTGCCCTCTGTTTTGCCTAATTCCGCTCTGTTATGGCTATTTCTCTTGCGTTAAAGGTGTTTTAGCTGTTTGATTTCTACTATTTCGATTCTAATTCCCATTTCGCTATACTTGTTGTTACTCTGGAAGGCCCTAATTACATTCTCTGGTCTTAAGCGATGTCTAGTTTTCTCAAAGGAAAAAAACTTTGGCGTTGTGTCACTGGAGATGTTCAAATACCTGTTAAATGTGACACTGAAACATTTATAGTATACACTGAATAACTTAAGGATTGGGACAGTAAGAATCATCAGATCATTACCTGGTTTCGAAATATGTCCGTTACCTGGTTTCGAAATATGTCCGTTCCTTCCATAAGCCTCTAGTTCAGATGTTTTGACACTGCTCACTCTATCTGGGCCTTTCTAGCCCAACGCTACACTACTATAGATCTTGCTCATTAGAGTCAACTTTTGATTTCTCTACATCGTTCTGAAACAGGAATCTGGCCAGTCTATCAATGCTTTCAGGTCTTAGATGTATATTATATGGGATCAATTGACTTTATCTAAAACGATATTAAGCCTCAGTGCTAAAGCGAGCAGTAAGGGTCTGTTTCTTACTACGTTAAGAAATAAACAGAAGCCTGTGGCAGACCGTCGATCAGTAGGATCACCAACCCAATCAGTATCAGAATAAGCATGAAGTTGTAGAGAACAGTGGTGAGAATAATGTAGTTCATGAAAAAGAGTACCCTTAACACAATGAAGAATACAAGGAACTACAACATAGTGAGTTGAGCGCGACGAAGACAAAAACTGACTGACCAGGTGAACAACATGTGCAATGTTAGGACGAGTACATTGAGCTTGATTATCATTCAATCGTCAGCATGTCATGTGTGGCGTAGTTCATATTTCCTCTGTGATATCTGCTGTCCAAACTGCTGAAATCTTCACCAAGTCTCATCCCCCAGAACAGTTTCATAATCTGGTTACCAAACTCAAGTTGGTTTCCACATTACCACCCTGAATTTGTGGGGGGTTGCTAATGTGAACAATGTGAACATAAACCCTCCATTGTCAAGCCAACAATGGAGAGGTTAGATTGGTGTTAGGTTTGTTGCCACCATTGTTAAGTCAACATTATGTCATGATTCATGGTTGATTTATCTTCCATCTTCTCCTATATATAGGACACAATCTTCTTGTAAATTGACAATATCTTGTGCAAAGCTTATACAATATAATTCTCTTTCTCATATTCTCTTTCTTTATTTTTTTTACCATTCTAAGAGAAGATGAGACAGAGAATTCTATTGTATAAATTTTGTACAAGATATTGTGAATTTACAAGAAGATTATGTCCTATATATAGGAAAAGATGGAAGACAAATCAGCCATAAATCATGGTATAATGTTGACTTGACAATGGTGGTAACAAACCTAACACCAACCTAATCTCTCCATTGTTGGCTTGACAATGGAGGGTTTATGTTCACATTAACAGCCCCCCGCAAACTCAAAGTAGTAATGTGGAGACTAAATTGAGTTTGGTAACCTAGATTATGAAACTATCCTGGGGATGAGACTTGGTGAAAATGTCAGCAATTTGGGCAGCAGATGTCACAGAAAGAAGGTGCACTGTGTCACACATGACATGCCGACGAATGAAATGACAATCAATCTTAATGTGCTTAGTACAATTATGAAACACATCATTATGAGCTATCATGATTGCACTGCGATTGTCACAATAAAGAACAGTAGCACCAAAATGAGAGACACCCATGTCTTGAAGTAACCACCCAAGCAAGAGAAGTTCCTGAGTGGTATGAGCTAATACACGGTATTCGACCTCAATGCTAGAGCCAGTAGTAAAGGTTTGTTTCTTACTACGCTAAGAAATAAGAGAATCTCCAAGAAAGAAGTAGAAACTTGTGGTAGACCGTCGATCAGTAGGTTCACTAACCCAATCAACATCAGAATAAGCATGAAGTTGTAGAGAAGAATGAGGAGAATAATGTAGTCCATGAAAAAGAGTACCCTTAACATAATGAAGAATAAGAAGAACTGCAGCATAGTGAGTTGAGCACAGTGCAGACAGAAATTGAATGACCAGGTGAACAACATGTGTAATGTCAGGACGAGTAACAGTAAGGTAGACAAGATTGCTAACAAGCTGCCGATAAAGAGTAGCATTAGACAGAAGCTCACCATTAAGAGGAGTGAGATGCATATTAGCTTCTAAAGGTGTGGAAGCAGTCTTGCTATCAGTAAGACCAGCATGAGTAAGAAGATCTAAGGCATACTTGACTTGAGAGAGAGAATAACCAACAAAAACAGAAGATATCTCAAGACCAAATAAGTAATTGAGAGAACCAAGATCTTTTATCTCAAATTGTCTGCTAAGGAAATTCTTGAGCTCAAAAATGCCATACACATCATCTCGAGTGAGAATCATATCATCCACATAGAAAAGTAGGAGAACAGTGTCACGTGAAGTTTTGTGAACAAAGAGAGCAAAATCATAATCACTAAAAGAGCAGCCAAGTTTGTTAATGGTGGAACTGAATTTGGCATATCAGGAACGAGGAGCTTGTTTAAGATCATATAGAGTATGACGAAATTTGCAAACATGATGTAGAGAGTGAGGAGAACCAGGAGAACGCTGCATATAGACTTCCTTAGAGAGATCGTCGTTGAGGAAGGCATTTTTGACATCCATCTGATACAAAGGCCACTATCGGACAACAGTAACAACAATGAGGCTTCGAACAAAAGTGAGATGAGCAATATGAGCAAAAGTCTTCTCATAGTTAATGCCATACTCTTGAGTGAAATCTTTGGGAACTAAATGGGCTTTGTAACATTTAATAAGACCATCTGAATGAGTTTTGATCTTATAGACCCATCAATACCCAATTACAGATTTACCAGGAGGAAGATCAACTAAGTCCCAAGTGTGAGTCTTGATAAGAGCCTGTAATTCATCATCCATAGCTTGTTGCCAAAGAGGGTTAGAATTGGCCTCGCGATAGGAGCCAGGCTCGTGACGAGCAAGAATAGTGGAGAAACAGTGATAATCACAAAAGTGAGTAGGAGTCTCCTTTACCCGAATAGAACGCCTGATGGTGGGCTCAGTGGAGGAAGAGAGCAGAGATAGATCAGACAAAAAAAAGCTAGCAGGAGGAAAAGAATCAACAAAGGGGGACTCCTCTGGATAGACGGTAATAAGCGGCACAGTAAGCGTCTTAGCAGTAGGTACATCAGTATCCTTAAGAAATAACTCAATAATAGGATCAATGAAGTAAAAAGTGGAAGAAGAAGAGCATAAATGAAATGAGGATAAGGAGGAAAATGTTTGATGTTCCTAAAAGACAACATGACGAGAGACATGAAGACGTTTAGATAGGGGATCCCAACAACGATAACCTCTGTGCTCAATCTTGTAGCCTAAGAAGCAGTAGAGACGAGCTCGAGGCTCCAATTTGGTGTGCTTGTGAGGCTGAAGTAAGACAAAACAAGCATACCCAAGACAAGAAGAGAATGATAATCAGGAGTATTACCATACAAACGTTTATAGAGAGTGAGGTTACCTAGAGGAGTCGAAGGTACACGATTAATAGTGCAAGTAGCAGTAAGAGCAGCTTCACCCCAAAACTATTCAGGACAAGAGGTAGAGAAAAGAAGCGCACAGGTTGTATCGAGGAGATGACGATGTTTTCGTTCAGCATGACCATTTTGTTGTGATGTACAAGGATAAGAACGATGATGAATGGTCTAATACTCATAGAGAAAGGTAAGAAAAGAGTTGTCAAAATATTCCTGAGTATTGTCAGACCGAAAGATCTTAATGTCACAAGAGAATTGTGTTTTGACTATATGAGCAAAATCGTAATAAGTTTATTGAAATTGAGATCGATTTTGCAAGAGTTAAATTCAGGTATATCTAGAGAAATTATCAATAAATATAACAAAATACTTGGATACTTGCTTAGTAAAAGTGGGGGAAGGACCCCAAACATCATAGTGGACTAAATCAAAGGAGCTAAGGAAAGAGAAGTATTGTTATTAAAAGATAAAACCGGTTGTTTGGCAAGTTGACAGGATTGATAATTAAGATTTTATTAGGGACAGAGCCTAAAACACCCTTAGACAAAAGAAGGCGTAAACAACCTATAGAAACATGACCTAAATGCGAGTGCTAGATATTAAGAGAGGAGTTGGGAATAGATAAAGCAATAGTAGAAGTGATAGCAGTAGTCTGAGTAGGCAAATAAAGGTGAATGAGCTGAAATAGTTGGCCATGTTTACAGCCTATCCTAAGAGTGTCCTATCTTCGGATCTTGCATAACACAACTAGTAGAAGAGAAAAGGAGAGTAAGGCCAAGATCATATAATTGGCTGATAGAGATAAGATTCAATGTGAGTTTAAGGATATAATAAGTATGAGAAAGTGCAAGAGTGGAAGTGGAGACATGACCAATGTGATCAATAGTCATAGGTGAGCCATTAGTAGTATAAATGACAAGAAGAGCAGACATAGAGGATTTGGAAAAAAAAGTAGACAAGTCAGAAGTCATGTGATTGCTGGACCCTGAATAAAAAATAAAAAAGAAATACCTGAAGTGGCAGACAGAACAGTAGAAGGTAAATTACCAGAGGTAGTCATGAATTGGTGAAGGAGTGCAAAAAGATCACTGACACTAATCATAGAGGAGAAGGAGGGAACATTAGAATACTTAGTAGTGGTAGTAGCAGAATTAGGGCAAAAGTCTCGACGTTGAGGATTTTTAGGATAATCACTACGATAGTGACCAGGGCCACGCCGATGGTAGTGTTGGCAGACCCAAATAGGACAGGTAAGCAAACGATGATTAGTAGCATAGCAGAATGTACATACATCGTTTCAAGGAGGATTGAAAGATGTCCCAGTAGATTTAATAGAAAAACTACGAGAACCACTAGAAACTGGCGAACTGTGAGAACTACCTGAAAAAACCTCTAGATTGAGAGTTAGAGGTGGCAAGAACTCTATCTGCAGGTGGTGATTAGATGAGACCAAGTCGAGTCTCCTCAGAGATGAGCTAAAAAATAGCCTGTCTCAAGGAAGGGAAATGAGATCGATGCAAAAAAGAGGCTCATACAGGCTTAAAGACATCAGTGAGAGACATGAGAAACATAATCAGGCATTGTTGATCTCGGTAGCGAGAAAACTGAGTAGCATCATCAAAGTAAGTCCAAGTAGGTCCAAAAAGAGTCAATTGATCCCACAGGATATATATCTGAGGTAGGAAGGCATTGATAGACTGACTAGATTCCTGTTTTAGACGATATAGACAGGAAGACATTGTACTACTACTAATTATCATTCTTTAAGTGTTTTTGGGTGCGCCTGTTTTGCCTTACTTCAGCCTCATGAGCGCACCAAATTGGAGCCTCTAGCTCGTCTATGCTACTTTTTAAGCTACGAGATTGAGTACAAATGTTATCGTTGTTTGAATCCCCTGTCTAAAAATCTTTGTGTCTCTTGTTATGTTATTTTTAGGAACATAAGACATTTTCCTTCTTGTCCTCATTTCATTTATTCTCTTCTTCTTCTGTCACTTCTTACTTCACTGATTCTATTATTGAGCTCTTTTTTGAGGATACTGATGTACTTACTGCTGAGACGCTGACTATGCCGCCTACTACGAGCTATCCAGAGGAGCCACCGTTTGTTGATCCTGCTCCTCCTGCTAACTCTTCCTTGTTTGATCCATTTCTGCCTTCTTCTTCCACTAAGCTCACTATCAGGCATTCTACTCGGGTAAGGGAGACTCCTACTCACGTTCGTGATTATCATTATTTTTTCACTATTCTTGCTCATCATGAGCCTTGCTCCTATCGCGAGGCCAATTCTAACCCTCTTTGGCAGCAAGTTATGGATAATGAATTACAGGCTCTTACCAAGACTCACAGTGGAACTTGATTGATCTTCCTCCTGGTAAATTTGTAATTAGGTGTCGATAAGTCTATAAGATCAAAACTCATTCTGATGATTTTGTGGAACGCTACAAAGCCCGTTTAGTTGCCAAAGGTTTCACTCAAGAGTATGGCATTGACTATGAGGAGACCTTTGCTCCTGTTGCTCGTCCTACTTCTGTTCGGTGTCTCATTATTGTTGCTACTGTTCGGCAGTGGCCCTTGTATCAGATGGATGTCAAAAATGCATTCCTCAACGGCGATCTCTCTAAAAAAATCTATATGCAGCCTCCTCCCGGTTCTCCTCACTTTCCACATTAGGTCTGCAAACTTTGTTGTCACGCTCCGAAACCCGGCCTATACGGATTTAGGGTGCATGACTGGCCAGTAGCTTGGCTACCCAATGCCACATTACATAAACCGGTTGAACACCTGCATATTTATCATTTAAAAGATACATAATTGTAGAATTAAACTTTAATAAACGTAAAGTAAAATGTGTTTCATACATAGCAGAACTGTACCTAATCTCCAAAACATGAACATACCATAAAATAGGCCTATCGAAGGCCACCCTAATCATAACATTATAATATTGCAACATTAGGGTCTAGCCCTTATGCACGTTATATATCATAAGGCCCGTGGGCCGCAATCCAAATATCCTCATAATGGGCCTCCCTGTTGGGTCATTTGAAAACATTTTTAGAAAACGTAAGCTAATGCTTAGTGAATAATAATGATGTATGAACGAGAATATATCATGGGCTAGCAATTATATCCAACGTACAAGGATAGATAATTATTTATGCATGAGGAAATGAGCTTTTGAACGTCTAAAGCGTAGACTTGGAATTCATAAATAACATAAACATCATTTGAAACGTTTCAACATTTCAAAACATAGTATCAGAAGGACAGATGCAACATAACATTATTCTTGATATAGCATTTCATAACTTGTTGTAAAACATGTGAACATATCATAGTTCTCGGTTTAAAACACAAGTGTGCTACAACCCAATTAATACTTCTATTCAATGTAATGACAATAATTGAATGTTCATGCATATATATATCATATACCTAGAAACGTATAAGTGTAATCTTAGAAATGCATGGCTTATGCTACTGTATTAACATATCTCGTTATTTCTAAAACATAATGTCGAGAAAGTAAAAGACGTGTCGTAGCGTGACCTTGTAGACTATGACACGACATAAAAGTATATCTTAGCTCGTTCGATACCATTAGACACATCAACTGCTATCATTCTTGGAAACGTATAAAGCGTAGATTTGGAAACATATGTGGCATAAGGAGCGTAAGCATTGTATTGAAACATTATATCGTGAGATTTCATGACGAAATGTAATGATATTTCGGACATAGTATCATAGGAGCGAGACATAAAACATAATATGATTTTGTAAGGCATAACGTAATGGTCTTAAGCATACCATGGCATGATACTGTAAGGCATATCATAATATCATGAAAAGGAAAGATACACCGTGATAGTAATACTTGTGGAAACATACGTGACTTGTCATGATGCATTTGACAAATCATATTTCTCATTCTAGAGCATAAGTGTGTTATGTCCTTATATCAAAGCTAAGCTTCACATTAGTAATCTTAAGGGTCATATATATAGGGCTTTTTAGGCTAACATCCTAACCATGTACAATATTGTCCGCCTCGGCACTTCATATCATGCATGTGCCTACCTTACGATTTTAAACGCATTGCGACATGCTTACTCTCTCGGGAGCGCTTGAGCTATTAGAGTACACAACACAATACTGTCTGTTTTGACTCTCACTTGCTTACCCTTTCTCGGGTGCTTGGTCTCAGCCGCACGGCATGCATAGGGCTCTTTAGGCCAATATTAGATTGTCCGCTTTGGCTCGCACCTGCCTACCTCCTTTTTGGGCGCTTGGTCTTAGCTGCACGACACACATTGGGCTCTTTAGGCCAACATTAGATTGTCCGCTTTGGCTCACACCTGCCTACCCCCTTTTGGGCGCTTGGTCTTAGCCGCACGACACACATCGGTCTCTTTAGGCCAACATTAGATTGTCCACTTTGGCTCGCACCTGCCTACGTCCTTTTGGGAGCCTGGTCTCAGCCACACAGCACACATCGGGCTCTTTAGGCCAACATTAGATTGTCCGCTTTGGCTCGCACCTGCCTACCTCCTTTTAGGCGCTTGGTCTTAGCCGCATGGCACACATAGGGCTCTTTAGGCCGCCCATGAGAGCTAGGCTCATTCATTAGGAGTTACGCTCAGTCATTAGCACGTAAAGTGCTTTAGGCCAATCATAAGAGTTAGGCTCAGTTATAGTAACTGTAAAGGTCACATATAGGCTTTTTAAGTCAATCATAAGAGCTATGCTCAGTTATAGTAACCATAAAGGTTACATCTAGACTTTTAAGCCAAAGGACGTCTCACAACATGGCGATAGATTATTTCATATCCCCTATTGTGGGACCATCGTTGCTAGTTTAGGGTCTTGCCATGAAAGACCTTACATGATGATGATTTATTTCACGTCCCCCATCCTAGGACTATCGGACTAAAGTAAGGTCTTGCCACGAAAAGACCTTGAGTTAGAGTTGTACATTAGGAATCTTACTTCTACTTTATGTGAACATTCTAGTCTGTAGGTTGTAGTTCATATCATAGGTAAGGTTCGTACATAATTCAAAGTATGACATTCATACCTGTACGTAATCATTGATACATTAAAATAAATGGAAAGAAATGCATGAAACGTAATTGAACTTGAAAGCATTTGGAGGATAATAGGTCTTACTCATGACATATCATTACTCACCTCTATCCAACTGAATGAGTGTTAAGTAAGGTGTTCCTACACATAATTCACATAGAAACATGGAACATCAATACACGATGTTAAGGCAAGGCAATAACGCATAAACCGAGACTAAGCACATAAATTCCTCAACCCCGACTCACCAACACTTCGCTCTCACCATGGAAGAGCAGGACTAACTCTAGGGCAAGGCCCCCAACGTAAAACGAGAACATAAGGTTGAGGGTGAAGTATGAAACCCAGAACATCGATCCTTTCATCGCGTCCCAATCTCCCCGAACAAATGATTCTCATACAAGGCTAGCTTCATATGAAAATAGGCTTCAAGGCCTTGAATTTGATAGGTCATGGCTTAAAAACACATTTCGGGTGAAGAAGTTAGGTCTCACGAAAAACGGGGTAACACTTTGAAAAAATAAGGTTTTTGGTATAGCTTTGGGTCAACTTTAAACTTCCATATCTCTCAATCTACAATGAATTAGAGAGCAAACTTTATATGGGTACAAAGTTCTATGAGTCTACTTTCTAATGTTTCAAACGGTGCATTAATTTGAGTTTTCTAGAAAAAGTTATGCCCGTTTTACTAAATAGTGCCCTACTTGACATATTGTTCGAACGCCCAACCGGGGAGTTTGAACGCCTAGGCAAAATGAATTGGGAGTTCGAACGCCCAAATGGTAGTTCGAACTCCAGGAAGAAAAATGGAAAAATTCCTTCTTTGACCGTTCGAACTCTCCCTAGGGGAGTTCGAATGCCCAGGCTTATTCCCCATCGTTCGAACTTCATATCGAGAGTTCGAATGCCTAGGCTTATTCCCCGCCGTTCGAACTCCATATCGGGAGTTCGAACACCCAGTTCTGGGCAGTACCCGAAGTTCGACCCAAAGTTTCAAAACTCAACCAAAACTTCTCCAAACATAACTAAACCTTCCCAATACTCTTAGGGCTCAAAGATTAGCCCACAAGGATCATAATAACTCAAAATGAGAGAGAAAGAACCATCAAAACAAAGGGATCTAAATAAAGAATTCAAAACCCTAACATTTCACATATTTAGGAATTTTCAACCCACCACTCTCAATCTTTAACAAATGAGCTTCAAGCTCTCTAAATTAAGTAATTGGGACCTAAAGGGTCCTCCAAATTCAACAACAATACCCTTAGATACATATATGCAAAATCCCAACACAATCCACCAAAATAGATACACATACATATACAATTCTAGAGAGAGAAAGGAACCTTAACTCCCTCAAGCTTGTCTAAGTCTTCAAATGGCCTCTCTTGGGTTGGGTTAAAGCTCTCCAAGCTACCCTTCTCCTTCTTCTTTCTCTTCTTCTCCTCCCTCTCCCTCTCTACCTATTGGGTGTGTGTGTGTGTGTGTGTGTGTGTGTGTGTGTTTGGGTGTGTGTGTGTGTGTAGTGTATATAAGATGATACACATGAGAAATAATCCTATGTGTCTCACCCTATAGGCTTAAGTTACAACATGACTTTTAATTGGTCAGCTTGACCCAAATGCACATTAGAATGATATAAAATTTAAAGAAACACATAAATAGGGGAATTAATGGGTTCATGGTACTACATTTGTTGTGCTCTATATGGTCTTAAACAAGCTCCTCGTGCCTACTATGCCAAATTTAGTTCTACCATTAGCAAACTTGGCTTCTCTTTTAGTGATTATGATTTTATTCTCTTTGTTTGCAAAACTCCACGTGGCACTGTTCTCCTACTTTTCTATGTGGATGATATGATTTTCACTGTAGGTGATATGCATGGTATTTCTGAGCTCAAGAATTTCCTTAGCAGACAATTTGAGATGAAAGATCTTGGTCCTCTCAATTACTTCTTTGATCTTAAGATATCTTTTGTTTTTATTGGTTATTCTCTCTCTCAAGCCAAGTATGCATTAGATCTTCTTACTCATGCTGGTCTCACTAATAGCAAGATTACTTCCCCACCTTCAGAAGCTAATGTATGTCTCACTCCTCTAGATGGTGAGCTTCTGTCTAATGCTACTCTCTATCAGCAACTTTTAGCAGTCTTGTCTACCTCACTATTATTCGTCCTGACATTGCACATGTTGTTCACCTAGTCAGTTTGTTACTATCTTCGCCGTGCTCAACTCACTAAGGTGCAATTCTTTGTATTCTTCATTATGTTAAGGGTACTTTTTTTCATGGACTACATTATTCTCGCCACTCTTCTCTACAATTTCATGCTTATTCTGATGCTGATTGGGTTGGTGATCGTACTGATCAACGGTCTACCACAGACTTCTACTTCTTTCTTGGAGATTCTTTTATTTCTTGGCGTAGTAAGAAGCAGACCCTTACAGCTCGCTCTAGCACTGAGGTCGAATACTGTGCATTAGCTAATACCATTCAGGAACTCCTCTGGCTTTGGCGGTTACTTCAAGATGTGGGTGTCTCTCATTCTGGTGCTACTGTTATTTATTGTGACAATCGCAGTGCGATCATGATAGCTCATAATGATGTATTTCATAATCGTACATAGTACATTGAGATTGATTGTCATTTCATTAGTCAGCATGTCATGTGTGGCACAGTTCATATTCTCTTTGTGACATCTGCTGCCCAAATTGTTGACATCTTCACGAAGCCTCATTCCCAAGACGGCTTCATAATCTGGTTACCAAACTCAATTTGGTCTCCACACTACCACTTTGAGTTTGCGGGAACTGTTAATGTGAATAATGTGAACAATGTGAACATAAACCCTCCACTGTCAAGCCAACAATAGAGAGGTTAGATTGGTATTAGGTTTATTGCCACCATTGTCAAGTCAACACTATGCCATGATTCATGACTGATTTGACTTCTATCTTCTCCTATATATAAGACACAATCTTCTTGTAAATTCACAACATCTTTTACAAAACTTATATAATAGAATTCTCTTTCTCATCTTCTCTTTTATTGTTCTTCCTACTATTTTAACAATGTTTTTGAAAAAAAAATTAAGTTACTCGAATAAGGCTTGCAATTGGCCCAGTTTTAGACTACTTCAAAAAATAAAACTCGATTGCACTTTAAGTTACATTCCTCACAAATAGACACTTCAGAACTTTGTAAGTCTGTACTAATTGGTAACCAGTTTGTTTCTAGCCTTTCATTGAAATGCAGCTGGATCAATTAGAGCTCCAATCCTATATATCCGGATTTATTCGATGATAGATTCAGTAATACATTTTTTTTTTTTTTTGATACGTCGGAATAAGACAAGTTTAGTAATACATGTAAATTGTAAATTTGTAAAGATGACATAAGAAGCAAATTGAGGAAACTGCATCATGTAAGCAGTGAACCATTTCACGTAAGGTTAAAGGCAGGCTTTGGGCCAATTGTAATGTTATTCTATTTTGACCCGGACATTACAGGTTTGGAAATACAGAAACATACACTTTGCACCCGTAGTAAGCTATATATATGTATATATATCTAATTTCTCTCAAACTCACGCTGATTAGGGTTTCGTGCATTAGCCTGTTCTTTTTACATTGGTGAAATTGATTCGTGTTTCCTTGCCCATACTTGAATGACAGAAAGAGGAGACGAGCGCGTGGATTACATTCCTGGGGTATCTCCAATCCGACTAGCTGACCTTCCAAGCCTCATCCATGGCAAGGACCAACAAATCTTGCGTGGAGTCGTTAAAATTATTTCCAATGCCACCAATGCACAGTATCTCTTGCTCAGCGCCATCTTTGAGTTTGAAGCTCCAGCTATCAATGCTTTGAAGGCAAAATTGCCTTTTCCCGTCTATTCTTTCGGC
The DNA here is from genome assembly GCA_033060915.1 of Euryodendron excelsum. Taxonomy (NCBI): domain Eukaryota; kingdom Viridiplantae; phylum Streptophyta; class Magnoliopsida; order Ericales; family Pentaphylacaceae; genus Euryodendron; species Euryodendron excelsum. The sequence continues at coordinate 6,202,667 of CM065382.1, forward strand.
CCCCTCATTCCTCATTTCAGTCTTGGAAACAATGGGCTTGAGTCGCTTGACTATAGCTACCTCAAATGGCTAGACTCTCAACCACCAAGTTCTGTTTTGTACATTTCTCTTGGAAGTTTCCTCTCAGTTTCAAGTGCCCAAATGGATGAAATTGCAGCCGGGTTGCGAGGTAGCGGCGTACGATACTTGTGGGTGGCGCGTGGGGAGGAAGCTTCCAGGTTCAAGGAGGATTGCGGCGTTGCGGGGCTGGTGGTGCCTTGGTGTGACCAATTGAAGGTGCTATGCCATTCGTCAGTGGGAGGATTTTTTAGTCATTGCGGGTGGAATTCAACTATGGAAAGTGTTTTTGCAGGTGTGCCATTGCTTGCTTTTCCTTTAGTTATGGATCAGGTCCCGATCAGTAAATTTATCGAGGAAGATTGGAAGATTGGGTGGAAAGTGAAGAAAGAGGTGGGGATGGAAAAGTTGGTGAGAAGAGAGGAAATTGCTGAGCTTGTGCGGAGATTTATGGATCCGGAAAATTCTGAGAGGAAAGAAATGACGAAAAGAGCAAGGGAACTCAAAGAGACCTGTCGAAGAGCAATTGAAAAAGGAGGATCATCTGAATCAAACCTCGATGCTTTTATTACAGACATTTCAAAAAATGAATTGACCAATAACTTGATGTAACGTACCAGACCACCATTGGAACACAGTGTCATTGGTCACTATTTTCCACTGTTTGGCAAATATAAACACAAGAATTTCTGGAAAATGTAACACATTGACATTGGCCATAGGTCGCTATTTTCCGCAGTTTTGGGAAGACGACTTCAAAATCCAAAACCCAAGTCTGATCTTTGAACAAAATTCCCTATCTATCCATTGCTTCTTCTTATTCTTTATACCTATATCACTGTGCTTGTTCCCTCCGAACACCGCTTCAATTATAGAGAGAGAAAGTAGAGAGAGGGAGACAGAAAACCTCTCCCGTTCTTGTTCAGGTGTTCATCCAACGTCGCTTGGCTGATTGGGCTTGCTGCCGGCCCTGGCTTCAGTGATTTCGCGATCTCGCGCCCTTTGCTTAATCGCTCCCTTTGGTTAAATGCTCGTTTGGTAATCTTTCAGCATAGTTTTTTTTCAGTTTATAAATAAAAATATTTATTTATTTATTTTTAGTTTATAAAAATAAAAAAATAAAAAAAAAAATTATAACTTTTTTACTTATTAAGAAAATAAAATAAAATAAAATCTAAAAAAATCCTGTACCAAACAGACTCTAAAACTCATGATCAGCAATCAAAATCTAAGACAACACCTTGGAATTAATTGCATTAGCCTAGAAACTCACACAGATACCCTTATTGTAAAATTATGCAAATAATCCATTTGGTTCCAACTTTCAACCAATTGAAATTCGAACAATTTGGCTTTATTAAGGAAAAATCGGAATTTTGAGCACCAACACAAAACAACACAAAGCCGCTGAAAAGTTTTTACTTGTTATATGAGTGCTCTCAATTTTCTCGGCAACCAAACGTACAGCATACAAACGCTGGCGTCGTAACACTAGTGGTTAGTCAAAGCTTAGAGACGGGCCAATTGAAGAAAGCCACGTAACAAGGGTAAAGGATTCAGGTTAGGCTTTGCAATTGTTGGGTGTCACTATTGGGCTTTTCTTTCTGGGTTGTCCAGTTAGAGGTTGAGAACTTGTTGGGTCTCAATCAATCGATATCCAGTCTGAAACCCAAAAGAACTACGAGCTTGTCTTTTAGTTGTTTACTTTTCATGACTCATTAGACCTTTCACAACCCAAGGGGCCCAAATGAAGAAAAAGCTTTGGAAAATTTTCAGAAGAGGGAACTGATGGAGGGAAATGATAATCTTTACTCGCATAATTTAAAAAGAAAAATTCTTCAAAATTTTGAAATTTTTTTTAAAAAAAAATTGTTGCCACTTCATCTGTCACATCATTATTCACAGCAAAATCTCAACGTCAACAAGTATAATTTAATAAATTAAGTAGGTATGATTAATAGATTAATGTGTACAAACTTAGCTTGATAAATTAATTGAGTATCATTATTTTAGTTAGGTGCATACGACATGAACTTAAATCAGGAAAAGTACTCACTAGAATATGTTCACGTGAAAATCGTACTTGTCATTCAAAGTCTGATATGACAGATGACTAGTCAACATTTCTTTTTTTGGGTTTTCATGAAATTTCTTAAATTTGTTGGGTAAAGGCTATATTTTTTATTTTATCTTTTGACTTCCATCAATTTATTTTTCATACTAAAAAGGGGCAAGCTAGCCGAAAATAGGAACGAAAGCTCTACTAAATGGAATAAAAGTTGGGTATTGCTATATTAAATATGTTTTGTTTAATTGTACAATGTATTGGTGAATGTCACATTTTTTAACATTTTGTATAACTAAACAAGCACATACTACTTAATACTCGATCAGCTCAAATTTTTTCCAATACAATCCTTTTCACGGAAAACAGAGGAAAATATTAAAATTCCCCAGTTGCCAGCTCTATTGTTTTTTCAGCTTGTCCAAATGCACATGCCAACTCTTTTTCTGGGTCTTTTGGGCTACTAATACGGTTATACCTGAAAAACAAAATAGAATTCCTTGGCCGCGGAGAAAAATGGAATTTTGTTGTCGCTCTCATATGACAATAGAGGTCTTTACTTTTGACTTGTCTAAGTTAACTAATTCATATAATATATGATTTTGAATTTAATTTTAATGCACTTGTAAAATTATGTTTTTTTTACAAACGGACATGTATCTTTAAAAATCTCACTTTTTATATTATATTGAAAAAAATGATGTCTTATTTTTGTGCTCATTTTTATATTTTATACTATGCATCAAAACTAAATTCTGTAAGTTTTGAGCCCAACTTTCTACGTGAGATTGTCATAACAAAATTGATAGGGTTAATTTTTGAACAAGGAGACCATGTGACATCAAACTCGCCACATAGGCATCACGTTGACCAAAGATAGTTGGTTGAGTGAAGACTCACTTCTCTTAATCTCTTGAGGGATAGAAAAGTGAGCTAGACTTGTGCTCAAAGTCAAAAACCACTGCATACTTTCAAAATAATGACCCATGACCTTCTAAAGTAAGGGACAATCCTGATTAACTGAGACATGACCAAAAAGACTGATATAACACTATAAAGTTGCATGAGAAGGTTCCAAAAGGGGCAAGACAAAAATAAACTAACAATGAGCTTCATTCTTCATATTCTATTTCTACACTTGTGAATCACATTTCTCAACTAACTTAAGTTTCGAAATACCTCCGATTGACAAGTGCTCCCCCTTAATGGTTTTGCAAGTGACGTCAAAACTTCGTTATGCTCAATTTTTAAGTTGATTGGTTACAATTTGCATGTAAAAAATTCCCGCACAAGAATCAATAAAAATTTTCTTTTTAGTTCATTGGTTAGAAATGTCTAAATTAATTTATACGCACTTTTATTTTAAATTGAGTCAAAATAGGCATTCACATCAAAACTACATAATTCACGATAAATCTATTGGCACCTAACTCGACGTACCAACGAAATTTCTTTACACTCTTCTCTTTTGTGTTTACGGTAAAATAACATGGTTACGTCAGTGCTGAGCTTAGACGCATGCGGAAGAATTGAAAGTATTGTATCCACTTACTGGTCAAATTTCACTGTATATATATACCTCAACAAGACCCCCTGTCATGTTCTTCGAGGTTCTTTGTTAGAGTGAGCGATCAGATTAGTTCAGCTTATGGCCCCTGAAAGCGTTGAACCAATGGGCACATGCCATGTGGTGGCCATGCCGTATCCAGGCAGAGGCCATATCAACCCCATGATGAACCTCTGCAAGTTACTGGCTTCACGGATCAACCACCTACTTATTACCTTCATCGTCACGGAGGAGTGGTTCGGCTTCATCGGCTCCGAGAGCAAGCCGGCTAACATCCACTTCGTCACCATCCCCAATGTCTTGCCTTCCGAGCTGGTTCGAGCCTCTAACATGGTCGCCTTCATCGATGCTGTCATGACTAAAATGGAAGAGCCGTTTGAGCAGCTCCTCGATCGGCTAGAGCCTCCGGCGCCAACTATCATCATAGCCGATACTTTCTTGTCTTGGGCCGTAAACGTCGGGAATCGAAGGAGTATTCCGGTGGCCTCGCTGTGGACTATGCCGGCGTCGGTGTTTTCGATTTTTCACCATTTTGAACTTTTCGTCCAAAACCAGGATTTCCCGGTTGAATTATCAGGTAATTGAAAACTTAACTTGCTGCCCTTCTGGTTAAAAAAGGTCCATTCATTTTCTCAATTTCCTCTCTCCCCACCTCTATTTGGTACCTTTTGAAGATTGACTACTGTTAATAATCATTATCATGATAAAATGTGGAGCGTTGGTGAAACTGACTATTGTTTCCTTGCAAATACTTGCACCACAGAAAGAGGAGACGAGCGCGTGGGCTACATCCCTGGAGTATCTCCAATTCGGCTAGCTGACCTTCCAAGCATCATTCATGTCAAGGACCAACAACTCTTGCGTCGAGCCATTAAAACGATTTCCAATGCCACCGATGCACAATATCTCTTGTTCAACTCCATCTTCGAGCTTGAAGCTCCAGTTCTCAATGCTTTGAAAGCCAAATTTCCTTTTCCCGTCTATTCTATCGGCCCCCTCCTTCCTCATTTTAGTCTTGGACACAATCGGCCTGACTACGTCAAATGGCTAGACTCTCAACCTCCAAGTTCTGTTCTGTACGTTTCACTCGGAAGTTTCCTCTCAGTATCGAGTGCCCAAATGGATGAAATTGCAGCCGGGTTGCGCGGCAGCGGCGTTCGATACTTGTGGGTGGCGCGTGGGGAGGAAGCTTCCAGGTTCAAGGAGGATTGCGGCGGTGCGGGGATGGTGGTGCCTTGGTGTGACCAATTGAAGGTGCTATGCCATTCTTCGGTGGGAGGATTTTGGACTCATTGCGGGTGGAATTCGACTACGGAAGGTGTTTTTGCAGGCGTGCCGTTGCTTGCTTTTCCTCTAATGATGGATCAAGTCCCAATCAGCAAATTTATCGAGGAAGATTGGAAGATTGGGTGGAAAATGAAGAGAGAGTTGGGGAGAGAGGAAATTGCTGAGCTTGTGCAGAGGTTTATGGATTCGGAAAATTTTGAGAGGAAAGAAATGATGAAAAGAGCAAGAGAACTCAAAGAGATCTGTCTAGGTGCAATTGAAAAGGGAGGATCATCCGAATCAAACCTCGATGCTTTTATTACAGACATTTCAAAAAATTAATTGACAAATAACTTGCTGTGCTCTGTAAAGCTGATTTTTCACCGAATTGTTGAAGATGGAGATTGGTCAGTAAGAATCGCCAAAAAGTTGAAATTGATTTGATCAACCTCATGGGTACTAATAAGTAGCATGGCAAACTGTTATATGCATTTTTTTCCTTCTAATGCCATTGTATTTTAGGTTGGTGCTGCTAGCCTAAACGCACTGATCTATTGCTGTTGCAAAGCAATAGGTAATCAGCCTCCTACTTTACGGTGGGACAATATTAGCAGTATTTATCTCACAACTAATCCAATTTTTCATGCCCGCACCAAAAATGTTCAAATTGATTTTCATTTCGTGAGATAAAAAGTTGCCACCGTGGCTTTGAGGTTCGCTTCATATCTACTAAAGATTTAGTAGATAGGGTTGTTAACATATTCACAAAACTTTTAGTTATTAATTGCAATGTTTTGAAAACCGGACCATTGAGCTAGCTAGAAAAGAGATCAGATCACGAGTTATTGGTTCAACTGTCGGGTCAACTGTTATTGATCCATGATGTCATAATTATGTCATTAATTTATTTATTAATAGTAATAAAAAGTATTTTATTTTTCTATACTAATTTTGATACTTAAAATCTAAAATTTTGAAATTAAAATATAAAATTTTGTCTTAAAAATTAAACCGGATTGTTCAATAACTAATTTTATTGATTGGGTCAAGGTTCAACAGCAGTTTATGCTGGATTTGATCGAATTTTGATCAAAATAGATTTAGAGAATTGATCGAATCGTTACTTAACCTGATTTTTAATTTTTTCGATTCAATTAGCCGGTTCTGTTCGGATTTTAAAACCGTGGTTAATAGTTTCTCTTGCCTTTACAAGCTCGATGTTCAAGTTGACCCGTTGAACTTTTGAAGACTACTTTAGCTTATAAAGTAGTTAGTTATTATTTCAATTTAAATTCTTATAACGACAGATAGAATACCTTATCATCGAGTTAGTTATTGTTTAAATATAAATTCTCGTAACAACATATCCAGATGTCGTGTCAATTCTCATATAGATATAGACTCGTGCGATGCACGATTAAAATATTGTTTTAAAAATAATATTTTGGTAAGAGAATTGATCGAAAAATTTTCTATTGTGATCCTATGCTAGTGATGTAAATATATTATAATATTTTTCAGGTAAAAAATTCCTACACAGATTTAAATTAAACAAAAAAACAAGATGATTGTGACATGTATTTAAAAATAAAAATAAAAGTACTAAAAGAGCTTAACTACAATTTTTTTATTTGGTTTCTATATGCAGGTTGTGGAAGAGGAGTGACTAGATTAGTAGAGAGAACTTCCCCTCCATTGGTGATTTCATACACAGTTGGGCTTTTCTTTCTGGGCTGTCAAAGCCAGTTGTCCAGTTAGAGGTCGACCTCATATTGTGCTTGAATCCATGGTTCTCCAATCCGAGATCCAAAAGAACTACTGGCTTCTCTGTTTCGTGACCAGAGAGACCTTTGACACACCAAAGGGCCCAAACGAAGAAAAAGCTTTGGATAATTTTTAGAAGTGTGAGCTGATGGAGAGGGAAAAGATAATCTATACATGCTATATTTGGAACCCAAATGGAAAAAGAAAAGAAAAAAGAAAATGAAAGGAAAAAGAGAAGATGTTGGAGAATTACAATTCCTTATTTATTTTCTTTTTATGTTCTTTTGTCTCCACTTTTTCTTTTTTTTAGTACATCGGAAGAAATTATAAAAAAGCGGCTTAAGCGAGGGAGAGAAAATCAAACCCTTAACCTCCTTAAGGGAAGCCAGAATCCCGATCAATTAGCCTAATCTCAGTTGGTAATCTCTACTTGTTTTAACAACCAAATGTACGATATAATTTTATATCATTTTTCTTCCTTGATAGAAACACAACGTCAACGAATTTAAAGAAGTAAAATTCTTCAAAATGTGAAAAAAAACTAAAAGAAAATTGTTGCCACCTCATCGGTCATGTCATCATTCACATCAAAATCTGAATATCAAGTTGTATAATTCAATAAATTAAGTGGGTATCATTAATAGATTAATGTGTACACACCTACCAGCTCTCGCTTAATAAATTAATTATCTTCCTTTTAATTAGGTGCATCGGATATGCACTTAAATCATGAAAAGTACTCACTAGACCTATGTTAACGTGAAAATCATACTTACCATTCAAGTCTTATACGGCAGATGACTAGTCAACACTTTCTTTTTCCCTCACGGGTTTCCATGAAATTTCTTAAAATTTGTTGGGTAAAGGCTATGCTTTATTTTTATTTTTTACTTCCATCAATTTCTTTTTGTCTACTAAAAAGGAAAAAATGCAGGTGACGACCCTACTGCACGAAATTAAAATTCGGTCTTGTTATGTTAGACATTCTTTGTGAAATTGAACAATGCGCAAGAAATTGTGAATTTTATAATTTGTAATATTCTGTATAACTAGACAAACGCATACTTAATATCTCACCGTTAAATTCTTATATAAAGATCATCTTATGCACGAAAAACAGAGAAAAATATTAAAATTCCAATTGCCAGCTCTATTTTTTCAACTTGTCCAAATGCACATGCCAACCTTTTTTTTCTCTCTCTCTTTTCTTTGGGCTGCTAATACCTACCTCTTCATGAAAACATATTAGAATTCCCTAGTTGGCGGGGAAAGCAATGGAATGTTGCTGTTCCGTGTAACAATCGATGTCTTTACTTTTGAGTTTTGACTTGTACTTGTAATTAACTCGTCATAAGATATAATTTTAAATTAATTTTGATGTACTTGTAATAAGAGATAGGGGCTACATTTTTCCATTCCTGCGGGTTGCTCGTTTTTCATTATTCCAATCAAATTAAAGGTTTTTACTTTGTTTCAGTCATTCTTTTCATCCTACCAGGAGCCAAACGTGATTTTGTCCGAGTGGTGACTTTTTTTGTGAGTGGAACTTCCTTTTTTCAAAAATATTTATACAAACATATATTAAAATACGATGTGTGTGTTTATGAGTTTTTTTATTTTTATATTATATTTAAATTTTAAAAAATAAGTGTTATATTTTTTTTGCTCGACTTTTGTAATTTATATTATGCAACAAATCTAAATCCTAAAAATTTTGAGCTCAACTTTCTATGTGAGATTTGTCATCGAGAACCAACAAAGTTTCTTTATTCTCTTCTCTTTTGTGCTTTTGATAAAACAACAGGGTTAGGTCAGTGCTGAGCTCAGACCCATGTTGAAGTAGTAAAACATATCAAGATTCCTGACGCACGAACGAGTCAGATCTTCGTAGATTTTATTTTCTCCATTCCTACTTTCCTACAATTGAATTGACCAAAAGTTATCTTCCATTCTTTTTATTTATTTATTTTATACAAGTTGTTCAAACTTTGGGCTAGTCATCGTTCATAAATCATACAAATTTCACGCATTGCATTAATAATATTTTGAGCAAAAAAAGAGCTTGAGAAAAGATTAAATTTGAGAGCACATATTTAGCATGTGTACAATTTATATTTTAAATCACCCAAAATCTCTTACATAGAGCGTTTCAAACATTTTTTTTTTTTATGTTTTTCAATTTTACAGGCAGTGACGGATCTAAAATTTTGGTTGAAGGAGGTCAAGAAATTTTTTTTTAAGTAATAAAAATAGAATTTTGGCACAAAGACTTTCTATACAAAATGATGTGGTTGTGTTTGAACCTTTTATTTCAAATTCAAACACTCGTAATCTTGTTGAAATCAGGCCCACAGTAAATGTTTTTTGAGTTTTAAGCGTGCCAATCTTCATAAGGTATTCAGACTAGAAGCTCCCTTTAACTACCGTCTACATAAATTATATTCCGTCAATATAAATTATATAAACTTCGTACATTTCATTTATAACAATTGAGAACTACTATTTACATAAATTATGTAAACTGCGTACATTTTATTCATAACAATTGATTATAAAAATGTGAGTGGGAATTAAATTATGCTTAGGCTGAGAACTATTCGGCTCTCACACACTATATAATACATACATATATATATATATATATATACTAATTGAAGGTGCCGTGCTAGTTGTCTGTAATGAAGATCATGTTTTGAAAATATTTGTTTTTGAAAATGCTGAATAGAAACTGTGTTTTCTACTGCATGAATAGATATACATATATACATTTATTATTGGTATTGCTATGTTAACTGACAAACATTTGAAATGATAACCTGTTATACAATCTGTGACACTCTATAGGTACTTGGATTTCAAATATTGGAAAAAAAATATAGGCCACTGTGTCTCCTATCACAAAATCAACCTACAATTTATCACATACTCTTCAATTACTCCTCCCCTTGAATGATCAATCAAAGACAATCAAGCAACTACTTTATGATAACTGTTAGCTATTAATGTTTTTCCCTTCCATAACTATAACTCTTGTAATATTAATGCATTTTCTATTTCTTCCAGTGCATCCTAAAGACTTCAGATTAGTAAATAACTTAGACTACTACTAATAACTAAGCAATACTTTGGTTTTATATATCTAAGGGGGAAAGAAAAACCAATGGAAAAAGTACTTTGTGATTTCATCTAACTCCCTGGCAGTAAACCAACAAAAAAGTAAAATACACCTTGAGAATAGATGCGTGTATAACAAATGCACTACAAGGTTAAAGAAATCCAACCTCTAAGAAATATTTAACTTTGTTTCTAGCATTTGTCAGAAGAAACTTTGGCATAAAAAAAAAAAAAAGTTCTATAGCTGATTCTCAACTTCTAAACAATAGGTTTGAATAGTTCCCGAAACCTGTGAGCCAGCAAAGATCCCAATAGAATAATGCTATTAAGCAAAGTGAATTCAAAAATTTTAAATTATTTAAAACTACGCAAGTAGCAAAGTGTACCAAAAAATAATAAACTTGAATCTGTACTTTTCACTCTAAGTATATGAGAAATATAAATGTATATTTTTGTTTTTTATTTTTTATGGTACGGTGATAATATTTGTAAGTTATGTTTTGCTAATAGTACCAAACCAATATTTTAAAAATATAGAACACACCAATTTTAGTATTTTTTTTTGTTTTTTGTTTTGAAAAAAATAAAAGATAAAAATAAAAAATATTTACCAAATGGACCGTAGAAACCGTAATAAGAAGATAGGTTTGCAACTGTCATATTTTGTTGTTCGTTTGATAAGATAATAAAATGGAATTCCCGAGATATGATTTAGTTAGCCTTATATTTGAGAAATGGAATAAGACGCAAAGGGAAAAAAAAACTCTTCAATCTCATTATGTCAAAAACTTGGAAGCACCAAGAAACTTTTCAGATAAGAAACTGGGAGCAATATTAGAAAACAATTCAGACAAACTTTGTATTACTAAGCAGCTGCTTCCAAACCCAAAAAAAAAAAAAAAAACACCTAACGAAAAAAAAAGCTACAAAATTAAATATGAAACAAAAATCTAATAAAAGACAGCAAGGATACACCATCAATTGAACAATTTAAAAATATACAAATAGGAAGGAAATAAGAATCAAATAAACAAACAGAAATAGCAAATTTCTTATTTGCTAATTAAAGAAAACTTACCAAAAAACATAAATTTCACGTAGAAAATATACAAAATAAAATTGGTAACAATATTTTTAATTACAGCCTGATAACACTCTCACACAGAAAAACCTAACAAACTCACACCATATAAAAGTTACTTTCGTAACTAGCACAAAGCCAGATAAATAAAAAATAACAGATTCAAAACTAAAAGAGCAGATTTGAGCTAGAGATTCAAAAACATAAGCAAAAAACACAGCCGAACATAACAAAGCTAAAGACTTGGAGAATCCTAAACATAAGAATCAAGTTTTCCTGCTAACAGTTTAATTGTTTTCACTGTGACATTTTATCGAACACCTGATAAATACAAAATATCACTAATGGGGCCTCCTTCTAATAGACATTCTGTAGATTTTTTATTCTTTTATTTACCCTTTCTTTAATTTGCTTTTATTTGTTTGGGGCAATGATGTTGCAAAAATGAATTTTTTTCCCTTCATATATTGCTTTTCTTCATCTACTCCTACATTTACATTGCACATCCATATTAAATATCCAAGACCAAAAATCTTGCAAGTACAATAGAACTCGGGGGAGGGAGGAACCGAGGCATACTTGACATTAAAGGAGCACACCACTCTTTATAGCACTGGAAATTTTCAACAAAGCAAGTTGATTGAAACAAACAAAGCATTAAACAGAACCAAAAAAAAAAAACAAAAAAAATCGTACTTGGCATATCATAGACTTTATTCTAAGATATAAAAGCGACTTTTACATATTGTAAGTTACCTTAGCTATGATGCACATCCACTCACTGCCAATTATATTAATAATATATTAATAAAATATGATAGTAGACTATAAAATTACGTCATTTCAAACAGTTAAATACAAAACATTAATTTTAAATTTTAAAATGCAAGACTAAGTAATCCAACTCACGTTATTAACTAATTTTGAACAATTAAATTTATTAGAGGTATTGAATATAAAAATAATAGAATTTCAATTTACTAACCTATATTTTTTTTTTATGAATGATTATAATGTCATACAAATATGAAGAACACTTTTTCTCTCTGTTTTTTCTATTTTTTTTTTCTTTCCTTTTTTCTTATCTAAAATATTATTTTTTATACATTATACTATTAGAAATATATATAATATTATAATACATATGCTTTTATAGATATGAACATCAGGTTTTGGATGATGGAATCTTTATTCTTTGTTTAAAATAGATTTTAAATTATGTTGATAATTTTACGCCCTTATATAATTCTGTGGTATTATATTATTTTATGCAACCCTTTGTCATATTGGGATTGTGAAAAAATACAAAATAGATATGAAATTAACAATTTTTATATTAGTAGTTAATAGTGAAAGAACAAATTACTATTATAAGCTACATAATTTCTTAGGCACGTACGTATATCATTGATATAAAGAGTATCTACTCTTAGTTTTTAATTGTCTAAGTTTTTAGAATTTTGAACTTTTTTTTAAGATGGTGCTTAAATTTTTTGTTATTAAAACATGACCCTCTTTTTTATCTTGTGAGACATTTTAGTAAAGTTGAATTATTTTTTTAATAGGGTCAAGCAATATAAATAATAAATTTTATAAAAAAAATTACATTTAATAAAAAATATTTCAAAATTTCAGCTATAGCGTGAAGCCGCCCATGTTTGGAAACAAAGAACACAAAAACTGAATAAAAGAAAGAGAGAGAGAGAGAGACAAAGAGAGAGGCAAAGGCGAATAATGACCGAAAGACTGACAAAGACGTTTTCTTGTCTCTGTACGTCTGCGGTGAGAAGTAGGGATGGTAATCAGCCTGGCAATGGGCAAGGATTGCTACTTCTATCTCTGCATTTAATTATAAAATTTATCTTTATTTTTGTTTTCATATTTATGCTGAAATTTTATTAGAGATTCATTTTCATTCTGTGAATATAAATCTTTATTTACTCCTGCTCTTGTCGTACACTCGTTAAGTTCAATTTAAAGAATAAGTGCAACTTAACTCATATTTATGGCAAAAAATTAGAGTCAATTATATTTATGTTGAAAATTTTCATTTATGCATTTCATACATGTGATATATAAATTGTAATAAAAACTTCATTTTCAAATTTTGGTGTTCAATTTTTAAAGCTTTTAAGTCAATTAAATTCTCAAATTTTATTTTTAATATTTTTTTATCTAACTTATGTTTGACATTAATAAACCTAAAAATTTTTATCAGAGCCATTTCAATCGTCTATCTAAATGATAAGTAAATTATATCTCATACTAAACAATTTCTAAGAATTAAATTATACATCTATTCTGCATCATTTCACTACTTAATTTGTTTATATTTACACATTGCTAATTTTAAAAAATTATATATTTATTTCACATTATTAGATGAATAAGGAGAAAACTCTATGTCAGTGGACGTCTAAAGAGTAAAAAATAAAATATGCCTATATAAAATATAAAAATATTTAAAGAAAAAAAAGTGAGACGAGGAGAAACTTTGATCCATCTCCTCCTTTATACACATGTAAATTTTTATTTTTATCTTCATTCTCAACTCTATCCCTATTTAAAATCTTTTATACATTCTCCAAATAAAACGAGTTCGGTCAAATTTTTACTTTCTTCCTCTACTCCAATCAACCCAGATATGGATATATCTCTGTAAAGTTTTATACTATTACCCAAAAAGACGGGCAATAACAGCCTGATCGCTGTTCCAGTTCAGTTAACTGCCACGCGGGAGAAAAAAAGCGAGGGCAAAAGCGTCCAAACACTGTGCAAGTCAACTGCCAACAACCCCAAGCCATTTAGCAAAAAAGAGGGGCAAAACGGTCATGGAAAAAAACAAAGCGATGGTCCAAGCACTCACCATACTTTTATTATATAGGTAAGGTAGATATATATAACTCAACAAGGCTCCCTGTGCCAATGTTCTTGTAGGTTCTTCGTTATAGTGAGAGATCAGATTAGTTCGGCTTATGGCTACAGAAGGCGTTGAACCAATGGCCACATGCCATGTGGTGGCCATGCCGTATCCAGGCAGAGGCCATATCAATCCCATGATGAACCTCTGCAAGTTACTGGCTTCACGGATCAACCACCTACTTATTACCGTCATTGTCACGGAGGAGTGGTTCGGCTTGATCGGCTCCGAGAGCAAGCCGGCTAACATCCACTTCGTCACCATCCCCAACGTCTTGCCTTCCGAGCTGGCTCGAGCCTCCAACATGGTCGCCTTCCTCGATGCTATCATGACTAAAATGGAAGAGCCTTTTGAGCAGCTCCTTGATCGGCTAGAGCCTCCGGCGCCAGCTATCATCATAGCCGATACTTTCTTTTCCTGGGCCGTAGACATCGGGAAACGGAGGAATATTCCGGTGGCTTCTCTTTGGGCTATGCCGGCCTCGGTATTTTCGTTTTTTCACCATTTTGACCTATTCGTCCGAAACCAGGATTTCCCGGTTGAATTGTCAGGTAAGTGAAAGCTTAACGTGCTGCTCTTCTCTTCTGGTTAAAAAATGTTCATTCATTTTCTCAAGTTTTCTTAGCTCAATCAAATAAAAGGAAACAATTTAGGCTCCATTCGGTATCGTTTTAAGATTCTAATTTTAAATTTTTTTCCCGATTTTTATTAGTCATGATTTCAAGAGCTTAACATTAGAAAGTATGTAAAACATCATCATTTTTATAGTACAAAATTAATTTTTGAAAATTCATAGAACAATTTAAAATAATTTCCTAAAACTGTATGTTTTTGAAAAAAAAAAAACTTGTCATATAAATAGTTTTAAGAGAGTTCGTTTATCAATTTTTATTTTCTTTATTTTTCAAAAACAAAAAACAGTTTTCGAAAAAATAAAACGCACCCTTAGAACCCTCATTTAATTTTTTTTTATCTTTTTCTTTCTCTCAACAGATACTAAAAAAATAAAAAAAAATTTAGAGAAAAGGGTCCCTGTATGGTGAGAGTCCCGTGAACTAATAAGGTTTTTTTTTTTTTTTAAAGTAAAATTTGGAGTATGATTAAATGTGTAAGCACTGTATTGGTGAAATTGATTCTTGTTGCATTGCAAATACTTGTATGACAGAAAGAGGAGACGAGCGGGTGGAATACATTCCTGGGGTTTCTTCATTCCGGCTAGCTGATCTTCCAAGCATCTTTCATATTAAGGACCAAAAACTCTTGCGTCGAGTCGTTAAAATGATTTCCAATGTCACCGATGCACAGTTTCTTTTGTTCAATTCCATCTTCGAGCTTGAAGTTCCAGTTTTCAATGCTTTGAAGGCCAAATTTCCTTTTCCCGTCTATTCTTTCGGCCCCCTCCTTCCTCATTTCAACCTTGGACACAATGGGCTTGACCTTGACTACCTCAAATGGCTAGACTCTCAACCTCCAAGCTCTGTTCTGTACGTTTCACTCGGAAGTTTCCTCTCAGTCTCGAGTGCCCAAATGGATGAAATTGCAGCCGGGTTGCGCAGCAGCGGCGTCCGATACTTGTGGGTGGCGCGTGGGGAGGAAGCTTCCAGGTTCAAGGAGGACTGCGGCGGTGCGGGGATGGTGGTGCCTTGGTGCGACCAAGTGAAGGTGCTATGCCATTCTTCGGTGGGGGGATTTTGGACTCATTGCGGGTGGAATTCAACTACGGAAGGCATTTTTGCAGGCGTGCCGTTCCTTGCTTTTCCTCTAATGATGGATCAAGTCCCAATCAGTAAATTTATCGAGGAAGATTGGAAGATTGGGTGGAAAATGAAGAGAGAGGTGGGGAGAGAGGAAATTGCTGAGCTTGTGCAGAGGTTTATGGATTTAGAAAATTCTGAGAGGAAAGAAATGACGGAAAGAGCAAGAAAACTCAAAGAGATCTGTCGAGTTGCAATTGAAAAAGGAGGATCCTCTGAATCAAACCTTGATGCTTTTATTAGACATTTCACAATGAATTGACCCATAAGTTGCTGTGCTCTGTAAAGCTCAGTTCTTAGAATTGTAACCGCATTTTTCGCTGTATTGTTGAAATTGGAGTTTGATAAGTAAGAAAAAGAAGGTTGCCACTTCAAAAGAGTGAACGGATGGAGGGAAAAGAACAGAAAAGGAAGAGAAAGGAAAGAGTAAATTGTTTCTTCTCACTTTCTTTTTATTTTTTATTTTTTTGTCTCTTTTAATAGTTATCTTATTTTTTTTTGGTTTTTACCTTTCCTTTTAATTTCTGGCGAGGAAAAGTAGTTTTCCACTTTTTCCTCACTACTCTCCCATTTCTCTGCGAATTGAACAAATGAAATAAAATTATTTTTTCTCTCCCATTTTCTTTTCGTTCTTTTTTCTTTTTCTTCTACAAATATTAAACAGACTCTTAAAATAAGGTAATATTGCGAAGTTTAAAAAATGTATACAAAAAAAAAGTGCCCCCACTTCATCTGTCACGTCAAAATCTCAATGTCAATATGAATGATTCAATAAATTAAGTTGGTATCATTAATAGATTAAATGTATGCACACTTGCCTACCGTGGTATTGCTTGATAAATTAGTTGGGTATCATTGTTTTAGTTAAGTGTTTGGGGTTGTTTGGACATAATTTATTTAGTAATCTATGACTTATACTTATAATTTTTTTAAAATGTATTTGAATGAGTAGCTTAAAAAACAGTTTATGTTTAATTACGTTTTTTAAAAAAAAATTATTTTTAAAAATAACTTATATCTTAAAATTTATAACTTATAAACTAGTGGGGCAAACGCTCTCTTTATGGCATATGTACTTCAGTCATGAAAAATACCACCTAGACTCATTCATGTTCACGTGAAAATCATCCTTAGCAATGAAATCTGATATGGCACATCACTTGTCAATATTATTTGTTTTCATCTTTTTTACTGGTTTTTAAGAAATTTTCTTTAAATTTTTTGGGTGTAAAGGCTATAATTTTTTTTAATCTTTTAACTTTCATTCATTCCCCCTTTTTTGGGGGACCAAAAAGAGACACGTCGGCCAAAGATATCGGGGGCTTTTTCCCTTACTCAGGTTTTTTACCATCATAATTCCATAGGTGAGGCGTGTTTTAAGTTAATGCCCAAGCCCAAGTTAAACACCAATTGAATTGGCGGTTTTAATTGACTCATATCAGTAATCATATCAGCAATTCCCCCAAGCAATTCGAAACCCATAACTTCCAAACCAGGAACCCAATTAACGTGCCATCAACTCCCACACGTCACTCAAGTCACACCGGTGCCTCTCGCCAAGTTTCGCGCTCCCCGGAGCCTTTCTCGCCATTTCGGTACCCCAATGGCCGAGTTGGCAAAACTCCAAAAACATAAGTTCCGAAATTTCGAAACTTTGCATAACTTCCAAACCGGGAATCCGATTGACATGCCGTCAATTCCCACACGTCACTCATATGGCACCGGTGCCTCTCATCAAGTTTCGCGCTCCCCGGAGCCTTTCTCGCCATTTCGGTACCCCAATGGCCGAGTTGGCAAAACTCCAAAAACATAAGTTCCGAAATTTCGAAACTTTGCATAACTTCCAAACTGGGAATCCGATTGACATGCCGTCAATTCCCACACGTCACTCATATGGCACCGGTGCCTCTCATCAAGTTTCGCGCTCACTGGAGCCTTTCTCGCCATTTCGGTACCCCAATGGCCGAGTTGGCATAACTCCAAAAATATAAGTTTCGGAATTCCGAAACTTTACATAACTTTCAAACCGGGAATCCGATTAACGTGCCATCAACTCCCACACGTCACTCGTGTCACACCGGTGCCTCTCGTCAAGTTTCGCGCTCACCGGAGCCTTTCTCTCCATTTCGGTACCCCAATGGCCGAGTTGGCATAACTCCGAAAACATAAGTTCCGGAATTCCGAAACTTTGCATAACTTCCAAACCGGGAATCCGATTGACGAGCCGTCAACTCCCACACGTCACTCGTGTCACACTGGTGCCTCTCGTCAAGTTTCGCGCTCACCGGAGCCTTTCTCGCCATTTCGGTACCCCAATGGCCGAGTTGGCATAACTCCGAAAACATAAGTTCCGAAATTCTGAAACTTTGCATAACTTCCAAACCGAGAACCCGATTGACGTGCCGTCAACTCCCACACGTCACTCGTGTCACACCGGTGCCTCTCGTCAAGTTTCGCGCTCACCGGAGCCTTTCTCGCCATTTCGGTACCCCAATGGCCTAGTTGGCATAACTCCGAAAACATAAGTTCCAGAATTCTGAAACTTTGCATAACTTTCAAACCGAGAACCCGATTGACGTGCCGTCAACTCCCACACGTCACTCGTGTCACACCGGTGCCTCTCGTCAAGTTTCGCGCTCCCTGGAGCCTTTCTCGCCATTTCGGTACCCCAATGGCCGAGTTGGCATAACTCCGAAAATATAAGTTCCGGAATTTTGAAACTTTGCATAACTTCCAAAACGGACCATGTTCATAGGTTCCGCAATGCCAAATATGATCCAAGCTCATATATATATATATATATATATTATGAAAACATAATAACTGATTTTACATTATACTGAAATAAAAAGTACACCAAGCTTTATGGACCATGTTTATAACAACATAGCGGTTTGCCAGCAACGCTAAGACTACTTGGTAGATAGTTTTGAAAGTCATCATCACCTTCTTCTTCTGAGAAGTCTGAAAGTTCTAGGTCAGAAACTAGCAATGGATCTTCAACGATTTCTAATATTCGTTGTGTTGGATCACGACAATGTTCCTTCGCTTGCTGTGTAAAATGATATCTATCCAACCTTCGTTGTATTTGATCAATCTCGCGTTCAAGTGCTTTTATGACCTTGCTGTTACCTGATCGTCTATTAAACAACTTAGCTGAACGGGCCTTTGGTATACGAAGGCCATGCCATTGGCAATACATCTCTTGTTCACACCGTTTATCGAACAAGTCTTCCCACGACGACCTTATGCATTGGGAGTCAGTCACCCCGTGGGGTGGAGCTAAGGACGCATCACCAATGAAGATGTGGCTGACCGGACCCATCGTATCGTGCATTAGGATTGGTTTTTTAAGAAAACAACGCTTTCGGCCATACCATTTGTTACCGACTGGATCCATGTATGTATGCACCATATGGATGGGTGAGGATTGGTTTTCATCTGTGTCGCCGCTTCGAGCCGAATGACTACACGATGCTCCAAATAATCCTTTTTGCTTCAGCATGTTAGGAAGTGTGTATGGTTTAACACTTTTTTTTTGTAATGGCATGACGTATATATAGGTAATACATTACAATGCATGAGTAAATGGTTCACGGGAATTCATTGGGATGCGAAACAAGACTTTTGTGCAACCTTCACGTGAAGCTAATGCATGCTTTATATTGAAATGATGCATCACCTTGTGGAGCCTTCACGTGAAGAGTTCAGGACATGCCTTTACGTGAAGCTAATGCACACTTTATATTGAAATGACGCATCACCTCGTGCAGCCTTTACGTGAAGCTAATCCACGCTTATAAAAAATTTGATACAAAAAAGTATGAACTACAAAATTTGATACATCCATAAACACGGGATACCAGAAATAACCATAATATTCGATTACATCAACAAATGTTCGACAACTTCCTGAAAATGTACCTAATACAAAACCCATACCATCAAGTACTATACATGACCACCTGTACCACATGGGGGTGGCCTCCTCTCTCGTCTCGACTTACGGGTAAAGACCCGTGTGATACTCCGTAGTCTTGACTGAGATGGCTCTGCCTGGGTGATCTGTGAAACGCCCTCAGGAGGTATATGCTGATGTGGGTCAATGGTAGAGCCTACGTCGACTGTATCAATAGGAGGCCCACTGCTAACCTGAGTGAGCTAAGATGACCCATCTACCTGTGATGGTGGTATGGGATGTGTAGTCTCGGATGGCACAGTAGATGGATCGTGACCCTGGGTGTCCATGAAAGGCGTCTCTATACGGTACCCTTCAGGTAACAATGGATCGAAAAGTGCATGAAATCCCATATCATCTCCGACGGTCGAGGAACCAGATCGCTGGTCATAAAAAACAAGAGAAACGTCGTGGTGGGGTGCAGTGCGACGAGGTCTCACCTCGCAACTAGTCGCATATGATGATGAGGGTACATATCAAGGGTCACTATGATATGTATATACTGGCATACTCGGTGTGATATGTGATGTAGGTGTCTGGATAGAGGCTGGCTGGCCAACTGAGTGTTGTGCCTGCGAAACTGAGGGCTAGGCAACTGAAGGCTGGGCCTGCGAAACTGATGGTTGGGCCTGCGATATGCGCTGCTGCTCACGTAATATGTCTAGTGACTTGGTACACAAGTCACGAGCCCTATACATGTCCTCTAGTGCCGGCTCAGTCCCAAACCCATATATAGCACGATCTATAAGATGATGCACGGTCGTGAAATGACGGGTCTGCAAAATGAAGCATAATTTTTATGTCCCTTTACCAATTCATATTTGCTTTGAAAAACCATATTACGTAAAAAACTACTAACCGCAATCTCTACCGTAGACCCAACCTCCAGGTAGCCTCGATCTGGGCAGTGAACTGGATTGCCCACTAATGGGCGTGTGATACGGCGATACCACTGCATATATGGATCGTTATATCGCATGTCTCCAGCAATAGGAACCCCAATTACAAGATGATCACGGCGTTGCTGCCATCGCTGTATGTACTGTATATGATACTCCATCCAATCGGTATTATGTCTCCCACGCCCATCTAAACCATGTAAGTCAGGAAATGTGTTATGAGCCTATGGAATGACCTGTCTCAAACCAAACTGTCGGCATACACGATCAGGAAAATGCCACTCTACGACCTCAAAGCACAATAATGGGGATCGAGTCATCCAGATATCGCTCCCAGCTCGACAATAATCTGAAAGTGAATCGATGATAGCATCATATGGCCTCCATGTGAACTACAAACATATAAAAATGTGGTACCCATTACTAATTGAAATATATGAACCAAAAAACTAAATATAAATATAGCTAAGGAGTATTCATACCTCGTCTGGCCTCAAGCGGTCCAACTGGTCGCGATATACATGGACAACATGGGTCGACACTGTATCTGTATGATATCTCGATCTCCATCTGACAGATATGTGTACATAATATGAAAACTATGTTTAATGACTGAAGATATAAAGGTAAACATATATAACTACTAGGTACATACCTAGCTCCCCACGGGCCACCGGGTAACTGTACCCCATCTATATCCAAGGGCTGCTGGGCATCAGTAGGCTGAACTCTACGACTAGGGCACATGCGTGGGAGTCTCCCCCAAACCCATATCTGAATAAAGTTCAATGTTAACACAAATAGTAAATGAAATAAAAATAAAACATTACGGCATACTGGATAAAGTGCAAAGTTATTGAACCTGCAACAAAAGTAGTGCGCCTGCTATCTGCTTCCCGTCTGGCTTCGTCGCCCGGCACATCGACCTATATAGCATAGCTAAGGTGGCACTGCCCCAACTATATCTCCCTGCCACGTCTAAGTCCTCCAAAAATGGAAGGTATGATAGTCTGACAAGAGTCTGGGATAAATCTGACATCAGCACCCCCCCAATCAGGCGAAGTATGTATGCACGTGCGTGCCGCTGTACAGTAACATCATCAGCTCCAGCTGGAAGGGCTTGGAAAGTGTCACGGAGCCATGTAATCCGAACACGCCCCCTATCTAACTGCTCTAGGGGTGGAGCCACACCTAACAACTGGACACACAAGTCCTGCCACTCCTGCACAGTACTCTGAACCTCCCGTCGGATGATAGGATGGCCATCGACAGGTAGTCCTAATAGTATAGAAACGTCCTGCAAAGTAATAGTAGCCTCCCCGATAGTCAGATGGAAAGTATGGGTCTCCTGTCGCTAACGCTCTATGAACGCCGTGATCAAATGATGGTCCAACCAAATCATCCCTACTCGGTAAACACCATAGAACCCAGCACGTAATACATACTGTAAAATACGTGGGTGTATCACATCGTATAAATGACTGGCGGCGCGTCTGCATTTAAGAGGATCTATACCCTACATCATTAATTGGAAGGGCATTAGTATACATATGAAATCCCACAAAATATATGCATAAATATAAAACATATTATAAATACGCATACCACATGGTCCCATATCCAACTCGATCGATGATGGCTCTGTAACGTCAGCACAGTACGATCGATAGGCCCAGGAAGATCTGTAGCTGTATCCATAACACCAGCAATTGACACGTAACATATGGTGTTAAAACAGTAATAAAATAAATTATGTAAGGGTCTGCAAAAGTCATTGGGTTTCTGCATAAAAGCTGTAACGAATATCATATCTATACATGTGAACGATGTGACAAAATTCTAAAAAAACTATCAATGAAATACAAATAAGCCTTACAATTAATACGATAAGTTCAAATGCAATTAAGTTCAAATATACGCTTAATGACAACCAACCATTATCTTAAATACAAATACAAATTGTTCTTTGCTAGGTAGCTAATTGTTCTTCCAATACATAAATCAGGCGGTTCGGTTTGGACATTTACGCCTATCATGGCCTTGTTGTTTACAAATACCGCAATTATTGAATTGTCGTCTCCTAGAGACGTCCATCTCATTCTGGATTCGTTTGTTTTTTGGACGCCCTGGCGTAGCTTCTTGTCGACGGGTCGGATCTGGAATGAGCTTAGGACCATCATAGGAAACCCAATAATGCTCGTGCACCATCGGTTGGAAACTTGATTCGTAAACGTGAGCAAAAACGTCGAGATTATATTGAGGAGCAATTAAGCGCCATGGTTGTCTTCCTGTTTTTGCGCAAACTGTCAGCATGTGCGAACAAGGATAATGGTAGATGACCCATTTTCCGCAGTCACACGAGGGAGGATTCAAAGTCACCGGATGTCTGTTATTCCCTTTCGTGCCTACTGGGTTTGTAATAACCTCAGCGGAACCCTAAGCCCTGCGTTTGGAATATACTCACTTCATAGTTGTAATAGAGATGCAGACTTCTACAAATCTATAAATAAACGGTGTGAAATAAAAAAACTGTATAAATTTTGTAACATTACCAATTAAAGACATTAACGCGATGCATCGCCGATCGAGGTTGATAAGATTCTATCTTCTTTTGCACTTTCGATGTGTACCTCAACCCCTTCTCTGCGGCACGATGAATTTGTACTCGTTTCTCGGTGAAAGTTGCCACCAAACGGTAAAAAGTAACCTGAACACATGCAGTTATGGGCAAGTCTCGTGCACCTCTTAAGACATTATTATAGCACTCTGAATCGTTGGTGGTTAAAACTCCCCAATGATAACCTCCATCATGCGCCAATGTCCACTTCCTAGGGTCCTCGTTGCACAGGTCACGGAATGCTTTTGTCGTCGACTCCGTTTGTAAATTTTTAATCTCATCCATTGCCTCGTCGAACTTGCGCACCTGACGGGCAGTTCCAGCTTTCCATATAAGATCCTTAATTTTAGCATTGTTGAACTTTTTTTGGTAATTACTTTTAAAGTGCCTAAGGCAATATCGATGGACTCCAGCTGGTTGCCCGTCTCGTGGACTTTCCCAATAATCTTTTACTGCACTCAATATGGCTGCATACCGATCAGAAATCAATGTGATCCCTTCTTTTCCTGGCACAATAAGATGCCTGACATGGTAGATAAACCATAACCAATCACGATAGTTTTCCGATTCAACTACTGCGAAAGCTAGAGGGAAAACATTGTTGGCAACAGTTTTGGCAACAGCAATCAACAACACTCCTCTATATTTCCCATAAAGGTGGGTACCATCAATACAAATCACTGGAGGGCAGTAGTTGAAACCGTCAATGCATGGTCGGAATGCCCAGAAAATTCTGTCTAGCGCGACGTCGGCAGACCTTCCAATGTCACATGTTTCCAATACCACCGCTGTTCCCGGGTTCCTGAATTGCAACGTTCTCATGTACCTTGGTAACTTCTCATAGGACTCATCCCAATCCCCGAAAACCATCGCAATGGCCTTTGTTCTTCCAAGCCAAGCTTTTTTATATGAGACTGTGAAACCAGCACTAGTTTTTACACTCTCGATTATGGAAGCTATCTTCCATCCAGGGTCTTCCTGTACACCACAACAAAATAAATATTCAATCTTTATATTCATATGAGCATTACTGCATAATATCTAAACATTTTACTTTTAAGTTATAATTTATAAGAACTTACCGCAACTTGTGTCTTAATCATGTGTGCAATGAATGTCGAATTAAGGTTGCGGTGATCCAAACTCTCCATCCCATGTAAACAAGTATGAGGCCCAGGATATTGTGTGATTTCAAACAAAATATGCTTCTTCTTTAAACAGGCACAATTTCCATGGGCAATCGTGTCTGCACCTGGTGCTCCAAACCTTTTTATTTGTTTCTACAACATAATAATATTTGTTCCTATTCACATGATACCAATTACATGCACGGATCACTACATCCTTATCTCTAAAAACCATCCCTTTTGCAAACTCTGGATTAGCATCTGACCATGTTGGACCGCGATGGTATAAGTCTCGACCAGCTGCGGAATCATCTACCCCATCCAGGTTCGTAAAAAAGGGCACCGGATTGTCATTCAATTCAGGAAGGTTCACTTGTTCTTGCCCACCATCATCAGAGTCGTCATTTTCATCATTTCTTATTAAAACATCAACATCTTCCTCTGATTGATCGGATTGAACAATATCTACATCTTCATCTTCATCTATCCCTCTACCAATCTCATCAAGGCCCACAAGTCGTTATACAGGATCCATACTTGCACTGGGACCTCCCATCTCTACGCACCCCCCTTGACCCGAAGCATATTGTGGGTGATATGTGGGTGGATTGTCAAAGTCATGCAATTGTTCAACATTACTCGGACCCTGTAAGTAATCATTGTATGGGGTGAACAAGTTAGGCATCGGTTGTCCTAGCGCATCCTTTTCCATTGCGCTTCGACTACTATGCCCAACCGTAAGCATTCTAGTAAATGTCCCCAAATCCGATGCATCACCTCTCCCTCCCAAGATTTCACCGTAGGACTGGACATCTCCCCAATTAAAATCAGGATGACTGTGACTGGTGGTCATTGTGGATATGTCTTTCTCAATGTGCATTTCAACACAATACATGTCAGGATATCTCGAAGGGAGATTTAACACAGTTTGTAATGTCTCGTCATCCTTAACTGACAACCTCTTATATATCCATACTTCTCCATTTCGTCTAATAGGGTATCTACATATGAACTTTATGTTTACATGCTCTCCAAACTCATCCATCTTAGAAATAATTATGTCTCGTAACCCACCAAGTGAGGTTCCCAGTTCTACATTATAACATCCACTAGCCTCTATATCATAGGCTATCCCTTCTCTTCGATCTCGGACTATCTTTCCCCCCCAATAAAACAGTACCATTGTCGTCATTACTTACCTATGTCTACCATAACACAAAATGGTTTGAGAATAAAAAAAAGTCACACATATATTTACAAAGGAAATAATTGGTTTGACAAGTAGGGTACTAACAAACTAAAAGTTGATCTTAACTCATATATTTACATAAAGATATCTATTTATGTGTTCTATATGTAGCAATATAGCGGAGTTAAAAATGTTCTCATCCATAGTTTATTCGAAATTATGAAAATAAAGAAGCCACGTTCAGCCTCCAATGATTTTAATTGCTTATTCCTATTTTAAATTTAATTAAAAATTCTTAACACTTGTAATTTATATATGCAAACACATGGTATAAGGCCATTTGTTGTTTGACCAATAAATAATGATTTTTTTCCCCTGAATTCCCTTACAAATTTTTAATTTAAAATATATTTAACTTTATTAGCCATTTTAATTTTTTTATTCTTCAAATATTTATAATGTAAATATCTCATTGATTATTTTTTGTATTTTCCACACAAATCGAACAATTGCAAGAGAGGTGCTTATATATTTTTCATAGAAAGAGTAAAAGAGTGGTTAGTTTCATTTTGCCCTATATTTTTTTAAACAACAGTTATGTTGACAATATTGTCGAAATTATAAAGTCTTAGGTGCTTGTCATACCTAATAAATTTAAAGCTAATCAAAAATTAAGATAAACATCCCACTAAACACTCAAAACTATACTAATTTTTTTTAGAAATGAGTACATATAAAAATGTATATAGTATGAATGATTATGGAGAACTTGAAATAAATTTTCTTAAGGAAAGTAGAATCAATAATGCACATATCAGTGGTTCTAGTATACATAATGCACATATTGCACATATAATAAAATAAAATCAAGAGTAATACATACATAATGCACGTATTCACTTATAAAAGTTGAATAAAAGCAAAAAAATAAACATACCAGTGGTTCTAGTAGCTTCACCCACACTCGGAATACGAGCTTGCGAACGAGTGAGAGAATGAGAGAGAGGCGAACGAGAGAGACAGAGAGAGAGAGGCGAACGAGAGAGAGAGAGGGAGGCGTATTCTTAACAGCAGATGGTGTGAATAAGGGAGAGAGACAGCGGGCTGGGGAAATTCGAATGAACTGGGAGAAAAAGGAGCTAGGGTTTTGTGGGTTAAAAAACCGCTAATTCATTTGGCGATTAACTTGCACACTAACATTAAGTTAAAACACACCCCAATTGTAGAATTATGTTTGTTAATAATATGTGTTAGGGAAACTCCCCAGATATCGGTGGAGTCTTGTTATCTTGAGTCAACTTGTAGGACGAAGTAAAGGCTAGGTCTTACTAATAAACAACACTTTGTTTGGATGTACAAGATATTAAAAATTGTGAATCTCACAATTTTTAATATTTTATATAATTATATATATACATACTTAAAGTCGTTGGGTCAATTTTTCTATGTGTTTTTGTAAACATATGTTTTTAAAGCACATTTTAAGTATGTTAATAGATAATTTCAGTATTAAAAATGATGAAAATATAATTTTTAACACTTTATTCTTAAAATGTGTTCTAAGTGCTATTTTGTCGGTAACTAATTTAAACACTTGTCAAATATTTTTTTTAGATTTTATTATTTTTTAAACCAAAATTCAATTTTATTTTTGTTGTTAAAGGCTCCTAAGTCATGCGCGTACCCATTCATAAAAAGAAATTTTTATTTTGATTGAAAAAAAGTCACTAACAAAAAAGAAACCTATTTCAATTAAGTTGAAATAACATTCTTTTGGTCTGATTTTTTTTTAACAAAACATAAATTTTCTTTTTAAAATTGGTATGCATTACTCAAAGCATATAATAATAAATAATTTTAATTTAATTTTAAAAAAATCATTAAAAAATATATTTTATAAGTATCTTAAATAAACTACGCTTGAACCGTCCTTATACGTATATGCATTTGTCTTTATCTAATACCCACTTTGAAAAAGTCTGCCTACGGTCACCTCACCAACTAATATGCGACACATCAACTGAGTCCCACTCTACACATTAGCAGCTAGCATAGCTCTACCCACTTTGACAATATTTGTCTTTATCTAATACCCACTTTGAAAAAGTCTACCTACAGTCGCGTCACCAACTAATATGCGACACATCAACTGAGCTTCACATTACACATCAACAGCTAGCATAGCTCTACCCACTTTTACACGGAAAAGAGCGTAAAAAATTAGAAGAAAAACTCTTTTTTCACCCCCCTTGACACCCCACCCCCTCGACCGGACAATTAAGATTTGTTGACTTTTCAATTTTTTCTCTAATTTTCTTCCCAAACTCCAACTTTGCAATTCATCTCTTGGTAAATTAATTTTTTTTAATACCACCTCCCGCAGTTATTTATTAAAAAAAATTTAATAATGTATTTTTTTAAAAATGCATTATTAACATAAATGTAAAACTAATTAACACAAATTTCTTTTGAAAATATTAAAACAAAAAATTCAGATTTATTATTTGAGACTATCATTAGAAATTAATAATGCATTTTTAATAGTTTAATTTGTCAAAAAAACACATACGAAAGATAATAACTTTTAACATATCAATATAATAGTAAATTCAACATTACATAAAAACATAACTTCTAATTAATATCTTCTCCAACCTCTCTTCTGGGGACACCCGGTCCTTCACGCATTATTTTTTATCACAAATTCATTCGTACTATATAAGTATCAACCCATTCCTTAACTTCGATTGATACATGTTGCCGCCACCATACTGAGGTGAGTGGTGCAGGGTAATAAGAGCGTAAGAAAACTTGGACGAAGTAATTGCTGCCAATACGAGCAATAACTATTTCTTAACGCTCCTGGACCAAAACTAAGGGGTATCTCAACGGCAAGTGAGTAAAACAATCCAAATAATGTGTCAAACGTATGGAGTACAAGGTTGTACCTTGATGCGATAACAACTCTCACAGAGATTGTGAATTTATACCTGAAACAAATCTAAATTCTTTTACTTTAGTGTTCTAAAAAAAATTTATGTTAATTAATTTTACATTAAGTTTTATAAATAAAGAGAAATTTAAAAAATTTTGATCAAAATTTTTTTCTTTTATAAAAATCGAGAAGTGAAAGTAAAAAAAATTATAAAATTTGATTATAAATTTTTTTATATATATAAAAAAAAATTTAGGAGGTGGGATTTAAAAAAAATTAAAAAATTTTGATCAATTTTTTTTAAATTAAAAAACAAAGGTGAGAGTAAAAGAGAAGAAAATTTTATCAATTTTTTTTTTCATAATAACAAGAGAGAGATGATATATGAAAACAAAAAATTAACTAAAATTTTATACGAAATTGTCCCATCATCCCACCCCGTGTCAGGGGGGTGGGAATAAAGGCTCTCAATTAGAATCCCCACCCCTAGTTGCCAGCTGTAACTTTTTTCGGTTTGTCCAAATGAGGACGCTAATCATTTTCTTGTCTTTAATACCTACCCGAAGAACTCTTTTCCCACTCCTTCCTCACACTCCATTTTTTGATGCGACAATTAAAATTTTCTAATTTTTTAATTTTACTCTTAATTTCTCCCCAAACTCTAACTTTGTCATTCAATCCTTGATACTTTTTTTTTTCTTTTTATTCATTAAAAAAAATTAATAATACATTTTTTAAAAAGTGCATAATTAACATAAATGGAAAATTAATTAATATAATTTTTTAAAAAAAATACTAAAACAACAAATTTAAATTTATTATTTGAGACTATTTTTAAAAATTAATAATACATTTTTAATAATTTGATTTTTCATAAAAACACATATGAAAAATAATAATTTTTAACATATCAATACAATAGTAAATTCAACATTACATAAAAACATAACTTCTAATCATTATTTTCTCCAAACTCTCCATCGGAGGCACCCAGTCATTTACTTATTATTTCTGATCACAAGTTATTCATACTATATAAGTATCAACTCATCTCCTAATTTTGATTGATAATATTGTCGCTACAACACTGGGGTGGGTAGTAAAGGGTGATGAGGGCGTAAGAAAATTTGAACGAAATGATTGTCGCCAGTACGAGCAATAGCTATTTCTCGATACTCCTAGACCAGAACTAGGGAGAATCTCAACGGTAAGTGAGTAAAACAACCCGAATAATGTGTCAAATATGTACAATACAAGGTTGTATCTTAATGCGATGATAACTTTTACAGAAGTGAATTTACACCTGAAACAAATTTAAATTCTTTTACTTCAGTGTTGTCAAAAAAAATTTATGTTAATTAGTTTTGAATTAAATTTTATAAATAGAGAGAAAAGTTTAAAAATTTTAAAAATTTTGTTAAAATTTTTTTTCTTTTATAAAAATGACAAGGTAAGGAGTAAAAGAAATTATAAAATTTGATCATAAAATTTTTTTTATATAAAAATTTAGGAGGTGAGAGT
>CM065382.1:6237500-6255000 GCA_033060915.1 Euryodendron excelsum
ATGCCTATTTCCTACGATTGAGTTGACCAAAGTTTATAGGAAAATGCTATTTTTTTGTAAAAAATTGTAAGGAAAATAATAATATGACTGTAATATTATAGTAATTAAGAGACATGATGATTGATTTATGTATAATATTTTCTTTTCATATTTTATTTGTGTACAAAAATGGAATAGAAAACATATATTCCATTCTAATCACCCAAGACATCGAACAAGGCTGTTTCAATCTCTCACACTAGTACATTCTCATGTACAAACTCATAATATATGTAGATGCATATTTATATGCGGTGTTTGAACTTTTTAATAATTTATGACTTTTTTAAATTATATTTGGCTCATCACTAAAAAAAACTATTTATAGTACCAACTTAATAGTAGAAGACAGAATTTACAACGAGGAATGAGAAGATACTCTTGCCGACATTTTTATCCCCGTCTGCTCCTCTAGCAATTGATTTGTAGGAGATCTCTACAAACCTCTTTTGCTGGTTGGGCGAGTAAGGAGTGCTAAGGAAAGATAATAGAGATAGAAGAAAGATGTGCATAGGGTGAGTAAAGACAGAGACCCTCTGCCAGCAATGGTGATGGTAATGGGGGTTTCTGTCACGCCCCCAACCTAATTAGACATTAATTATGTCATATTAGGTGAGGCGTGATTGCACAAGTCACCATACCTGTGAACGACACCTCAACATATACTCGAAAATAAAAGAACGTAGCGGAATATACTAGATAAACAATACAATGAGGAAAATAAAATAAACTCTCTAAAGGAAATACATTACCATTGGAAAATAATCAGTATCCTTTCACAAAATTCTTTACCATTATACCAAGTTAAAACATAACACCAAAACCCAACGTCTCATATAAAATACAACTATGAAACTGAAAGTAAGACAATGGAGCTTTCCTAAGTCCCAAGACTCGACATCCTGACATTGACATGATTGCCACCATGGTAAAGACCAAGACTGCAGTGAACTAAACCATCATCTCCAAGTTACCTGTCAAGACAATTTGTGTGGGTGTGAGCTAATTGTGAACGAGCTTACGATAGATAATCAAATTCATAGAGAATGATAATACGCACACATAATACACACAGGTAAAAATGGATCAATATATATATCATGGATGCTTCAATGAAATGAATATATCACCTATATGTGCGCGCAATTTTAGATAACATTGGCCCAATATATCGATGGCGCGTTATCAAGGAATGCCCACCATGGCACCTCTAGGCTAGTCCACCGTGACTAAGCCTTGGTTAATCCATCGTGGTTAACTCTCTCCAGTGCAATGCAAGACATACAATATGAATGATATGTAATGCCACCATATATATAAAATCATTAATGTCTCCACAGAACTTCTCATATAATACCACTATCACCTCATATATAAACACCTTCAGCACCTCATATGCATTCACCACCATTATATGAAAATAAATAATGCATTTAACATGAATAAGATTATCTCAAAATTTCACAATCCCACAATTAACATTAATATAGATAATAATACAAGTAATATATATTCACTTCTATATAAATAAGATTATATCATGTGATCCCACAATCTCACAATTAACACCAATATAAATACTATTACAAATAACACCAATATTCATACTAGTACAACAATTATAGTCATTCAATATGAATGAGATTATCTTAAATCCCACCTATCACTGCACACACACTACGTCAAAGATCACTTCTTGGTTGACGTTGAAGGATCTTGCTCTCCGTTAGCTCCTATCACCACAACTGTATTAGTTTAGGGAACTCAATGTATACTCCAATAATCATTACTATAATGTATATACTCTAAATAAGTTATAACACTAAAATTATACATTAGAACTATCATATGCAAATCCCAATCACACTACCAATATAAAACTAGAGCTGAAAAAACTAAAATACATCAAGTCCTCTAAGCTGCCAAAACTAGCACAGGCTTCATAATCTGGACATAATTTTGTGAGCTTATGCTCAAAAATTCTAAAAATTTAGAAATACCAACTAGACATATCAAAGAGTATCCAAACCAAATTTTACATTTTTTGAACATACCTAAGTATTTATTTGGTATTTTCTAAATAGGGCAGTGCTGCAAAAACTCGAATTCAGCAGCAAATAATCTATATCTCATAAATTAATAACATAGGTAAACGATATCTAAATGACTTGAAATTTGGTACAGAGTATCATCAACCTTGCTCCTAGATACAGTAAAAATTTCATAATATTTGGACTATTCTAACTTGGTCGAATGCTCTGTCAAACCAGATGTTATAGATCTGGACAGATTTGGGTATCAAAAATCTGCAAGGATAGTCCCATTTAAAAAATTCACCATAATTCAAAATTACAACATTTTAAGTGAATCCAAAGCCTAAATAATCCTCATAATTATAATTTTAAGTGTTCAAAAATTCAGTCACAAATAAAATTATTAGCTAGGTCAAAATGTCTTCAAACAGTAGCCTTTTCACATAGAATACTCTGTTATGGCTACCATGGGTGATTTTAAGTTTTTACCATGAAAGATCTCACATCCATCTGTTGGCCCAAATAGGCAACCCAAAAGGGGGGGTGAATTGGGTTTTATAGAATTTATATCAAGAATTGCAACTAAAAACAGTTTTTGTATTTTTGCAATGATTAATCAAAGTGTAGATCAAGCAAGTAAAGTGTATATCAAAGTGTATATCTATGCAAGCATGTATAGAGAGCAAATAAGCAAAATAGAGGCAAGAGAGAAGAGCACCAGATTTATAGAGGTTTGGCCAACCTTGCCTACGTCCTCTCTTCTTCGATCCTTTCAAAGGAATTCCACTATGTAACACTCTTTACACAGCTGCTGATTTTGCCACAAGTGCCCAGCTTACTCTTACAAAAGCTTCTTCCCAAGCTTTCAAAACCCAAGAGATTTTGTCCTAACTTCTCTCAAACTTACAAGTGATTTTGTCCAAGCTTCACTCAAACTTACAAGTGTTTTTACCCAAGAACACTCAAACTTACAGGTTTAGAAACCCACCCAAGTGAAATGAATAAAGGTTATACAATGGGTAACTCTCCTAGAGAGTATATGAATAAATACAACTCAATGAATAACCTTAAACACTCAGCAAAAATATGTGACAGTGAGGTATAGGAGTTTTTCAGCTTCAAGCACTTGATATCAATGGTATAATTGCTCTAATCATCAGTATTGAAGCTGTATGTATCTTGTATATAAAGATATGGATCAATTCTAGTCGTTGGAGAAGTATGGGAGAAGATTTGGTTACATATTTGCCCATACCGTCTTTCAAAAAACTAGTCGTTACTGTCTGGGGGTCGACTCTTTTTACAATGAGTCGACTCTTTTTGTATTTCAGCAGATTTTTCAAGTCACTGTCCAAATGAGTCGACTCTTTTAAGCAGTCTGCAAAATTTTTTGTTCTCTGTTGAAATGAGCCGACTCTTTTTATAGTAGGAGTCAACTCTTTAAGTCTCCAGTGGAATTCCAAAGCTCTGTTCGAATGAGTCGACTCTTTTTACTTGAGGAGTCGACTCTTTTAACCAAAAACCATATTTTTGTAGCTTTTCTTTATTCTTTTCCAAGGCTTCTAATCTTTTCAAGGATCATTCAAATAAGCTTTTTAAAGCTTGCAAATATTTCTTCAAGGCTTGATGACTCCAAGAACATATTCAATTCATTCTAGATGAATTTTCTCCATTTTCATTATTTGTAGAGCTCTTCCATCATCAATGCTTCAATCATTTGACCAAGTCCTCATTATAATCTTCAAGAAGACTTCCAAGACTTAGAATCTTCATTTCTTCAACTAATTTGATATTCTTCTTTGAACATCTTCATTTCTAGATTTCTTCTAGAATTCTTCAATCAATATAACTTCTTCATAGACTTTAACAAATCTTCCAAGAAAGCTTTTCTAGTCTTATAATTCCTTTCATATCTTCAAAACATCTTCAAATCTAACAAGAAGGCTTCCATATCTTTGAGTCGGTCTCTTCTTCTTCCATTCTTGCAAGATATATTCAAGTCCTCAAAGTCTCCAATCTTTTAAATCAAGACTTTGAGCATTTTCATTCTTCTTTCTTGATATCCATTATCTTCATTCTCTTATAAGATCACCATTGTAGAATATGTCATGCCTTCATACTCACCAATCTTTAATCTAAGATATTCATCATATTGAGATTCCTTTATCTTTCTTATAATATCAGCTTTGTAGAATACATAATCTCATCATGTTTTTCACTCTTCATTCTTATCTTTGCATCACAAATCCTCTATTATGATAAGGTTCAAGTCAAGATTTAATTAATAATTCATCTGCACACTAAATAGAATTATTAGATCATTAAACCATGTTTTGTTATCATCAAAATCAAGGCATTGACTCAACACTATCCTCATCCTTTCATGACATGACTCATACAACATGCAATATTTAGAAAAAACAAGATAAAACAAGAATAATACTCACCCTAGATAAGGAAAACAATTGCAATAAAGTTTCCTTAGATTTTTTCCCTCTTTTATTCTTCTTTCTCTTTTTCACCGATTGCTCTCTCTCTCTCCAAGCTTCTCTCTCTATTTATAACTCTATACTTCTCTCTCTTTCTCTATAATGACAACTATTTTTCCTCTCTTCTCTCTCCCATCATGCTAGGCCACTCACTCCCCACCATTCTTGTTTTTTCCTTTTTTTTTTTTTTCTTTTCTTTCTTCATTTGCCTCCTTGTCCCCTTTTGTCACCATTCCCTCTTTCTCTCCACCGACACCCTCCCTTCCTCTCACTTCACTTCACTAGAGATACAATAATATATCTCACACCCCTTAGGTATTTTATACACCCACTTATTATACCCACTTACTAATGACTTACCATTTAACTTACCATTAATAAAATGATACAAGTGGCACACACAATTTATAATTAACCATGCAATAAATATAAATTAAATTAAATAAACTAATTCAACTACGTTTAAGATGCAATTCAACTAATCATGAAAATATGAGATTAGAGTTTCACAGTTTTAAAGCCTGGTTTATGGTATTTTGTCAAAGAGGTGAGGAGAACGGAGAAAGAGAAAGCTCAAGCTTTGGAAGAGAAAAAGAAAAAATTACTGAAATGAAAAATAAAAGCAAAGAGAGAGAGAGTTTTTAAATATGGGAATTGTTATGAAAACAGTGAAATCACTATTCATGAATGACTTTTGCAACTATAACGTAAGTAATAACGTTTTTCTCTTATTACTGTACGTTTTGTTCGCCTATAAATAGAGCTGGAGAAAGACAAAAGGAGAAAGAGAGAGAATAAAAAAGAGATAAGAAAATCGAGTGTATGTAAAATAGTTAAATTCAAATTGTATTTTATATTTTGTCTTATAATAGAAATAAAGTCTTGAATGATCAAAAAAATCTATTCCTAATAGATCTAAAAGAATTCTTTAATTATTATTTGACAATTCTAAAAGAATTAATTTTATTATACTACTTGTTTTATATTTTTTCTTTAGAATGATTTGTAATACCAATATATAAAAAAAATAAAAAAGAAATAAAGAAGTCAGACGTTTGAGGGGATAATGCCTTGGTAAATCTGCTACAGCCGGTCTCTTTAAAGCTTGCCACGTGACAAGTTTCTTTGGGACATCTCACCGACTGAAACAACAGCATAGCTGTTGACAGCAGCAAAGCCGCGCCCCAACAAAGCTGCCTGTAATGTATTCATGTTCTTCTATTTCCCCAGAGTGGTCGGATTAATTCAGCTTATGGCTCCGGCAAGCGTTGAACCAATGGACACATGCCACGTAGTGGCCATGCCTTATCCAGGCAAATGCCATATAAATCTCAGGGTGAACCTCTGTAAGTTACTGGCTTCAAGGGGCAACCACATACGCGTTACCTTCGTCGTCACGAAGGAGTGGTTCGGCTTCATCGGCTCCGAGGGCAAGCCGGCTAACATCCATGCATGAACAATACAAAGTTGGAAAATGCTATTTTTTTATAATTTTTATGCAGAATTTTACACCAAAATGATGTAACAATGATAATTTTGTAATAAATAAGCATTTTGGTCGGTTCTTTATTTTAAAATGATAGATTCACAATTTAGTCACATTATTCTAGTGATAAATTTTGTATGAATTTTTTAATTGTATAACATCACTCGACAAATTTTATATGATTACACGTATAGTAGACATGCATGAACCCGAAGGTGTAATTGACACAAGACAGACACCCTTCACCAAAAAAAATAATTAATCCAAACAAAAGTAAAGAATTTAGGCTTTCATAGGTATTATTTTTAAAACTTTTATTTTTGATGTTTGTTTTTATTTTTCATGTTTTCAAGAACAAAAACAGTGAAAAGTGTGAAAACTCAATCATTTTCATATCATTTCATTTTTATACTAAAATAGTTTTTAAAAATTTATAAAACAATTTAAAGTTGTTTCTTAAAACTAGTGTATTTTTAGAGAAAAAAATTTCTCAAACTTTATTGCATATCATGCCATTACATTCCTTGAGAACTTGGTGCTATAGAACCCATTTTGTTTCTAGCTTTAACTGAAATGTTGCTGGAACAAATCGTGCTATTATCCAAATATCCGAGTTTATCTGATAATCGGCTCAGTATGAAAATACAACATGGAATCATTAGAGTAACTCAATGGACGAGAACCTGATTTCTCCTTAAAGACCTGCGAGTTCGACTTTTTTCATTTTTTTTATGATTTATAGTCCGTTTGATACAATTTTTTTGGCCTGATTTTTTTAGCTTATAAGTAAACAAAACTTATTTTTTTGCAGTTTTTTTTCTTTTTTTCACTTATCTTGGCTTGTAATAGCAAAAAAATTAAAAAAAAATCCATTTTTTAATTATAAACAAAAAAATTAAATTTAAACACTACCCAACGATCTAAATATGAAATATTGGTGAAATTGACCATACTTGCAAATACTTGCACCACAGAAAGAGGAGACGAGCGCGTGGACTACATCCCTGGAGTTTCTCCAATTCGGCTAGCTGACCTTCCATGCATCTTTCATAACAAGGACCAACAACACTTGCGTCGAGCCGTTAAAATGATTTCCAAATGCCACCAACGCTCAATATCTCTTGTTCAACTCCATCTTCGAGCTTGAAGCTCCAGTTTTCATTGCTTTGAAAGCCAAATTTCCTTTTCCCATCTATTCTTTCGGCCCCTCATTCCTCATTTCAGCCTTGGACACAATGGTCCTGACTACCCCAATTGGCTAGACTCTCAACTTCTAAGTTCTGTTTTGTACGTTTCACTTGGAAGTTTCCTCTCAGTTTCAAGTGCCCAAATGGATGAAATTAGAGTCGGGTTGCGCAGCAGCGGCGTCCGATACTTATGGGAGGCCCGTGGGGAGGAAGCTTCCAGGTTCAAGGAGGATTGCGGCCGTCCTGGGATGGTGGTGCCTTGGCGTGACCAATTGAAGGTGCTATGCCATTCTTCAGCAGGAGGATTTTGGACTCATTGCGGGTGGAATTCAACTATGGAAGGTGTTTTTGCAGGGGTGCCATTGCTTGCTTTTCCTCTAATTATGGATCAAGTCCCAATCAGTAAATTTATCGAGGAATATCGGGTGGAAAATGAAGAGAGAGTCGGGGATAGAAAATTTGGTGGGAAGAGAGGAAATTGCTGAGCTTGTGCGGAGGTTTATGGATTCGGAAAAGGCTGAGAGGAAAGAAACGACGAAAAGAGCAGGAGAACTCAGAGATCTTTCGAGGTGCACTTGAGAAAGGAGGATCATCTGAATCAAACCTCAATGCTTTTATTATAGAAATTTCGAAATGAATTGTCTGCAAAGCTCAGTTCTTAGACTTCTGACAACATTTTCACTAAATTTGTCGAAAAAGGAGTTCGATCGATTGGTAAGAATTGCCAAAAGTTGAAATTGATTTGATCAAACTCGTGGGTACTAATATATAGCCATGTCAAATTGTTATATGCATTGTTGCAAAGAGACAACAAACATGATCCTATGAGGAAGTCTCTTCTCAACTTTATATGCAACAAGGTTGCCATCGGAACACAATGCCAATATTTTCCACATTATCAGTACCATTTGCTCATTCTGAAACCCGACCGTTACTGTCACAATAATTTCAACATGAAGAATGTTACCGGAGTCCCCATTGGTAAGTTATGGAAACTTTAGGTATTTTAAAAGTTAAGTTTTCGGAGTTAGGCCAAGTCGACCCTTGGGATACCAAAATGAAGAAGAAGGGTTCAAAGAGTGTATAACTTAACAGGAGGCACAGCATAATGACGTATCGATAACAATTTTTTGTTTGTTTTTTTTGCTACTAACAACCATAGGAAAGGTTGTCATTACCCCTTTCGCATTCACGATGAAACTACTATAGCTGTTCTCGGAAAAGAAAGAAAAAAAAATCCAACAAATGAATGTCTCAATTCTCATCAAAACACTTTGACTTTTGATTTATTCAAAAACAAAGTACAGACTTTTCTGTTTATTACATGATTATTGGAACAAACTGAAAGGAAAAATCAGACTTCAAAATTCAAAACCCATGTATAAAATAATTTTTTCTCAAGGGCATTTGGGGCCTCCCTCCTTGGTTTTCCAGTTGTTGTAGCAGGGACATTCTTCTTTGTGACCATATGTGCCCGATGGCACACAAAGACATTTGTTACAACAAAGGTTGCAGAACATCAAACAATTGTTAAGGTGAGACGTTGCCGAACATCGAACGCCACACGCAGCAGGGCATTCTACAAATACAACATTAACACACATCTAATTAGATTAAACTTTTACCCATCTCTAAAAGAAAAACACCAAAAAAATAAAAAGGGTTGTTAAGGGCACATGTTAGCATTTGTGATAACAAAATGACAGAGAAAAAAAAAAAAAACTTACGTTCTCTGGTAAGAGATCCTTCTCCACCCGCCTGTGAATGATTTAAAACCATGTAAATGCCATAAAAAGTAGAAAAAATTTCAAAGAAGGAGATGTGTTGATTTGAACTTTGAAAGAGCTAGAACACATAATTACCATTGAGTAATGTTGTACAAATAGAGTTTTTGTACAAAATTTTCTTAGCAAATGATTGTTTGTTTGTGGATCTTTCTTCAAACCAAAAAACTACTATTTTTTACTCTAAATTTTAAAAATATCACTGTCACATTGTTTTAGTAAAGTTTTATGTATAAAAATTTAGTAAAAATAAAATTTTCCTATCACCATAATCATGGAGTCAAGAGTTAGGGTTGATAAGGATTTTCTTACCAATGAAACTTGGATGGTAGACATGGAAACCACAAGGATGAAGAGGAAAGCAGATTGAAGCCTTGAAAAGCCAGCCATGACTCTACTCTCAGTTAGTTTCTGCAATTTATTTTATTTTTTCTTTCCACTAGATTTTGATGCCTAGGTGCCCTATTTATAGATGCATGTGCTAGCTTGTAATTCTTTTTTGTATGGGAAGCTGTTTGGCCAACTCTTAAATGATAGGCATATCAGTTTAATTGTTGCAGTGTGAAAGGGTTAATTATACTTAAGGAAATTCAGTGCATTGTGAGTTTACCATACATGCATTGTATATCTCATGTTTTAGTTCTTTATTTGCATACATTGGATATTACTAATTGAATGCTATAGACCAAATTTTGAAGTATATGGCCTATGGGTTTGTAAATGGAAGGTATTAAAATGTGATAATTATTTTCCCCACCTAAATAGGAAGAAAAATACTGCACATAATCTTATTTGTCAATTTATTTTCTCACTTATACACACAAAGTAAGTGAGTCTCACTCAATTTATTAAGTGTAATATTATATATAATCTCACTTTTCAATTCTCTTTCTAAAATTTCTATTTATAATTGAGAATTGCTACCATCAGTCGCGATTGATACTCAGTTGCCGGCTAGTGGTGGCTACATCAGCCTAGGCCCACCATCAACTAATGGGTCCTAGTTGAGTTGACCACCATTAGTCGCGGCTGATGGTAGTATTTTCTTCATAAATTCACTTAGGATCCACTTACTTGTATTCGAGAAAAGAGATCTAAAAAAATGAGATTATGTGTGATGTTCTCTATTCATTTATATGGATCCACAATCTTCAGTCTTGGAGTAAGAAAATAAATTAGTATAGCATTTATCATTTCTTAATGTTGATTCCACAACTCGTGCCTTGGAGTATCCTAACTGGGTCATCCATTTCAAGTGCATATCCCATTTTTTGCACAATAAGATTATTAAAAAAAAATGGATTGAGGAAGTGGATTATGTGCAAACTAATTTATTAATTAAACCAGTACAACGGATAAAAGAAAAAGTTAATACAGATTAGACTATGATATACCTGAAAAGGCTGAAATGTCCAATTGGAACAAAGTTTTCTTCTCCTTTCATTTTTTTTTTGTTTTTTTCTTGATGTGGGTTGGGTGCTGAAGTTTTGGCACAGGAGAGGGTGAGATTGAACTAGGTGTGGACATTGAGGGCTTCAAATGAAATTTTTAAACCCGCCTATTAACATAATTTGAGCTAAAAAAAAATTTCAAGCCACATAAATAATGAAAGGGCTTCGGCCAGCACAACGAATAAAAGAAAGACTTAATACAGATTAGACTATGATATACCTCAAAAGACTGAAATGTCCAATTAGAACAAAGTTTTCTTCTTCTCGCTTTTGTTTTATTTTTTTTTTATTTTTATGTGGGTTGGGTGCTGAAGTTTTGGGATAGGAGAGGGTGAGATTGAACTAGGTGTGGACATTAAGGCCTTCAAATGAAATTTTCAAGCCCGCTTATTAACATAATTAGG
This sequence comes from Euryodendron excelsum, assembly GCA_033060915.1. Lineage (NCBI taxonomy): Eukaryota > Viridiplantae > Streptophyta > Magnoliopsida > Ericales > Pentaphylacaceae > Euryodendron > Euryodendron excelsum. The sequence continues at coordinate 6,248,374 of CM065382.1, forward strand.
CTAAAAATTTTTGTTAAACCTTATAAATAATGAAAAAGCTTGGGCCTGCTTATCAAGCCATAGCCACCCCTAGATAGAACTCATGATTCCACAGCCTGGTGGGACTCTTGTAGGGAAAGAAGGGTGGCCCATCTTTTTTTCTGGGTCAGTAACATTGCGGGCTTCCCTAACATCTCAGAGTTATTTATTTAAAAAAAATACTATTCTTTGAAAAATTTTATACACAAAACTGCATAAGAATAATGTGGTAATATACTGTTGTAATTAAAGCTACCAAAACGAATGTTTTGTTTTTAAATGAAAAAAAAAATTTTTTGCTGCACAAAAAGTTCTTATTTAACTTCATCATTATATACAAAACTTTTCTACGAATTTTCTTATTGTATGAAATTACATTTTATTTAATTGGGATCCGCAAACGTCCCCCATAGACTTTATCTGACATTGTCATTAATCAACCTGCAGGCAGGCATTAACGTGATCGATGGACACAAATAATAATCAATAAGGTGGTCCATGAAAAAAATCGTTAAAAGCATTATCCATATAATATTCCAGTGAGTGAGATCGTCGATGCCTAGTGAAAATAGATTAATTGACAACCAAATTAAAAATAAAAATAAAAATGAAAATTTATTACATCATGTCATTTTCTGCTACGTAATGACAAAGCCAATGATAAGGTTGATCCGGTTTCCAATCAGAGGCTTGGTTTAAAATAAATAAATAAAAAATAATAACAAATACTAGCGTGTGCCTTTAAAATATAGTATGAGCATGCATGAATGAATGAATGGAGTTGGACCATGTCAGAAAGTGTGAAGGAAAGTGTAGGCTCACACTTAACCCTAGCTTAATCAATATAGGAATGAGCTATAAATTTAGATATGCTAAGTTTAAAATTTCGTAAATTTTTGAGGCTAAGTCGTTAAAGATTTATTTTTTTTACTTTTTTAGACTTAGAGTGAATGATCTGTTTTTGATTAAATAAAAAAAAAAATAATCGAGATGCATATAAATTAACCCGAACACCCTTAATCATATAACCAAAAAAATAAAAAAAAGTATGAACGCACAATTTACACAACCAAACAATGTATGTTTAGCAAGTGATGGACAGGTAAATCAGGCTAGGTGTGGCAAACCACTTTAACCTGCTTCTGATGTACATTAATATCTTAATATATCTATGCATGCATTGACAAATTATACTTTAGACGAACAAGAAAAACAAAAAAGAAACGACCAAGTAGGTTCATCAAAACCACCAAAGTTGGCGGTTCCTTGCTCAACCACTAACCCTACCACTACCAGATGACTCATAATAAAAATTAAGGAATAGAGAAAATATAAATTTTAAAAAATGAGATAATTGAAATCGTAATTTTAATACATTTAAGTAAAGTAATTTTTAATTTATTGTTACGGAACTAATGTAGTTGCATAAAAAAAATCATTCTTCTCAACACGATTTTGAAACTCTTGAAGTTTATAAGTCAAACTTGAACAATCTATAACTTGACTTGCTCGACTCGTCTACAACCTTGCTCTTCCTCCTTTAACTCGTTGAGTTTATTTGGGCATTTCCCATTTAGTAATTTATATGAATCGATTTTTTTTTTCTCTTTGGTTTTCTGGATTTTCCTAAGATCAATAGACATAAACCAAAATCTTTCATCTTGTATTTTTAGACCTTTGACCTATCATGATGCCTTTTAATAAAACTGTTGCTCACACGTTATTGTGGTGCAAAGTCATATAAAAAAATTTATAGAAGAGTAGCATTTTCTTTCTATTTTAGGTTGAAACCTAAGACCAATCACAATATTGCTCTAGCCTTTTACAATAGTTTTTAACCAAAAAAAAAAAAAAAAACACTGTCAAATTATTGGAGGAGCAGCTAAAAAACTTAGATACCATTTAAACTGCTAAATTACCCATACTTTATTATTCCAGTAATTTTTTTTTCCTTCATTAATTAGAGCATAGTTTCACAATGACCCATAGAATGTAATTAAACAAGGAAGCATTCATTTAACAATTTCATTTTCTAAATTTAATAAAGACTTTGAATTCAGTATATGTAATCAAAAAGACTAGAATGACCTTTTGAAATTTTTTATTTCACCGGCTGCTAATTTAACATGATGATTTTTATTCTTTATGCAATAATCTTGCAAAAACAATATTTGAGTAACACACAAGGAAACATTATCAGCTTGGGATGATTGATTATTGCAATATTAAGAGGGTGTAGATAAAAATATACTTTGGTTATCAGAGAATGGAAAAACAGGCATAAGCTAGGATGCCTAGGATGACTTTTATTTGAATGTTAAACTTGTAAATTTGCATAAAACCAATTTGATTGAAAGCTAGAAATCCTTATTTACTATCTCAGCATTTAATTTTATTTTTTCTCAATTGCATTTTTTTTTCTGAAAGGTAAAACTAAATTTAATGAACTGTTTGTAGGATAATTACATGCATTTCCAATTTTAACCGAAGCAATTGGTTTTCGTGACTGCATTTCACAGTATGTTTAGAATAATTGGATTTTAGGGAATTGTTTCAAAATGAAAATTTCAAGAGTTAATTATAAACACACCCATTTAAAACGTAACAAACTGACCCCTTAAACTATCAATTTGCATTAATTCACCCTTTTTTCTTAGCAATCAGTTAACAATTTGTTAGGAGAGTAAGTGAAAAATTATCATGTAACTTGTACATATTCACAAAAGTTTATTCTGTACCTAAAGTACATCATTTTTTGTAGTAATTATCTAATAATTGAAAATATTTATTGTATTGCTCATATATTTATATGTCATTTTAAGGGATATTTCAGTTATTAAATAATTATTATAACAAAAAAATATTAATTTAGGTATATAACTATACTTTTGTGAACATATACATAGGTAAATAACAATTTTTTATCTATTTTTCTAAAAGATTACTAATAGAAGGGGTTTATTGATACAAATTAATAATTTAAGGGTTAATTTATTATGTTTTAGAGTTAAGGAGTCTCAATAACATTATGTCATAGTTCCTGAGGTATATTTGTAATTAATCCAAATTTCAATGTTTGGAATAGAAGAAATTTGAGATGAGGATTTGATTTGGGTGGAAGGAAAAATAAGTCATTTTAAAATCATTAAAAATAGTTAAATTTTAACGGAATAAATATTTAAATTTAATTTAATATATTTATCCATATTACGCTTCTCTTTATAACTTTCATACTCTATGACATCTTTTATTATTACATTCACATTATGTTCTGTCAAAAAATTTACTTCCAATTCCTTACCAAATCCAAACAAAAAAAGAAAAAAATTTCTTTAAATTCCCACGAGTTCCAAACAGGAAAAAAAAGATTTACTTATAAATTATTTCCTTTCTTTTGCCTTATTAATTTCTTTAAATTCAATGGGTGGCAGTTTGGTCATTTTGGGACTCAAAATTTCCCCAACACAGGCAACCGATGGGCAACGGTTCGTCGGTTCCATGTGACTCGCTCCACTCTCCTCCCACACCTCCTCCACAAAGCGCCTCTCTCTCTCTCTCTCTCTTCAACTGAAACACCACACAGAGAGATAGAGATAGAAACAGAAACAGAGAGAGATAGAGAGAGAATATAGAGCGAGAAGGGGGCAAAAACAGAGGAGACAGAAAAGAGAAAGTAGAGAAAAAGAGAGACAAGCCTTTTGATGAGTCAGTGTGATCATCTATGTTTCGCTCTTTTTTTTTCACTCTACTTTTCTCATCGTTGTCTTACATTGCCGAAACAACTTTTTTCTTACAGATAACAAACAGGATCAATCAAAAGGCTGTGGCAATTTCAGATCTGCCCCTCTGATTTGATAGCTCACGAAAGGTATCCAATGTTCTCCATTGTACAACTCACATAATATGTTCTCTTAATCAAAATTCTTCAGAAATTTTCGTCTCCAAATGCAACTTCGCAGATCTGAAGCTTTCATTTTGAATTTCGCTTTCCGAGAAATGAAAAATCGTGACTTTCTTTAATGTTTTCATTTGTGCAAACTTTTCCGAGAAATCTCCAGCAACAACGTAGAAACGAAGTTTCCGATCGTTGAGTTCCCGAGGAAGTGTGAATTATGCCTAGAATATTTCGCATTGTATTTTTTTTCTAATTTGTTCTCATCGTTCGTCCATTTCATTGTCGTGACAAAATTGTGTTTTGTCTTATCAATTCTTATATTGGACTTCTCTTGGAATTTAGTGATTGGTATCAAATGGAAAGTGGTGGAGGTAGTCGGAGACGGCGATCGCACTCCGGCGAAAAACTGGACTCGGCGAACCTTCGAGACTTTCTCCGAGTCAAGGAGGACGATGACGGACGTAACTCATATTCTGGCCTAACCCTAAGCGCTGTGCTCGGCAGCGAAAAGAGACCATCGCCGGCTCAGGTGAACCGGACTCTGCTAGATATAATCCGGGACGATCCAAACAGCAGCAAAGAGAGCAAGAAAAGCTGGAAGGCTTTCAAAGACAAGCTTCGTCTTCGCCGCGCCGGCGCTGCCTGGACCTCCACCATACCGATCCCGACCTCCGACGTTCCCTTTCAGAACACGAACAGAATGATATTGTCACGGCGACAGTCCACGCGATTTCCGACGACTGTTGTCAACTCGGACGATCCAACTTCCGAGTCGACTCATCCCGAAATATCATCGTCTTCTTCTATAAATGAAGGAGATAACCGCGCCGAGTTGAATTCCATACCGAGTAACAGAGCCATGATGCTTCGCCACAACTCGAGTCGCATTCCGTCACTCGCGGCCAACAGATACGGCCGCGGATCCGATGGCTCAACGTCATCGAATACTAGGGAAAGTGGTGTTTTTGAAAATGCGGGGCCACATCGACGAGTGCGATATATGGAGGAAGAAGACGAAGAAGAAGAAGAGGCAGAGGAGGCTGCGGTAGAGTCTGACGAGTCTGCGGAGGGGGCGGAGGAGGGAGGGGAGCCGCCGGTCAGGATGTCATTGATGGCGCTGTTGGCGGAGACGGATAGAGAAATGGGTTTGGATGAGTCCACTTACACGATGGATGATGAGGAAGAGGAGGAGGAGGAGGAAGAACAGCGAGAGCTAGAGAGTGGAGGTGGCGGCGAGTACAATAACTGCTGCGTCTGCATGGTGAGGCACAAGGGATCGGCTTTCATACCTTGTGGGCACACATTTTGCAGGCTGTGTTCAAGGGAGCTATGGGTTCAGAGGGGCAATTGCCCACTCTGCAATGGCTTCATCTTGGAAATTCTTGATATTTTCTGATCAGTTAAAGCTTAAGCACCACCGCGGTCGACACTCGACAGCCGCGCTGTAAGTTGCTCGGTGAATGTTTTTTTTTTTTTTCTCTTCCTTCAATATATTATCATTTTATTTTTTTTTTTTATATTTGTTTTGGTAATTTTTTCAATTTTAAGTTAGAAGTTTGGTTATCGGATGATAATCACAAATCAGAGAGGATAGTGATCTGTTAAGGTTGTTGGAACTTGGGTGTGGCTTTTGGTCAGCTTTTCGTTGTACATGCAAGATTGGTGTATATGCTGATATAAGCATTAGAATTTCAGAACATATGAGAAGTGCTTACTTTAGGGTCAAACCTTTTGTAACATATGATTCCGAAACGTTTGTTTGTTGATTGCCAATTTTGTAATTAAGGGCCAATTACAGAATTTCAGAACATATGAGAAGTGATTACTTTAGGGCCAATTTTAAAGTGAAAGTTCATTCAATCATATTTATATAAAAAAATTTGTATAATATGTGTTTGTATATAAAAAAATTTGTATAATATGTGTTTGTAACTTGGAGAAAATGATGATTTGAGTTTCAGAATAAATATCATATTTGGGTTTCAGAATAAATATCATAGCACCCGCCTTAACCTGGACCAAAAAATGGCATTCGTTTTTTAATTCATTAATTGAATTGGCTTATCAGAATACCAGAGGCCTTGTTTCCTATCTTGGAGATTAATGCGTGACAGATGACATTAAATGGCGAGACTCATGACAGGACGGACCTATTAAACTCTCTGATCAAAGCCTAGGTGTAAAAAATTCGATCTTTTCTCTTGTTTTACTTTACAATTTAATTGGGCAGTTTGGATTTTCAACCAAGTGGTGTACAATTTGCTACAAACAAGTTGCAATCCTCCAGCATTAGACTTTTGGCTCTTTCAGCGTTAAAACTAATTTTAGGAAGTTCAACGTGTTTACAAAGTTGACAAGTTGGTAAAATAAAAAATAACAGAATTTCACTCCCCAGAGAAAAGAAAAAAAAAAAATTAGGTAGGAAGAAGATGTATCCTGCTAGATTAGCCATTTGGCGCTTTCTAGCTGAGGCAGTCCCAAGTCACGGAAAATACAGAGAGAGAGAGAGAACTTCCCAGTACCCACCACGCTTAATTATTGACAGGTTGGTTTTTTGAAATTTAGTTGATAACGAAAATGACTTGGCCTAAGCTGTTTGTTTTCTTTCCTTTTCCTTTTTCTTTTTTTAAATTTTATTTCAATTAGTAGTTCAATAAAATAGCGGGGTTAAAGCTTTCACGATCTACCGATATACAGCTGCTAACGAGCTGGGC